>JANFAE010000177.1:0-199439 GCA_024613145.1 Pisolithus marmoratus
ATGTCCCGCTGCTCGTTGTGCCGTCTACAGCATCACCACTGCTTCGTTTGCCATCACCACCAGCTGTCTCCCCCTCAACATCCTTGGTAGGAAACTCCCCATCTGTCTTTTGAGGTTGCCCATAGGTAGCGTCTTGGCTCGGAGTGCTCGGCATCTCGAACGGTGTGCTTCGTGGTAGGGATATGTTGGCGTCTCCGATGCCGACTCGCTTCCACAGTGTAGTAGGGTCAGGCGACTCGTTTTCGGGCTCTCGAGGTGAGTCTAACTCCGTTTGACACGTTCTGACGTTCTGACGTGCGTCGCTAGCTGTCTTCATGCCGTATGCGTTACTGACCATGTCTGTTTCATTGTTCAACGTGTTTGTATGGCTCCCCAGACTGTCTGCCTCCTCTATGTGCTGTTGTGGACCTCTGCATGTGCCGGCATCGACATTGCATGTCTGCGGTACTGCCGCAATCACTTCTCCTTCGTTTGACACGCTCGGAGTTGCCGTTAGGCCTCTTGGTCCATCCGCATGGCCACTGGGCTCGTCAGTGTGCCCATCTGCAGCTGTGTTCATATCGCTGCCGCTCGCACAACCAGCCTGCTCCCCCTCGAGCGGCAATCTTCGTGCATCAGGTATGTCGCTTCGAATAACTCCGATTCGTTTCCTAGCTGGCATCTTGGCCTCGCTGACATCCACAGTCGTCGCTTTGAGTTGTCCGCATTGATGACGAACTCTGAAGATTTGTTGGCGGCGTTTTGTGCATTCGGTGGGCGGTATTGGCAATGCAGGTGCATTTCTCGTCTGCGGCCTTTCTCGTTCAGCATGCTGACTTCGGCTTGCTGGTAGTAACCTCTTTTTGACTCCAAGTGAGTCAATGGTCTCGTTGCCCATTGCACTGGCCCTGCCGTTCGTGTTCCCCTTGGTGGCATTTTCCCTCGTTTCGGCATTTTGTCTGCTCGCCATGCAGACTGTCGACTGCCCTAAGTATCCACCTGGGTCGTGAATAGTAAATCGTGGCTTGTCGTTGTTGCCACTCTGCTCTTTTGCGATGTCGTTGCTTGCATAGCCGTTCTGCTCTCCTTCGAGCAGTGCGTTGGTAGTCTTCATGTCTCCACCACCTTGGTTTAGGTACAGAGTCTGAGTTGTGATCTCCATGCTCGCGGCTATGTCTGTGGCCTCTGCGCCCAGACTTCCTTCCGCAACAATCTTGTCACTGACTCTTCGAGACTCGTTGCTAACTTCCTCCAGCTTGGTTGGGATTGTTTCGGCGTCGTTAGGCATACTTGGGCTCTCTGCCTTGTCAGCGGTCATATCCATACTTGTACCACATCTGTGGTTGTCATGGTTGACGTCTACAAGCTTTGACTGTTCGTGCAGACTGTCCTCGCACCCGGCTGGTGCCGTTGACGTGTCCTCAACACTGCCGCTCGTACACACTGCCTGCTCCCCCTCGAGCAGCAACTTTTGTGTACCTGGCAAGTCATTCGTTGTGCTTCCGTCGCACAGTTTCGATGGTAGGTCTTTGTGGGCCATCTCGTCGCTCGTGTCAACTCCGCTGGCACGTCCTGCTGCCTCGCTGGCTAGCTCCACTGCCCTGTCGACGTCCTCGACCTCGTATGGCACCTTGACCGTCCCATTTAATACTTGTGGGTGCTCGCTTTCGAGTGGCCTTCCTGCCCTCGAACTTGGCTGCTCCTGCAGCTCGCTCTGTGCCGTGCGCGACTCGCTTGGCACTTCAGGTTCGTGGTCTTCGACCTCAATGCTTCGTGATGGAACCTGCTGGGCCACACCAACTGCTGCCACAGCCTCGTCATTGCTCCTCGCCTCGGTAAGTTCGTCCTCGAGCCTCTCCTCTCTCGGCAGCTCCACTGACAACTCGTTAGGCCTCGTGCATGACTCTCGTAGTTCATCTTGCATCTCGTCACCACTGGCATGTGCTTCGAATGCACTGCCATCCTTCTGTTTGGGTAGATGTTTGGTACTCGGTGGCTCGTCTGCTGCCACATCACCATTCGAAGCCTCGACGCGCTTCTCGGTGGGTAAAGGGATTCGGGTAGAGTCTCGGAATTTTGTCGCTAGGTAGTTAAACATCTCGTGAGCTGTTTCGAAGTGTCGGATGTGCGAAAAAAGTGAATCGGGGATGTTCCACATAAGTATGGACTGTGCATTGCTATTTTGCCGCAGCCATTCGTTTCGCTCGTTTCCAATGACCTTCGGCTTCTGCTCCACACCAGCTAAGTGTCCGAGAAGATTTTGTGTACTGGCGACTTCGAGAATACATTTGCGGTATTCCTTCCAATTCCGTCCATTCTTCTTGAGCTCTGGGATATAGACAAATCCCTCCCCTGTGAAGTACCTCTTCACTGCCATCTTTTCTTCTCTCCAGGTTCTGCCGCTAGGCGGGGCTCATAACCTAAAGGAGGTTGTTGCTATTGGCAGAGGGAACCTGGAGAAGACTGTAGGTAACCTCAGTAGTCTGGCAAGCTACTGTATTAGTAGTATGTACCTGTAGGTAACTACAAGGTACCAATGAGATAGGAATAGACCTAAGTAATGAATGTACTCACCCTCAGTAGTCTGGCAAGCTACTGAGGGACTAGGAAAATTATCTAGTAACTATGTGCGATGCAAAGAGATTATGTAAGCTAGCAAACACGCACCAACAATGGCCGGTTGCATAATACTCCAACATCTGTTTACCATGGAACATCAGCCTTGCCTTGCTTGCAAAGTCACTCCACAGCCCCATCTGCTTGTTGGCATAAGCCTCTTTTCCTGGCTCTGTCAACTGCAGAGCCCTTTGCTCCCACATTTTCTTGTGGTACTCAAACCACAGCCCAGTCCAAAGCATCTCGTGCCTCACCAGTGACACTTCTTCTTTCCATCTGTCCCTTCTTGCCCTTGCTTTGAGCCAGTTGATTCTGTAAACTGTACAATACTTTTAGTAAGATATATGGAATCAGAATACACTTACATTCTTCCATCAAGCCCCCAGCCTCCACATTCAACTGGCTCTTCTCACCATCTATCACCCAAAACCATGCCAGTTTACTGGTCCCCTGTCCAAACCTGTTCTCCTCTGTCACCTCCTTACTCACTGCAAGGTCCTCTGGCAAGATTTCTTGATACTTTTCTGCCATGTTACCATCAGGGTCCAGCCTGAGAATGGCCTGCCTGGCCCTTTGATCACTTCTGACATGCTTGTTTACCCTGGCTACCACCTTTTGGATTTCCTTCTTGGTCCTGGTACCCTCCCTGGTGGAATTTGCAGTCCTGAAGTTCTGTCAGTACAACATGGCCTTGTTTCCAAGGTCTGTCCTCAGTTGGTCTAGACAATCATTGGCTTGACCAATCCTGAGTTCCCTTTCCTCTTTGAGAAGGTCATGAAGGCCCAGCTCTGTCAGTTTGGCAGCTCCAATGGCAGATGGCATCCATATACTCATGAGCTCTGAAGCCAGCCCCTCAACTTCCTCTTCAGGAGCTTCCCAGTCTCCTTCATCATCATCCCAGAACTCCCTATCCTCATGTTCTTCTTCATCTGACCCACAGAATGCAGGATCATCCTGGGGAGTGAAAGTGCCATCTATATCCAAACCTTTGCAAAATGCTTGGCCATTGCTATGGAATTTTTCAATCCTGGAAGAAAGTCTCTGTCTCTTCTTGGAGATTTTAACTTCTTGCCTAGTTGACATTGGACTGGGAAGTGCTTGGATTTCAGACCTCAGCTGATCCCTGCAAGTCTGGTCAGCAAGAAATTCACCTTCAGCTCAACCAGGACCTCACTGTAAGTCCTCAATGCTGATTCCTTCTGCAAGCCAAGCCACTGAACCAACATTTCCAGAGGGGGACTTGGGGTTTTTCATGAGCTGCAACCACACCTCCTGAAAGGTGGGGGCTAAAAAAATTATCAGACTAAGTCATCAACCCACCCATGACACCAACCTTTGTCCCCCTTCAATAAATATATATCTAGGGCTTCCCCCCTATCTGCCTCTGCCCTAAGTGCATCTGATTCCCACCTAGCAACCTTGTCAGGATCCAACACAGCAGTCAACTGCTCATAAGCCTCATTCATTTCCTCCAGACACTTGTTGGAATTCTTATATTTCTTGAGCAAGGAGGGGACTGTGATGTCAGGCATAAATTTACATCCCCTCCAAGAAAAAAAAAACTTGCCCATTCCCACAAGCTTCTTCCAGTTAGAGTCCCTCATATGATCATCATACACCTCTTGCCTGTGTGCCTGAGTCATAGACCTGGCAGTGGGGGAGATCTTATTGAATGGAGCCCACAATGTCTCCAAAATTTCTCCATCCAAGTGGCCAGCACCCTTGATGAAGTTGAGGCTGTACCTGGGAAAGCAAGAGAGCTTGTGTGCAGCCAAATGGAACTTTCCCACTGCAGGAACAATTTCCAGAGCTGGGTGAGGAAGGAGAAATGGACTGTTTTTCACCCTGCTCCTGAAGTTGATGCTCCACTGGCACCCTACATCATAGATCACCAGGGCTTTTGTGATGCTCTCTGAATGATATCCAAGAACATTACAAATGGAGTAGTCTGTGTTCATATACCTGGCCTAAAATGAGCACCAACTACACCAATCTCAATCCAGGGGGTCCACTCACCTCTCCCCTTTCTGAAAATCTACCACAGAATGGGGGACAAAGTAGCCATGCTGAGCACAAGCTGTAGCACCAATCCCTGTAGATCGTAGGTTGGACTTGTTGATGTTTGCAGCATTGATAGCCCTGTGATTGCTGCAGGTGGATCTCTAAATGCATGGTCAGCAAGCAATCTACATGACCATGAGACCTCTCACCTCCTTGCTATCCAAAGACTGTTTTAGATGACTCTGATAAGGCACCTCAGCAACCATATACCCTTTTCCATCAGACAAAGCCACATCCAACTCTGGCTTGTTCATTTTCATATGCTGAGCAGTGAAGTTCCCATCTATGACATATTGCCTCATGATAGTATCCCTGAAGGCAGTCAGAATCCCAATCCAAATGGATCACACTCTCTTACCTGTCATAGTGGACTTTCCAGTCTGCTGGCAAATTAACACCTGGTTGGGGGCAGGCAGGGCAGAAGAGGGCAAGCCCTCCATCCCCAGGATCCTGCTCCATATCATGCCCAAAGCCACACCATTTTCTATGTTTCAAATCCCTCCACAGTCAAGATACCCTCATCAACTCCCTGTATCTATCCTAAGAGGGGAAGAAAAAAAATATTGACATTAGCCAAGCAACCAGAAAATGGCACTCAACTGGTACCCTCTCTGGAAATGCATTGTTGGTGAACCTTTTCAGCTTCTGATAGAAACTCATAGCAGAGGTCTTGCACTCCAAAGGTGAAGGCAGTTTTGGGCTTGGAGATGCTGGCTGGGAACAGTCTTTGCCTGAGCAAGTCCAGGTGCCAGTCATTAGGATGAGACCCAGGGCAGTTACACACAGAAACCTCATGAGAAAAAATCCCCTCTGTGTGCACAATGGTCATCTGGAACTGGGAAGACCTCCTGATGGCCAGGTCATCAGAATGCCTGTCCAACAAAATGCCACTGACCTGTGATTGGGAGGTTCCTCCCCAGTCATATAGCCTGACTCATCTGGATCAGGATCTGAGCTATTTTGAGGGCAGGGATCTCCCCCATGGCCTATGTGCCACAAGCAGCCCAGTTCCATCAAGGAGGTAGGCTCATAGTGAGTACCATTCCACCTTTGGACCTTGTGAAAGGGGAGGTTCCTGTGAGCTTTGACAGCACAGGGGCCACACCAGGCATGGACTCCAGTGCAGGACATGCACTGGACACTTCCTTCTGCCTCTTCACACTGCTCACAAATTCCTGCCTTGGCCAGCTGCTTCCCCTCCAAAATAACATTGAGATACTCTGCTCTCCAAGGCAGCCACTCTCTGACAAAGTCATTTTGACTCTGGAAGGGATTTTTTAATGGTGGACCAGCCCCAAATCAGATTATGGACCTTTGTGTGCCTTCTGGACTGGGGGGGATCATCTGCATCATTCCAGTCAGAGTTAGGGATGTCAAGAGAGTTGGGAAAGTCAGAGAAGTTGAGATTTTGGGAGGATGTCATGGTTCTTGGAGTTTGTGGAGTGGAAGGCAGACTGCCAGATGGGAGGTAGAGGTGCCTAGCATCCACTTCTTTGTGGGTGAGCTTTCCCCTTCTGGTCTTGGTGGGCTGGAAAGTGTACAAAGCACCTCTACCAGAGGTTTTTCACAGGACTTTGGACCTTCTTCAATGCATACTCATCAGGATCAATGTGAAACATGGGTAATGCTCTGGATGTACAATTTTCACTCATAAACTCTGACTGACATTGGCTAAGATTCTTGGCTAAGTACATACACTAATTCTGTAAAAAAAACCCTAAGACATCCTTTTGCCCAGTGAACATTGGCCTGGCCAGTCCAAATCTGTCGTGGATAGCATCCTTCATGTAGTGAGCAAGTGCTATCCTTTCCCCTTTCTCCCACTTTGGGACAGAGTGGGTGAGGAGTTTGCCAGCAAGGAAAACCATGGTGCCTGGCTGATAATGGAATACAGCACCTAATTCAGATATATGAAATTGGGCATCATGAGTTCCCAGGCTCACTACTAAGTCAAGCAGAGATGGTGCAGAAGCTTGGTCCTGGTGGGGAGGAGTCTCTTGGTTGACTATGACATCTATGCCAAGATAGATGGAAGGCCACCTAACAGGGCAAGGGGGTTGGGTGGTGACCCAGTGCTGCCTGGCAGAGATAGCCTCCTTGCCAACTCAGGCAAGATCAGGCAGGACAATTTCAGCAATGGTGTTCCAGAAGTCCTCTGCATAGGTAATATCTCTGAGCCATTGCCTTACTGCTGGCTTTTTGAGAGAGGAACTTTCATAGACCTGGTCCTCCAATCTCTGAGGGTCAATTAGCCTCCAAAAATATTCCTAGAGAACATGGGGGATTACTGTATGAGCCTGCTGGAAAGTGGCTGGAGAATTCATGAGCCTGCCATGACTAAATTTCTCATTGCCATCCTCCTCTGGCACATGTTTATGGCCAAACCTCCTTTTAGATGGATGACCAGTCTTGGAACACTGCACAAGGCTGTCTTTCAAAGGGATATGGATCTCATTGAGATGTTCCTACTGATGAATCAATACAAGGGGATGGAGGGGGAGGAGAGAGGATCACCACTCTTGCAGAAGGGATGATGCCTGGGAGATACCACACCAACACCCTACCATGGACATCCAAAATGGTGGTGGGGTCAGAGATGTGCCCCCACTGGGGATGTGGGAAATATTTTGTCTTGTCTATGACATTTTTCATAGGTTCAGCAAACCAATCAACATCCCATTCTGTTACATCTTCCCCTAGACTTCAGGGCATGGACTTTGATTCCTCATCAATAAGGACTCACAAGGGTTGAGGATTGCATGGGAAATGACCAGGGCAGTCAGCTTGAGTTCCTGGCAGGAAATGGAAGCTGGGGGAAGGGGTTCCTCTGCCATATGCCTCTGGAGGTTGGTCAACTGAGACCTAACTCTCAGTCTATGGTAGGGTGTCAAGCAGGGCTACTGTATACCAATGAAGTGTTGCCATTACCTTGGCTTCTGGAGGTCACATCTTTGTAGCACTGCAGATGCAGAGAGTCTGGAATGCCCAAGTACAGATGAAAGGGTGTGATGCACCAAGGCAGAGAGGGCTTGATCAGTGGCTGAGGCAGCATTCATCATGGAATTTGAATCTGGGGTAATGATGTATAGGCCCTGGTAAGACAGATGGCACACACAGCTAAAAATT
The DNA here is from genome assembly GCA_024613145.1 of Pisolithus marmoratus. NCBI lineage: Eukaryota > Fungi > Basidiomycota > Agaricomycetes > Boletales > Pisolithaceae > Pisolithus > Pisolithus marmoratus. Next base: position 7,783 of record JANFAE010000177.1, read on the forward strand.
TTAAGCTGGGAAACCTAGGGCAACTATATTAAGGAAGTGTGCCTGGGCCCTGACTTATTAATCACACCATGTACTTAGGGTTAGGGTTAGAACCCTTAAACTTCAAAAAAAGATGGCATATACAAAAGCAGCTCAGTCACATTTCAAGATTAAGATACATGCAAAAACTGCCAACTACAAATTGCATTACAATTTTACACTACAAAAAAAAGTTCCAAAAGGAACTGAGCCTCTGCTGCCTTCCCAGAGGGGGCCCTCCCCCAGGAAGACAGTAAGTACTCATGAAACAAAGCTCTCATATTCAACAAAAAGCACCCCATACAAAACAACAGATAATTCTAAGGCACAGGAATCAGTACCAATGAAGGACAAAAAGAAAAACATACTTGAAGTTCATCCATAAGCACTACACATTAGGTGAATCAGCCAAGGTGACACAAGAGATAAAGCATCATACCTAGTCCAAATCACTTAACCAACATAGTAAAACACAGATACAACAACCCTGAATTCCATCACTCATATGCTGACTAGCACAAGCAAGCACAGACATAATCATGTGGGTGACCCAACTAAATGGGCCCACAGACATCTGTCAAATCTGAGATAATCGGCTGACCCATTAACACAGGCATACTGAGCAATGCCATCCAAACATGCATGCCAGCTAAAGCTAGCACAGCACAATCCATCAAATCCAAAGTACTATGCTGGCCTGCACAAGCAGGCACAGACACAAGTAAACCAAACACCATTGATAGCAAGCTGGCTTACACTAGGAAGCACAGACTCGCATCAATGCACCCCCCATACCGACAATGTGCTGGCCAGGCACATTGTGGAGAGAGGGTAACCATCCCCACCATGCACAGCTGCAGCCTGCACATGATGAAGACAGTACCTGCAAGCAGTGAGTAGGGCAACATCTCTCCTACATGAAGCAACAGCTGGGATAACATGACATTGAGTAAGTAACTAACATGCAGCAAGGTGACACTACCAAACACACAACCAACTCATACTAGTAGGCAAGATGTTAGTTAGTGGTGGGGAGCTTGGCATCTGACACTTACTCATGCCACATTGCCCTGAATCATCCCCTAACAAAGAATAACACAGACAGATCCCTAAACAACTGAGAGTATGATGATTTAGTTGCATACAAACTGTAGATAGCCATGGTAAACCTACCTTGAGTTGGCATGTGTGAGGGAAGATGACTTGGTGACAACTGGGCAAGACAACAAATGCCAAAGCATCAGGGCCAAGCATGACAACAGATGCCACAGCCAAGTGCAATGATGGATGCCATGGCAGAGCAAGATTTGGGAAGAAGTGGTGCAATGAACTTAAGTTAGTGTAAGTGGGTGTGTCTATGGCAGGAGGCATGGAGTGAATACATTCAACATACCCAGAACATTTGAGTCTGCATCACCAAAACTCCCCAACAGGGGGGGAAAAGGGGGCTAGACATGCAAACAATGGAAAAAGGAGAGTGAAGGAAGGAAATGGAAGAAAGACACATGCAGTGGTGCATTTACTATATACCCATGGTATGTTTGGTCATGTTTGACGAGCATGTGACCTGAAAAAATTCTGGTGATTGCATGAGCATTGATAATTTTTGCCTATCCGAACATTGGCAATGTCAAATATGGAGACTGGTCACTTCTGAACAATATATGTACCATGTGACTAATTCTGAAGTTATGGTAATAGATGTAGTACCTCTTTTTTTTTTCTTTGTTGCCCTTCTCCTGCTCACTCTCACCCCATGGCATCAGTGCACACATGGTCATCCCCACCACCATACAGGTAAGCTCACTAGCCCACCCATTGCATCGCTCCCCTGACATCCTCCTCTAGCTATGAATCAATCGATCAGTGCATGCACGATCACCCCTGGTACCAGCATAAAGGTAAGTCGTCCCCATCACCCATCCGTCTTATCATGTGCATCCCACTAACAATGCCCTCACACTATCACCAAAACCCCACATGTGCATGGTCACCCCCACCATCACACAGGTAAGCCCCATCACCCATCATCTTGCCATGTGCCCCCCACTGACAATGTCCTCACACTGTCACCAAAACACCCTGCATGTGCACAGTCACCCCCACCATCACACAGGTAAGATCATCACCCCACATCCCCCCATCTTATCATGTTGCCCCCAACTGACAACATCCTTGCACTGTCACCAAAAAACACCCCACATGTGCATGGTCACCCCCACCACCACACAGGTAAGCCCCATCTCCCATCATTGTCTCATGTGCCCCTCACTGACAATGTCCTCATGCTGTTACCAAACATCCTGTGTGTGCATGGTCACCCCCACCACACAGGTAAGCATGTCACACCCCCTGTCTTACCATGTGCCCTCCCACTGACAATGTCCTCACCAAACATCCTGCATGTACATGCTTACCCCCACCATACAGGTAAGCCCTGTCACCACCCCCCCATTTGTTATGTGCACCCCCACTGATAACGTCCTCATGCTGTCACCAAAACACCCTGCATGTGCATGGTCACCCCCACAACACAGGTAAGCACGTCACACCCCCCATCTTACCATGTGCCCTCCCACTGACAATGTCTTCACTAAACATCCTGTGTGTACATGCTTACCCCCACCATACAGGTAAGCCCCATCACCGATCATCGTCTCATGTGTGCCCCCACTGATAACATCCTCACGCTATCACCAAACACCCTGTGTGTGCATGGTCAGCCCCACCACACAGGTAAGCACGTCACACCCCCATCTTCCTATGTGCCCCCCCATTGACAATGTCCTCACCAAACATCTTGCATAAAATGCCTCTTGACTCCCAACCACCACCATCCCCCCATGGGAAAGTTGCATCCACCAAGCACTGCTGCTCAACAGTGGAGCCCTGCCCCATCTGCTTGTCGGATGTGGGTAGGCAGTATCACTCCTTCCCCAAGGGTACCTTCAAAGCTTGTTTCACACCCCCGATCTTCCCCAAGCTTGTTCTTTGCCACTTCACATCTCACCTGCCCAAATGGACTTGGATGACCAAGGATGGTCCCAACAAAGGGAAGTCCTTCCAGGTCCCAACCATCCCACACACCATCCACTGGGTGGTCGTGGTGTTCCACTCATTCAAGACCCACCTCAACCCTGTTGCCATAGACACTGATACCAGTAAGGATCACCAGGGATGGCTATGCCTCTACCAGAACAACCTCTATGTCCACCTCCAGTCTCTGCTGAAGGCCCCTCCCCCACTGACTACCAAGCCTTCCCCCCAACCCTCACAGCCCACTGGGACCCCCCAGGCAAAGGGCCACTCTACCACTGCACCTGACCCCATTGCAGAACTCCATGTGGAGATCCATTCCCTTTGTGAGAAGTTTTATAAATATGTTGCCACTCATGAGGCATGCTGAACCCATCACAGTAACAGCTTGTCTTCTGCCTCCTCAGAGGCCAGCTCCGAAAAAGAGCCTAGCCCTGCTACCCCCCACCCACCCAAGAAGCTCCTCATTTCATGTGTGGACTGTGAGGGCAGCCCAGGCTTCCTCACCAACCCCCCATCCTGGCTGGTCACCTTTTTACAGACCCCAGGTCTCCTGCCTCGCTTTACAGTGCTACCCCTGGTATGCACCCCCCTGTCACTCACCCCCCTCCCTGGGGACACCAAAGAGGCCGTCAGACTTAGGTTTGGCAGTGCCTCCCCATTTTATGTTGGAGTTGGCTCATCAGGGGTGATGACCTTCTCCACCAGCACTGACTGTGGCCTGGTCACCCACACCTATGATTACCCCCCTGACCCATCTGTACTCACCATCTGCCCTTAGAGGCTGATGTTACTTACCACCCCACCCCCCCTCTCCTTACTCCTCTACCCCTCCCACTTCCCATTCTTACGTAGTGCTTGCTAACCTGTTTACTCTAGATGTTTGAACATGGCTCCAGTGGGAGTCAGATGTTAGTTTAGTGTCCCACTTCCCCCTCCCCCCTTAGCTCGAATGCTTGTGTGTAGTCCTACATAGGGTTAATGAACCCTACCAAGGGACTTTAAAAGGAAATATATATATATCTTGCATGTACACTGTCACCCCCACCATACAGGTAAGCCCTGTCACCACCACCCCATTTGTTATGTGCACCCCCACTGATAACACCCTTGCACTGTCACCAAAACACCCTGCATGTGCATGGTCACCCCCACCACACAGGTAAGTATGTCACGCCCCCTGTCTTACCATGTGCCCTCCCACTGACAACATCCTCACCAAACATCCTGCATGTACATGCTTACCCCCACCATACAGGTAAGCCCTGTCACCACTCCCCCATTTGTTATGTGTGCCCCCACTGATAATGTCCTCGCACTGTCACCAAAACACCCTGCATGTGCATGGTCACCCCCACAACACAGGTAAGGCTGTCACCCCCCATCTTCTCATGTCCCCACCACTGACAATGTCCTCACTGTCTGCCTGTGTTTGTGCCTTGGCCCTCACCACCCACCACCTGCTACTCCTGCTATCTTCCCCCCTGCTTCACCATACAGGTAAGCCCTATCATCCCACCTATCCCAATCCCACCCATGTTCAGTCTTACTGCTGCCTTTAATGTAACATTAGTACCATATGTCCTTGTCAATGTTCTTGCAATTTTATTATTTTACTTTGCCCCATCATCAACATTTTGATCATGTGTGATCCCCAACTGTTCTTTTGGTTGTCCCCACCATTGTCCTTGGCTGTATACTTAAGTCTATCCCTGACAGCCACCCATCCCACCATGGCCAGGACAAAACAAACAGCCAGGAAGGTCACTGGAGACAAAGCCCCCAGAGTTAAACTTCAATCCTTGCAAAAGAAAAAAAGCAAGACTGCTCTTTCATTGAAGAAGCCAACATTCAAGAGGAAGACCATGGCAAACTCTGTATGTTGTTGTCTTGTCTCATGCACCAACTAACATCTTCCCAGTTCTGTGTCATGTGCGGGAATGGAGGGGGCTTATCAATTTGTGATGAAAAGGACTGCAAGAGAGTGGTTTGCCACAAGTGTTTGATAGTTCCAGAAAAGTCTTTGAAGGATGTCACTGAAGATCATGTAACTTTCAAATGTGTCACCTGCCACTGGAAGGAAACTGAAAAATCTGCACCCCAGCCTTACTTTGTAAGTCCAATGTCATCCACTTCTTCATTCTATTCTCAAGATATATCATCAAGGGTTTCTACTCCCAAGGCAAACCTGTCCTCCCTGAACCTCCTGTCATCACAGGTGGTTTTCAACATGCCATTAATGCTCAGGTGGCTCCCCATTCCACTGCACTCATCCACCTCCACCTGGAGAATTTAGAGGTTGGCCATGCCCAAGTCAACATGATACATTCCCTCCTCCAACCATATTTTCCAAAAGGAAGGTACCAGTTCTCCCAATTGCCATTCAACCTCACCACCCAAGAATCCTTGGCTGCTTATCAATCAGCAGCATTTAACCTGGCTACCTCCCTCTCCTCATACCAGAGTGTCATCCTGTTCCTCACCACCCATAGTGATGAGGAAAGAGGGGATCTTTTTGCTGGCTTTGTTGATGGGGTAACTGTAGCATCTGAGGTATCTGAGGTGAGTCCCCAATTCTTTCATCCAACACTTTACTGATGATCATCAGGTTCTCCATGCCCTTTTCACCCCCTTCACCCAGATCATCAGGGTTGCACACATTTTCTTCAATGTCTGTGGCTCTGTGGTAACTGTGGAGGATAGCTTCAATGGGTTGAAGAAAACTGCCCAACTGTAAGTGCTTCCTCTCCTACTGCTTTCATGGCCCTGAAATTTTCCAGGTTCAAGCCAAAGTCCATGGTGCTTTTTGATGCACAACATCTCCACCTGGCTACAACAATCCCCTACTTGCTCAGTCTGGTTGACAGCACTATCATTCAAGGGTTTGATGTCTCCAGTGCTATAAAATTTGCTCTCAATGATTGTGCAATGCTTGGTAGACATTCCAACATCATTGTCATGATGTGGAGGTCTCAAGGTGAAAACATGGAGGTAGGAAAGCTGGTGGTGGAAAAGCTGGTCTGGACAGATAAGTTTATCAGGCCATGGGGGAACAACTTGCCAGTCCAATGTCCTCAGTGTGGAAGCATCCAGAAGTGGGTATGTGGTGCTGAAGGGAAAACCAACTCCTATGCGTGCAAGTACACTCACTGTGGGAAAGGGAAGGGGCCTAAAAACACCTCCATCCCACCACAACAATATACCTTCTCCATTCCTGAAGGTGCCATTCAGTTGCCACATGGGAAGAAAGGAACATCCTCTTGGTTGCAATTTACCCTTTAATATATCTATGCCATGTGATGTCTACTGTACATACAACAATGTCAAGGGCCTGGAATACCCCTCAATTACATCACAAATGTTGACACTAAGGTACAGCAACCCTTGATCATATCATACCCAATACTTTATCATAAATTCAGCCAACCCACTAAAAGGTGGGTCATGCCCCAACTAGAAGGGCCTGTAACACTGATGGTTCAAGATTAACTCACTTCATGTATGATGGTCATCCCCAAGTCATACCAGCCTATCCTGGGGTTTCAATGGGGGTGTGGTAGAAAAATTGGTCTGGACTGACAAGAATATCAGGCCCTGGGGTAACCACTTACCAGTCCAATGATAGAATGGGTAAGGAGTTGGCATCTTGACAAACCTCTCTATGTTGGAACAAGCTCTAGCTTTGGTTGGGCTGTATTATAAGGGAGGTCTATGTCCCAGTTACATCAACAGATTAGCTTTCAAGAGGGTGGGTCATTCCCCAGCTAGGTTGACCTATCCCCCATGCACAAGGGTGTGGTAACTCCCTGCCATGTTAGCCTATGTCATCCAACCCCCAGGGGAATTAACCAATCCCACTTTCAGGGAGGTGACCAGACTTTCAGAGTGACCTAGTTGCCCACAGCAATCCATTGGCCTCTTGACAAATCTCTCTGTGTTGGAATGAGCTCTAGCTTTAGGAGGATGGGCCATCCCCCAGCCATGTTGGCCTATCCCACTTGCAGGGGGTGGGTCATCTCCCAGCTAGGTCAGGGTCATCCCCCAGCTGGGTAGGCCAACCCCACTTCCAGGAGCATGGGTCATCCCATAGCCAGGTCAGCCAACCCCACCTTCAGGTGTGTGGGCCATCCCCCAGCCAGATCAGCCTATCCCACTTTCAGGGTGGTGGGTCATCCCCCAGCTGGGTAGGCCTATCCCACTTTCAGGGTGGTGGGCCATCCCCCAGCTGGGTAGGCCTATCCCACTTTCAGGGTGGTGGGCCATCCCCCAGCTGGGTAGGCTGACCCCACTTCCAGGAGCATGGGTCATCCCATAGCCAGGTCAGCTGACCCCACTTTCAGGTGTGTGGGCCATCCCCCAGCTGGGTAGGCCTATCCCACTTTCAGGGTGGTGGGTCATCCCCCAGCTGGGTAGGCCTACCCCACTTTCAGGGTGGTGGGTCATCCCCTAGTGAGGTCAGCCTATCCCCATTCCAGGCATCTGGTCTAACTGGCCAAACCTATCTCATGGTCAGTCAGCCAACATTGGCTAGTCCCACCTTTAGGCCAAAATGTACATGTTGGGTGTCGCAGTTTCAGGCCTATAGTTGACTGAATTATGTGGCAGAGCATACTGCTACTCACTCAGGTGCCACCCAGTTTTCTGGTGCCACCGATCCTCCCACATCGCCAATGGAAATGTTGTCTCAAATGACAAATGAACCCACCAACTGTGTCTTTGGAGAGTGCCAAGCCCTGTTTGATGTGCATCGCAGACCTGACCATGGACCATAATATCATCCTCAACATGGGCCCTCAGTCTGAGACAGAGAGTGACTTATGCCAGACAATTGATATGTCACCTCTTCACTGCACGGTACATCCAACTTTCCTTCTACACTAAGCAACTCAAAACAGATCAAACTTTGTTAGGGAACTTGGTTGTGGATGTCAGCAGAACTTGTCATGACAGGTGCTGGGCAGCTGGTGGTACACAAACCGCTCCATGATCTTGAGTCACTCTTCTATGTTCTTGTCGGTATATGCATCCTTCTCAACAGTCCCTCCAAACCAAAATGCGACAAGGACGTTGCACAGTGTTTTGACAAGTATTTCAACACTTTTGAGCCAAGCATGCTCAAGACAATCACCATCCAGTCAGATATCACATGGAAGCTGTTCATCATGCACCATATCTCGGAATATTTTGAACCTGTCATCGACCTTCTGACCTGTTTGCACAATGCTATCATCATACCCCTATTCTTCGATGACCACAGAAATATCCACTGCAGGCAGCCTTTTACCCACAAGTTATTCATTGCTCACATCTCAGCACAGATGTGTGGATACTATCATTCGACACCAGATGCAAAACTTTTGCAAGATCTTGAATAACTTCACAATGACTCAACAGATATATTTTATATTTCATAAATAAGTAGAATAAGGTCTCTGCTACATTCCTCTAGAATTTTATAGCCATTGGTGATGAATTGAGTGCAGCCAAAGCAATGCAAACTGAAGGGGTCAAAAATCACACCAGATGCAAGACTTTGTCATGGATTGTCACACATGGCATGCTGGCCATATTCAAAGTCCACTTAGTCCAACTGGCATTGGCTGGGTGGACACTCATATGACTGCATGATGGGCCAGGAAAGATTAATTCAAGATGACGAGTGATGTACAAAATGATAACTATGGGAACTGTGATCCCAGTGTCCCCCCACTACTGGCCCTCTAAAATCCAAAGCTGCTGGAGAATCCTGTCCAGTGCCAGCAGGTGAGTGATGGAAATCTAAGTATGCAGGATATTGCACTGGCATTGGTGCAGATTGAACAGTTGAAGATGGAGAAGTAGCAGTCAGCATAGCAGGAACCTGATGCAATGGTCCAGCGATGGCATTGAATTGGTGAGACCATGAAGGGTATAGGCCAGAGAAGCATGTGTCAGCCTCAAGCCCCAGGTTATCTTCGAGATGCTTCGTGATCCTTCTGATAAGGTCATTCTTTGTCATTTTCAAGTCATCTGCTGTGAAACCAAGCGCAAGCATGATATTTTCAAGCTCGGTTTTGTGCTTCGAGGTCAAACGTCCCTTGTACACCTCTGTCCCATCCATTGCATTGTGCTGGGCCTGCACTGCTTTCCTGGCTCGACCTTCCTTTTCTTTGCAGCCCTTTTTTCCTCCTCTTCAGCAATTCTCTTTTGAGATTTGTCACTTGTCATGAGACCATGTTGCCGTACTCCTCTTGTTTTATGACGAGCTTGTGTGGCTTTGGTGTTTAACTGCTCTTTCAGTAGATTGTAGTCATACCATAACATGACAGCATGGCTCTGTGCAGTATTGCACTGCCACCACATCTCTTCATTTTCAGCTCGAAGATGTGCAATCTCCTCCTGGTACTCGAGTTCCTTGGCTGAGCTCAGCCATGAACAGGATGATGTAGCAAAACTGAGAGGAGTTACTGAGTGGGAAATGGAAGCTGAATGGATAGACACAGCACAAGAAGCTGTGGTAGGGCAGGATGATGTTGTAGAGCAGGTATGTTGTGGGGACTTTGTTGTGGGCACTGCAGATTGACCTGGATCATCCAACTGAGACAATGAGATGGGACCAATGGAAGAGATGGGCTCTCTTACTCCTATGCCACTGTTGTCGTGCTCCTGGCAAACCTCCAAGCTGCTTGTTGTGCTACTGAAACCTTCACTGCTATCAGAGTCTGAGTTATCTGATTCTCGAGCTGAAAGGTTTGCAGATGATGAAGTAGGGTTGTAGTCAGGATCATCAGACTCGGAAGATGATGTACCACACTCTGAAGGGAAGTCTACTGGGTATGGCATTGGTAGTTGATCCAATGTTGAGGACACATTGCTTGGGGCATAGTCAGCAGCAGAAAAGATGTCAGGGTTGAATGGATGGATTCCTGTCCTCTGCCAGGCCTCCAGGATATTTGCCTGCATGAATGCCTTCTCCCGAGCTTGCATATACTCTTGGACAACGTGCTGCCACTGTATGCCTTCCCCTGTTCGCCAACAATAATCCTCACACTGCTTTGACCACAATCTCTGCAGTGGACCGAATACACCCACATCAAGGGGCTGGAGTCTGTGTGTAGTGTGTGGCGGCAGTGCAAACAGGTGAATGTTGTTTGCAACTGCCACATCCAACATGTTCTGTGTCACATGTGACCCATGTCCATCATAGAGGAGGACAATTGGTTTTCCCAATGTATTCTGGCTGGCCACCTGGGGGATAAATGATTTCTTGAACCACTCCAAGCATAGAAAATCACTTGTCCAGCCATTTTCTGAGGTTGCAAGGCTATATAGTGGTACCACAAATCTATCAACATGGATCCTGACTCTGTGGTGAGGCTACATATTACTCACCAGATGTTTGGATCAACTTCAGTTGATTCCTTATTCAATGACCATCCCAGCAAATATGAATCCTGGCATCAAGTTCCTGCCATCTGCAGAAACACACTCTATCATGGTGACCAGCTCCAAACTTCCACCTTTGATTTGGTACTTCTGACGATCATCACGAGAGAAGAAGAATTTTCTGCCATTTGATTTTTGTCCTCCTCCCAGCTGAATTCCCTTCTCATCCATGTTGTATATATTCTCCCAAGGGATGTTCTGTGTCTTGATGAGTGCCAAAAGGTTTGTGAAATGCTCCTTGACTACTGTGTAGTTGAACATTTGAGCATGCTTTGGATCAATACCACTGGGACGTTGTAATTTGACCTCAGGATGGCATTTTAGGAATTGATATATCCAATTCTCTGATGGATAGCGCCCACAAAGGTCATAAACATATGGTCAGACAGTATCCTTTGCATTGGGGTGCCCAATTGTGCCGAGGAAGTGCATCCAATCGATGAGTACCTTCTCCTGGGCATCAGTGAGTAACCTCTGTTTCTTGTGAGCATCCTCAAGTGATTTTGTAAGTCCATAGGCTCGTCTGTGGACTGTATGGTACTTGTGCTCAATGCCCTCCTGCTTTGCAGCATGGAGGAGGCTATGAACTTGTCCAGTTTTCCATGACTGGATGGCATGGCTAATTCAGAGGTCCAGTTCATCCTTTGATAGTACCAGGATGGTGTGGGGTGAGGGGCAATTGCGAAGGACTTTTGCTGACCTTGCCATCAAGCACTGAGAACTGTTGACCTGGTTGACTAGGTTTCCCACTTGCCTTGTGTGTGCCGAGTGCTGCTGAATCAGAGTGTGAATGATGGCCCCAGTGTGATACCCCTAACCAGCCTTTTGTCATGCTTGAAGAATGTTTCTTGAATAACATGTCTCTCATGGTCTGATTTGCAACAATGAATACCTGAGCACCTTCAGGTGGACCTAATGCACCTTCCCAAAAAAAAACTGTGTAATTTACTACAACAGATCGGAATAGATCTTGGTTACAAGTAGCTAAAATTGCATGTTCTGCTCTGATGTCCATCAATGTTTGAGGTTCTGTGGCTTCTACAACACCTTTTTCTTAAAACTAAGTGTCTAATCTGCATAAATACACCCTACTTTAAATGTTTGCAGTATTAGATTTTAAAAATATGTAGTATTGCTGGCTGTGCATGTCATTTTGCATGTGATGTCCATTTTGCATCTGGTGGCAAATGATAGTACTGGTGGGTCAGGAAAATAACAGCAATAGTGACCATTCCACCCCTGATGTGAAGGTCGAAGGTGAACTGGCACTGGCTGGTGTAGCAAAGGAAGTAAATTCCCCTTTAGATTCCACAGATGTGTTTGGATTTTCTCCCCCAAACTTGATGCCTCTTCCCCCCATGTTGCATAGACCCACTCATCACCAGCCTTCTGCAGGTTCAGGATTTTATAGCATGGACTCTGGCCTCGCTCTTCATGACGAAGCTGGGGAGGAATTGGACCATGCATTTCCACATAAGTGCTGGCATTCATCTTCTCATGGTGAATTTTTAACACACCGTGCTTCAAGCTCATCGTCCTGTGGCACCCAGTCAAACTCCATTCTTCACGATCGGAGAGGACACAGCACTGGCTCTCTACTCCAATGGGGAGCACATAATGTGGGGCCGAAGTAGCTGTTTGATTATATGCCATTCCATAATGCACTGTACTATCCTCGGACTTTAACGCTATCTACTCATCCTTCTATCATCATAGTGGTTAGTGCCCTGCACATGATTGAGGTCATGAGTGAAGGATTTAAGTGAATATCAAGATATTGCAGTCCCATGTTTGACACTCAGAACCAAACCTGAGGCAGTGATTCTGTTTGATTTTCAACTCATCTGCAAATGGCAATAATCACTGTTCATTCATATACACAAAAGAAAGTACATGAGCTGGTAGGAGAATGTAAGTAGATCGATATGTAATGAACTTGTACATCTAAATAATACATTGCTTCAGATCTACATTAAAGTAATGTTTCCATGAAATACACATAAGTATTACTTGTTTGACAAGAATATGTTACCGAGTTTGCCATGAATTTGCCATGAGGCATTCTACTTAAGTATGTGGCATGTGCTTCTTTTTTTTTGTTGGGTTTCCCTGACGTTTCAGCTCGACTGCAATGCCCCCCAAGTGCAAGCACAACAGCAAAGCTGCTGCCAACTCTCAGCCTATCGCTGCAGATCATGCAGGTGATACAGTTGAATCATCCCATGCAAAGCAATTGAGAGCTGATCAGCTTTTCAACTTGGAACCTGTGCCTCCAACTGGTGAGTTCTATACATTATATTCTTGTCATTTTGACCATATCTTGCAGATCCAGAACCCAATGCCCATCAACCAAGGTGCTCTTCCCACCATGGAAAAGGTAGTGGGAGCCAACTTCAACAGCTCCTCAATCTTGAGCATGTGCAAACTGCAGAACACTTACCCTTGTCGACCTGAAACCTTGACATGGCTATGCAGGGGCAAGCAGTCAACCCTATGGCTCCTGGTTACAGCGATGATGACGATGAAAGCCAAATTCTGCCATGGGCACTGGAGTCAACAGCAGACTTTCAATCTTGGCCAATGTTCATGCCATCTCAGCCTGGCCAACCATTCAGTTTCAGAATTCCTTCTCAGTCTGCAGCTAATTCTACAAGTGGAATGCATTCCATCAAGTCACACAGCTCTTCTCTGTCCTCCCACAGGTTGTTGGTATTTTCATCTGCCACATCATACCAAGGTTCTTCAGTGCTGACTTCTCACACCTGTTATGATTCACACCTTGCCATGGGACTTTCTTTCCCTTCTCAACTATTTGATACTGTTGACCTTGTTCTATGCATTTCTCTCTTGTTCCTTTAACTCATGCTTTGGCTCAACCAATAGCAGTATCTGCTCTCAACACGTGTTCAACACATGTAGGACTCTGGCCAATGGCCTTTCTCCCTCTGGTTACATGAGGTCACCTTGAGGCCTCTTCCCCTGTACTATATATAGTCACCTCTAGTCTAGAGTGGGACCTTAGACTAGAGCTGCCCAATCTACTGGCTAGCAACTCAGAACTTCGAACTTGAGCCCTCAAAGCTCTCACTCAGAACTATGATAAATCCTTCAGACAGGAGGTTACAACTGTTGCATTGTAGAAAGACTACTTGGGCTCGACCTACATTATAGACTTCGGTCTTAGCATAACAAAAGCTCTAGTCTACATCTCGGCCATTGTGCCCAATCATCCACTGATCAGCGAGACACCATTTTCCCTTGAAGGAACAGATTGTGGGCAAGCCCACTCGAACCATGCGAACCTGAACCTGAGCTGTTGAGCTCTGACACTGAATATAGCACCGCCAATGTGCATACCCCAACTGACCTGAACCCCTCACCATCTGAGGATGATACCAGCTTCTTACAAAATACCCTCCAGAATGTACTATCCTCTTTAGGGTCCCCCCATCTCCTTACCTCTCAACCTTGCCTTAAACCTGGAAGCCCATTCACCATGTCAGGATCTGGATCTGGAGGCCTTGGCCTAGGATCATCAAAGGGTGGAGCCCCCACTGCTCCAGCCTGACCCACCGAACTAAAGATCAGCACACTGTTTGAATATGACGGTAGCCACGAAACTGCTATGTCCTGGCTGTACTCAGTCAAGGCATACCTTTCGATCAACCAAGATGTCTATGACAATGATGATAAATGTGCTGCATATGCCCTCTCTCACATGAAGAAGGGGGTAGCCCAAGCATGGGCAATGACCTTCTACCAGGCGGCCCTGGAGAAGCAAAATCCCAGCTTTGGGACTATGTGAGATTTTGAAAAGGATTTCAAGGCAGCATTCACCCCAGCTGATACTGCTGGTGCTGCCATCGCCAAGATCAGGACCCTGAAACAAAAAGGGTCAATTGAAGAATATATCTCAGAATTCCAAACTGCTGCTGCTTGCAGTGGCATTAAAGAAGATGCTGCTCTTGTTGAATTCTTCACCACTGGGCTTAAACCTGCCCTTGTCCACTGAATCTATGGGATGGACAAGGTCCCCACCAAGATTGAAGAATGGTATGAAAAAGCCATGCACTTTGAAAACCAATGGCAGAAAGCTCGTGCCATTACCGGAAGAGTCAACAATAAAGGAAAAGGGAAGACGTACCCTCAACCCTGCTTCCAACGACAAGAAGAGAGAGACCCCAATGCTATGGATGTTGATGCAGTGAAGAGAATTAAAATGAAAGTGGGAGGAGACTATAGGAGAGTCTCCTGTTGGTGAGAGTGGGGTCAGTTCAACCCAAGAGGTTCTGGAGCTATGAAACACACCCTGTGAGTGAGGAGATGGGGAGAAAACAAATGAAAACTGCTTTCGAGACTCTGTAGGATTCGAGTGATGACATCTAAAGAATTTCCGAGGCTAGATAAATATTCCGCTGGGCTTCGTCTTTTGTCTTTCTGCATCTCTGGTATTTCGTCTATTATTCCGATGATGTAGTGTAGTGTAATTACAAGGATTTGACTTGCGCATGGCTTATATAAGCCACAACACAGCCAAATATGAAGTCAAAAGCACTAAATAAAAGTATAGTAACAATAAAAATCAAAATCACTAGTAAAGTTGAAAATAAACAGAATCCCATGCTAGGGAGAACACTTTCCCTACAGCTGTCAAACTCTCAAAAGAAGAAAGAGATCGCCATCTCAAGAATGGCCTGTGTTTTGGATGTGGAGAAAAAGGACACATGTCCTGAGATTGCCCCAGCCGAAACAGAACCCCTGCTAAAAAGGTAAAACAGGTGAAGAAAGAAGAATCAGATGATGAAGACGAGGCCTCTGTGGCCCTGGTCAAACTGACCAAGTTTCTTGGAAAGGGTTTTTGAATGGGGAATCAGAGTTGATGCCTGGAACCCCTGAACACTATATCTCATATGTGGCCTCTCCTGTAAAAGTATCTTCTCTCCCTGAGAGAGTTATGAAAATCCCTATCTCCATTTTTATGAGAGCCACTGGAGAACAAGTCGTCAACACCACCACCCTAGTGGATTCCAGGGCAGAAATATCTTGCATCAACTGGATGTTTGTCCAAAAGAACAGACTCCCCACCAAATGACTCCCCAGACCTGTTTTGGTCACCAATGCTGACAGATCCCCAAGTGAAAAGGGACACATCCTGTTTACCGCCACCTTGTTCATCAGAATACAAGGGATAACCCGCAAGGAGAAATTCTATGTGATGAACTGTGGGTCAGAAAATGCCATTCTCAGCATCCCATGGTTGCAGAAAAACAACCCCACTGTAAACTGGCGAAATGGAACGTTGACCATTGACGAGTCAACCAATGTCATGGCACTCTGAATCCCTGCTCCTCCACCTGAGGAGTTTCCTGAAGAATCCCTCCTTGAACCCCTTGAAAGGAAAGGGGTCAATGTCTACCTTGACCACAAAGAACCCCATGCCTTCACAACCAGAGCATACAATTGTATGTTCATAAACTGTTTCACGAAGGCCGCAACCCTGATTGCCCCAAACAACAAATGGGTAAGAAAACTCAATCTGGCAACAGAGCTTGCCCAGAAAGAGGAAAAGAACAAGCCAAGGGCAGTCCTTCCTCCAGAGTTTGCTGAGTTTGCCTCAGTGTTTGAAAAACCCTCCAATGGAACCCTTCCCCCCATATGACCCTATGACCACCCAATTAACCTGGTCGAGGACTTTGTACCAAAGGTGGCTAAGGCCTACCCATTGACTCCCTCTGAACAACTCGCTGCTGAAAAGTTTGTTGATGAAAACCTCCGAGAGGGAAAGATCAGACCCTCGAACTCCCCTCAGGCGGCACCCTTCTTCTTTGTAGGAAAGAAGGATGGCAGTCTAAGACTGTGCCAAGACTATTGTTACTTAAACAAACACACTGTCAAAGATGCCTACCCACTACTGTTGATATCCGATCTGGTAGACAAATTGAAAGGAGCCTCTGTTTTCAAGAAGATGGATGTTCGATCTGGCTATAACAATGTTCAGATCAAAGAAGGAGACCAATGGAAAGCAGCGTTCATCACACACAAAGGGCTCTTCGAACTGACTGTGATGTTCTTTGGTTTATGCAACTCCCCTGCAACCTTCCAACGGTTCATGAACAATTCCTTCTGAGACCTCATCGCTGAAGGATGGCTGGTTGTCTATATGGATGACCTCCTAATTTTCTCAAATAACCCAGAAGAACACTGACTCAGGACTCTGTGAGTCCTCCAATGAATGAGGGAACTCTCCCTACCACTGAAGCTGGAGAAGTGTCACTTTAATCTCTCCAAGGTGGAATACCTCGGAATGATCATAAAACAGAATACCATCGCCATGGACCCTGTCAAAGTCCAAGGAATCGCAGATTGGCCCACCCCCACAAAGGTCAAAGATGTCCACTCTTTCCTGGGCTTTGCAAATTTCTACTGAAGATTTGTCCTGTTCTACTCCAACATTGCCCAACCCCTTATCGACCTCATGAAGAAAAATGCAGCTTGGGATTGGTCAAAAAAGGCTGAAACTGCCTTCCAAACCCTGAAGAAAGTTTTTGTGAAAGAACCGGTCTTACTCATGCCTGATCCCTCAAAACCATTTGTGATATCTACCGACACCTCCAAATATGCCACCAGAGGTGTTCTTATGCAAGAGGACTCGAACGGGCAGTGCCGCCCATGCACCTTTATCTCTCAGTCATTCAACCCCACTGAGAGAAATTATGACATATACAACAGAGAATTGTTAGGGGTCATCTGCACCCTTAAAACTTGGAGACACTACCTCCAAGGGACCTCCGCCCCTGTACAGGTTCTCACTGATCACAAGAACCTGACCTACTTCTGACAACCCCATAACTTGAACCACTGCCAGGCATGCTGGCTTCTTGACCTTGCTGATTTTGACCTTTCCTTCACACATGTACCAGGAAAGGAACTTTGTGCACCTGATGCACTCTCCCACTGCCCTGATCATGTCACTAGTGAAGAAACTGACAATGAAGGGGTTACACTCCTACCCCAAACCTTGTTTGTAAACATCATAGATACCACCCTCTCTTCAAAGCTTGCAGAGTCGTCTGTCAAAGACCCTGTGGTCCTTACTGCTCTACAGGCTATTGAAGGGGTAGACATGCCCCTACCATTCAAGTCGAACCTCTCTGACTGGCGCTTTGAAGAAGGGGTTCTTTTCTACAAAGACCAAGCCTATGTCCCTGAAGACCCCACCCTCTGCCGACAGATTGTCTCTCGGCACCATGATCACCCTTCTGCTGGACACCCAGGCGTCCTAAAAACAAGACAGTTACTCTCTATTGAGTACTGGTGGCCAGGAATGGCTATGTTTGTCTGCAAGTATGTCGAAGGATGTGCAGTGTGCCAGCAGAATAAGGTTAACACTCATCCCACCACCCCACCCCTTACCCTGATTTCCTCCACTGCGACGAGACCATTCCAACAAGTCTCCTGTGATCTTATCACCAACCTTCTGATAAACTCTGGATATGATTCCCTTCTGGTCGTGGTAGACCATGGGCTTACAAAGGGGGTAATCCTTGTTCCAACCACAAAAAACACCTCTGCCCTCGAAATCGCAACCCTCTTTTTCAAAAGGGTCTTTTCCAGATTCAGCTTGTATGACAAAATTATATTGGACCAAGGCCCTCAGTTCGCCTCCACATTTGCAAAAGAACTGGCTAAACTCCTTGGGTACTCCCTGGGACTCTCTACTGCCTATCACCCCCAGACTGATGGAGAAACTGAACATGTGAACCAGGAGGTTGAAACCTATCTTCGGATCTTCTGCCAGAACAAACCATCCTCGTGGGTTCAACACCTACCCATGGCAGAATTCACTCACAACCACTGACCCCACTCCGTTACTGGTCAATCCCCATTCTACCTCATGTATGGCTATGAACTGAAACCCCTACTGTCCCTTATCAATGAGTCAAAGGTCCCAGCTGCTGAAACAAGAATAGCTGAACTCCATAAGGCACGAGAAGAAGCCCTTGCAGCCCATGACCTCGCACAAAAGGCAATGAAAGATCGCTTCTCAAAACCCTTCACCCCATTCCTGAAAGGAGATAAAGTGTGGCTGGAAGCCTGAAACCTAAAATGCTCTTATGAAAACAGAAAGTTCACACTGAAATGGGAAGGACCCTTCATTATCTCGGAAGTCCTTTCCCCTATCACTTATCACCTCGACATTCCCGCATGATGGAAAATCCACAATGTGTTCCATGCATGTCTCTTATTGCCCTATTGCGAAAACACAGTACACAGACCAAACTTCCCATCTCCACCTCCTGATGTCATAAATGAAGAAGAAGAGTATGAAGTAGAAGCAATCATTGGCCATAAACGGTTGGGCTGAGGACATGCGTTCCTCGTCAAATGGAAGGGTTACCCTTCTTCTGAAAACTCATGGCAAAGTTCTAAACACCTTGAACAT
This sequence comes from Pisolithus marmoratus, assembly GCA_024613145.1. Taxonomy (NCBI): domain Eukaryota; kingdom Fungi; phylum Basidiomycota; class Agaricomycetes; order Boletales; family Pisolithaceae; genus Pisolithus; species Pisolithus marmoratus. The sequence goes on from JANFAE010000177.1 coordinate 26,705, forward strand.
GCGGCAGATACCCTGTCCACCTATAAAAAATGGTTCCCCAGAGACTTCCTACCTCAGAAACCCCCACCTACTCAAACTGCTAGAAACGTCTCTCTCATCACAGTCATGCCTCCTCAATGCTCCTCTGCTCCTGTTGCCCATCGTGTCTCCCCTGCTACTCGCCACCCTGCCCCTTTCACCCACCACTTGCACGTCCCTGTGGAAGAAGGGATGCTCAACACCTACCAGGTGTTCCTCGCTGACCCCTCTTCTTATAACCCCGTCATGTGGGAGGTTGATACCAATTCCCCCCTCAATTTGGTCTATTGCATAGCCCTTCAAGGGTTTAGAATTGAGAATGTTGCCTGCTATGTCAAAAGACAGGGCCCCCACCTCAGTTTCACTTGTACCATCCTCGAGGAATCTCAAGAGAACAAATTCCATTGATCCTTTGCCTCTTTGATGTGCTTGGAGGGGCTGATCTCATCCATAACGTCTGCCAACGTACTGCCCCTGTCACTGCTCGCCCCCCATCTCAATATAGAAACTTGTCATCCTCGTTGTCATCCCACTCCCCACAGTCTTCACCTTCTCCACAAAGGATTCACCCCCATGCTTGTTGCCTATCCCCGTCCTCCCCATTGTCGTCCACATCTCCAAACATGGTAGACCCCCAAGAGGCATTTGGCCTCTCAGGAGAACAGGTTGCTGAGGGACTTTGCATTCACAAATTATGGGCAGGCAGTCTGATCATGACATCCAGCCTCGAAGCTTTGCACCCTTGAGAAAAGACTGGAGCATAGATGTTTCCAGTTCCCCTGAAAAGAGTTTGTTAGGTTATTACGCATTACGGAGAATATGAACTCACCAGATTTATGATGGCTGGGGAGATGCTGGAGGACTCCAATAAGATGTCCGAATGGGAATGTCCACCATGAATGGATGGGTCCAAATAGCAGGAGATAGTCATAAACATGAAAGGCAGCATGGTGGTTTGGGCGTAGGTTGAAAGTTGGGTAGAACTGTTTCAGGTTCTTCACATAGCTAGCGATGTTCTGGTGATAAGCAGACGCCTGCTTGACAGTCATAGTCTGTGCACATGCAAGATGGATAGCAGAAACTAGAGACATCGTATGATCAAGGGTAGGCTTTAGCCCGGCCTCAGGATTCGCCCAAAGGCTGATAAGAGCAATGGGAATATATATGGTAATGAGTGATCGCCACTCGTCAGCTTTGATCACACCTGCAGAAGTGTCTCCAAAATTCTTCGGCACTGACCCAAGCCAAGATGGGACCGCAGTAGTACGGATAACACTTCTAATCCTCTCGAGGGCCTGCTTTGAGCTGCAGTCATGAATGTCCATATTAGCATCCACAACCAGTGGTTGTTGAGTGCGCTAGATATGAATTAGTGGCAGATCTGTAGGTAGAATGCTCCCTTACCCATTGGACAAGCGCCTTAGCATAGTCTACTTTGAACGGCCTGGTCTTCTTTTCAGGTACACAACCCAGTGAATGGCAGACATAACACAGTGAGGACTTGTTTTTGTGTACCAGGGAGTCTTGAAGTTTCTCCAACGATGCAGTGACCTGGACAGCGTCACCTGGTACCTGGGCAACCAGGAGCGCATGGATTGCAGACACTTGGCCCACCTCCTTAGTGGTCATGTAGAGACTAGAAGCGACATCCAGATCCAGAGTCTCGAAGTTATAATGGAAGGCGGGAAGTGTTGATTGAGTGGGCGATGTAGTTTCCATAGTAAGACTGAGCAATGTTCGCATGTGGTGCTGTACAAGACCTTCTAGGAGACAATGCATAGAGTCAACTACAAGCTGACGAGCTGGATCCCAATATGGAAGCCACCAAAGCTCAGTGTAGCGTACACCGTACTGCTTGAACAGCCTTTCACGCTCAGCAGATGTAGGGGCATCCCTCCACTGCTCTGCATAACAGTGTAGCTTGTCCTTGTCTCGAAGTACCCAGTTCTCAAAGTCGACACGACCATAGTTAAGCTTGTGATAACAACTGCACATGGCACAAAAGAAATGACTCCCCGTTCCAGCGAGAGCAGTGAGGTGGCGAGCAGCGGGGAGATCACAAACAACAAGTGCTATGGCGCTACGTGTGACACGGCCATTCCAATGATTCACGGTACTTGAATACCAGACACCCCACTCCCATGACACTGCAAGGTCAGCTATGAGGGGGCGAATATAGTGGTTCAGGCTCTCCAAGGACAGTTGTTTTGGTCCCAGAATTATGCCTGCAAGATACATATTTTCCAGTTTATACCTAACATCCAGGGGTAAGTTGAGACATGCCATGGAGATGATACCAGATGACGTGCTCGCCCCATGCTGTGTCATGCCTTTGGGGTTGAAAAAATCGACATGCAAGGCGAAGGCATAATGTCCCTCGTCGCCTCGATCAATAAAAAGTTTTCCAGTTTTGGGGCCACCAAATGCGTGCAGGAACTGGGCTTCAAACGGGTTCTTGACAAATCGGGGCAGCGGTGAAGAAAGGGATTGTGTGAGGTCATCGCATGCCTGATCCATCATCATCTCAATTTCCTTTCTTCCTAATAAGTTGGCGAGGTAGTCATTGAAGTCATGGTAAGAATACATCTTCTTTGGCCGCCGCTCGCCATTGGGTAAAATGTCCAAGAGTTCTTCACCGCATATGGTCTCCGGCATTAAGTGATTTGTACACTGTGTGGGATAGCATGGTGTTGCAGACCCAGGAACATAGGTTGGCCGGTATGTACAATGGCAATTACAGACCGCATATGGAACTACCTTTGAGGTAAGACTGAACTTTGACAAGGCACTCTGCATAGTTGATGGAATCTGTCTCAGAACATTTTCATGTGAGATGCTGAGAGTCCCATCATTGCGCTGAAATACGAGGTAGAGGAGTAGTGAAAGGGCGTTCATGATGAAGTTGCCACCCCATTCGGCCACACCCATGATTACACTGCACACGATGCCAATAAGAGTTGCGACCTGTGCGACAACATCCATGTGTTCAACTGGCAGGCAATGCTGGTCGTCTAAATGATCTTGCGGTCAGCATAACTCTACTAGTATAAACAGAACTTACCAATTTTGAATAAGACTGGGTCTGTCGAGAAGCTTTCCAAGGGCTCATGTAACCTCAGCTGCGCCTCAAGCTTGTCTAGGTCAGCGATAATGTCTCTCTTGCAAGAGTTAACCAAGTCATGATTGCGCTTGACTCCCTCCATGGCACGGCACAGGAGCTCAAGCTCTTGCCTGATGGTGGAAGGTATGCACTCATTGGAATTGTCCAACAAAAGGCGGAAACACCGCTGACTGCGAGCCTCGACGTTGGAAAGGATTTCAAGTGCCTTCACCATACATCGATGACGGTCCTTCTTCGGAAGTCTGCGCCCAGCTATGATGGAGGTGGATGGATGGGAGCTGCTCTGGGACACAGTCCGGGGCTCACCGGGTGGTTGAGTGCCGGATGATGTATCATGGGCGATCAATGGGTATGCTGAGGGAGCATCATGTAACTGGAGATGGCTGAGGGTATCAGTGATGTCAGATATTTGGAGGGTAGCGAGTGAGCCGGCCACGACGTCGCTGCTAGGTCCTGCTTTCTGGTACTGAGCATGCGATTTCCATAACTTATTGGCAGTAGCATTAGGATCGGGTCCGTCGTCTGTAAGGGTAAGAGCAAAGAGATGGCCAGCAAGGTCCTTTGAAGGGTCGACTTTGCACCTGGAGCACTCGTCTTGGACTCTTTTTAGATGTGCAGGCATGACTCATGCATCGATCTGAATGCCATTTGTGTCTCTTTCGAGGCACTCCTCGCATTTGCACTGCTTGAACACGGTGTGTGCAGCAGGCATAGCTACGTAGAGCTTGAATCAGTCTTTTGAAGGTATCACTTTGCGATGCAAACATTTGCGCACCAGACACAAGACCAAGTGAGTAATGTGAGCAAGTTGCGGACAGGCTCTGAGATAGAATTAGTAAAACTCTTGTCATAAAATATAGGCCAGTATATGCACATGGTGTCATATTCGGTCTATGGTTGCTGTACTGTGCTGGACAACAAGGGTGTTGTTGCATGGACAGAAACTTGTAAGTACATACGTACAGCCAGGCTGTTCCCTGGTGTGCCTTTTTTCAACCTTGTTTTCGAACAAAGACAATTAGCATTGATGTGATCACGGAGAGCTGCGCCCACAGACCTTGTTCTCAAAGAGTGACATGATGGGCAGAGCAAGACAATGAGCAAGACAATTAGCATCAATGAGTTTGCGGGGAGATACACCGACAGACCTTGTTTCTGGGCATGACATGATAGACAGAGCAAGACAATTAGTATCGATGCGATCACGGATAGCAGTTTCCGATGGACCTTGATTTGTCTTCGTCGCCTGCCTGCTTATTCAAGCATGCCGCAGAAATGCGGGGTGCCATCAAAATTGGGCGATTGACTTGCAAGACTACTTTGCAAAGTCCTCCGAATACAAACATTGGTTGACAGCAGTCGACGGCCACAGTATGGAGTAAACTACCTAATTGCTCTCATCCCCCTTTACTAGATCTCTCCAACTCTGCATAATAGCCAGCATCATTGATCCACAAACCATGATAAATGTGATACCAAAGAGGGAGTTGGGAGGGACAAAGTGGTGCACAATATCGATAGCGGCAGCAAGGCCAAGTAGCAGTATAATACTCAATAGGGGAGTAGCAACCACGCAGGAGTGTGGAGGTGGTGTCTGATACTTAGGTGAATATCGATAGCGCTTCTCCTTGTACGAGCGTGGGGTAACCTATAATATCGTCAAACTTGTGTTCACTGGAAGTATGGGGGACTCACGTTGGTTGTTCGCTGCTGCATAGTCTGGGGGTTAGAAATGCATCAAGCTCCAGCTTAATATGCTATGGACGATATCGTAGTGATGGCAACAATATATTTTCTTGTTCGGGTAAGGTAACAATCGATGATGGCACAAGCACAGGGAAAGACAGGCAGGGGAAACAAAAGATCTGGTTTTATAAGGGAGACTGCTTCCATGCGCCAGACATAGGCTTAGAGGATGAGTCAGTCGGAGTACAACAGGTACAACAGCGGCTCTCGGTAACAAGACAGCACAAGCACAAGGAAAGACAGGCAGAGGAAATGAAAAAGATCTAGTTTTATAAGGGAGACTGGGATTGCTTCCACATGCCAGGCATAGCCTTAGAGGGTGAGTCAGAGTACACAGCTGTGGACATGGTAGTGCAGGAGTCTAGCTGGATCTTGGAGTCAATCAGGCAATAGCTGCAGTAAAGAAAAACTTACTGGATGAGTCTCTGCAAGGGGTCGCTCTATGATATTCAGGGTGAAGTCAATAGCTTCTGAAAGCCCGACTTCTATCTGGTTGGAAAGACTAGCTTCTAGCTGAGCTGCATACTTCTTTACATGATATCGAATCGCCTTATGAATACTCTCCTTCAATTCGGGGGGAATCTGGGGATTCAATGATGGGCACGGAACCGAATCCGGTGTAGGGAGGGAAGTCTCCCTAATAGGTATTTTATTTTATTTCACTGTTTTTACTTTACAGATCTGCTCTGTTCTTATTTCCTTATCTTTTTACTTAGTGTTTGGACGCATTGTTGGCTTATGTAAGCCAACAACTACTTACAGTACACTGTACTTACTTAAAAAATAACAGCCACATTACTAGAGACGAGAAGCCGGAAATAAAGACACAGAACCTCGGGAGAATATTTCTCCAAGATCAGACGCTCATTAGACGAATCTCAGCATTCTTTTGGACTTTTAGGGCGCATTTTCATTGTTTTCACCACTCTTTGACACTCTACCAGGCATCCCTAGCCCCCTGGGTTGAACTAGGACCCCTCTTCCAACAGGAGCCTCTTTTAGTCTCCTCCCACTGTCCTTACTCAACAGGCTCTACACCGGGTAACTACACAATGAGATTGATTGGGATGCTAGAGTTACGTTGATCACATTATTGCTGGTACCAGTCAAAAAAATAGGGAGGCCTCTCACCTCCGGGCTCTGCAGGACCATAAGATGATGAACAATTGGCCACCCCAAGGGCGTCCAAAATCACCACATTTTGACGAGTGAGGTGGGAGGGGCTGAAAGATGGGGCATCAGAGATAGACTTAATTGCATCATCTTCACCTAAATTACAGGGCCCGTAAGATACGGAGGATAAGAAAAATGTTTCATACTTAGTGGCTGCCCATGACTGGATTTCGTAGATAATAACTGGTCCATAGCAGTGTGGAAACTCTGGTCCTATGGACGAATGTTATGCCAAGGAACTGTGACCCTGGTGACTTACATACCTCGGTTGTTGAACTAGATGTGTCTCGGGTCATAACCTTGCTACGAGTGAGGCAGGGAGGGGATAGGAGTTCATGCCTCCCTGACTGGTAAGGTCGAAACCTAGAAAGCGTACACTGGCGTTTTGCATGAAGGGAGCTGGAATTGGATTGCATGGTGGTTTGGGATGGAACTTGGACAAGTCAGCAACTTATAATGTGGGGGAAGATCAACTACTCACCACTGGCCATGAAACAAGACAAAAAGCACTTAGATCAGTCATCACCCGGCAACAAATTCACATACCGAGTTGGGCTCGCCCCATTAGTTTAAAGTTTGGCCCATAACGAATAGCCCTCATCCGACAATAAGTAACCAAGCATTCATTAATTAATTTAAGTTGTTAGGCTTGTAGCGAATAACACCCACAAATAACATTCACTGCAACCACTGCAGCCCGTTGACAATAATGAGGCCAGAAAAATGCTGGGTGACAATAAGGTTGGTAAGGCTGGTACACAAGGATCAGTAATGACAGTGCTGGGTCAAATTAAAAATAAGAATAGAAAACCAAGACAAAGACCAAAACTTACATACTTACATACAGTACAACGAGCGCAACAGCATCATAGCCACCCGTGCATGATAAATAGTCAGAAAAGTTCAACGGGACAGTAATAGCCAGCCATGAAATCCATACTTCCGGTCAAGTCAGTTCACAACTACATCTTGGAAAGGCGTCTTACGGCTCACCAAGACGGCATACTATGTCTCGCAGTCTCAAACAATGGCAGCCTCCTAGCCAGCGGAGGTAAGCGAGAACTGTATGGGGCTATAAAAATACTTAAGTCTACAGGTTTCGACAGACTACGAATGTGGGACCTACAAAATAAGGTGCAGCTGCGCAAGCCTAGTCAGACATGAAATGCCCGAGATCCCGTTACCTGCGCACAGTGGTTGACTCTCAAAGACAAGGGCGACAACATACTCTGCTGCGGCACTGGGCTTGGGTATCTCTTTCTCTGGAAGCAAAATTCAACGTTGGCAACACCTGAATTCGAAGAAACGTTAGCAAGACGGGTAGGGACAGGACAAGAAATCATGGCAATCAGCTGGTGCAAAAGAAATAATCAGCTTGTCACCACAACTTACGACAAGCGAATCCAGCTCTGGACAGTGGGCACACCATATACATTATCGAATATTTTCAGTGTTGAGCTACCAACCACTGTGCCACGTGCTGTGTATTTTCATGGTGCCAATGTCCTGGTATTTGGGATGTATGATGGAGAAATGTGAGTAATCAGGAGAACAGTAAATAAGAAGTGACTCACTGGGTTTATAGCCATACACTACGCGGAAAGGATGGTGTAATTCTTGCAACAAAAACTATTGGGAGAATGATGTGAGTGCAGGTTATACGGTTACAAATGCAAATCTTACAACAGTATATTCAGAGGAAATGTGGCCATCGATGCAGCTTGCAGTAGCTTTGTCATTGACAATGCTGTAAACGGATTCAGCCTGCATAGAATGGAGGATGCAGTATGTACTAGAACATACGATATAAATCCCAAGAAAGGATTCCCAAAGCAAGTCGTCATTGCGGAGGGAGGATTGATGGTTGTAGGCAGAGGCAATGACAGATCGATCTACGTGTTTGATAAAGGAACCAGTGAGGTGGTTCAAACGCTATGACACTCTACCAGTGGGCGAGTGCAAACCGTCACGGTAAGATAAGTCTTTGAACATGGACAGCAACTGACACACATACCAAGACTTATGACGCAGGCGAGGCTCATTACATCTTCGCGGCAACATCAAGCAATGAAAATGATATCTCCATTTCCATATGGAAAAAAAATGGCATCAACTTCTAGGCGACATCAAAGAAAAAGGGGGCGACCTACAGCCGTATCCATTCTTCGTGCAGCTTGGCACACTAGACCGCACCTTACAGCACTGGTTGCCATTGTGATGTTTGCACTGCAGATGAGGGTGAGCAATAGAGCAGCAGTAGAGTGTACATAAGCACCCGTTAACAAAAGCACAGGGCGAGGATGGAGCCATAAATCCCTTAACATGGAAGCGTAATCCGATATCAACCTACCCCATGCCAAGGGTAATTGTACACACTAGCAGAAAACTCCATGGCGAGCACGATATCGGGGAAAGCGGTGTGGGATATGGCGAGGATCCGAGGGAGTACGAATAAGAGTTCTGTAGTTGGCGATGACATGAGGGGAACAATAAGTGATAAGGTCTTCAATAACTTAGTTTCAGACATACCAGTATGAATTGTGAAGTCGGCGATGACACGGGGATACATGAATGCATCCAGCAATGAATTTTGAAGTTGGCGATGACACGGGACACATGAATGCATCCAGCAATGCCACCCTGAAAGTAGTTGGTTTGATTTTGACACCATGCTTGATGTTAACAGTACCTAGTGGTTCAACATTGTATTTTTTACTTCTTTAACTGTGTACTCAAATGTATAATGTATAATGTATACTATCAAGGGCACAATGATGGTATCGAACGGACACTGTCAAACAAACTCGACGGGATGGTAAAAAGCGATGAAGGAAAAGAAGAAGAAGGTATAAGCGAGCATGACAGCCTTATAAACTGAAATGAACTCAGCTGGGAAATGCCGAATTCACGTCAAAGCCAAATGAAATCACAAATTGAGGATTACCGTTTATGGTAATGGTACAAGGGGGCGGCATTGCCGCCTAGGATCCGACCTTGCTTGTGCATCAGGGAAATCCATAGTTATGCATAGCAGTGTTGTTCCTACCTATATGGCCCAGTAGTGCATATCCCAGCACGAACTAATCTTATCTAATTTTTGCAGGACCCTGCTACACCCCCACCACACCACCACACCCGCCCTCGTCGTTTGACCATAGTTTAGTGCCGTCACAGCAGCCTTATCTCTGCCGCTTTACATTATATTCAATTTCGTAGATATCCACTTCTCACTCAGCCCGATCTGGAACGTCCGAAGTCAGTATTATGGATGATAATGTGATCAAAGTCATTACCAATAAGGGCTGATGGACTGACTGATGAGGAACATTGACAATACAGCATAGGACAGCACATGGTTGTACACAAAATTTCCACTGAATGGACTGCCCTGTCAGTAGCATAGCATTGATTCGTGATACACTGATTGCTACACCGTTTTCAGCAGTACTATGGCACCCACGACGATAATGCCCATTCCCCTCGAATAATCAAACCACCAATTGTCACACTGAGTCAAAGACGGATGTCAATGTTCCAGGTCTTGAAGAAAACAAACAGTTAGTTTTCTACAGTTTAGTGGGTAGAGGAATAACAACACAAACGTTTGCGATTCAACATATGACTGGCCGCCGTCAGAACTAACGGATGTGGGTCGTCTCGGTTTTTCATCGGCTAACATAGTATCATCGTTGTATAGCGTGGCCATATCGTCGCTGTATAGAGCGGCCTAGTAATTGTCAATACTATCCCTGAGCCATGAGGTTATGAAATGGTAAAACTCACCATCACCCTCTCGCGAGCGGAGGGTTTGGTCCTTGCATATGGGTGGAATCTAAATAGGTACGATAACCTAAAGCTGGGCAGCCTTCCGCACTCCATGGGGTTCAAATAGAAGAAGGTTGCAGAGTGAGGGAGCTTGTTAAACTACCCAAGCAGACCTAGAATATGGTAGAGGTGGCGAAACAGAGACCTAGCACGGTACTCCAATGTGAAATTTCCTACGTTGGGGTAAAGAGGCCTTCGTTCCCAGAGACAAACGACCCATCAGACATTCTTGTACCATCATTGCTTCACATTCACACCATGAAACTTGTGTTCTCGGCACACTCAGGCAGGCATGATTCTCGTACAAAGAGCATGTGGGATAAAGCACATACACAAGACTAGCTGAGGAGAGAACATCTATATCCTTAATATAGTTATCCCGAGGCTGCTGGATGGTGGGGAGAATGACTGAAATAGATGTACCAATTCATCGTCAGACCTAGAGCTTTTTGCACACAAATAGAGGCTCTCGACTTCCGGGAAAGTGGGTAACCACCATGCACAGTGTAACTGGAAAGCTCATCAGTCATGGGTATCAAGCTTCAGGTAAAGCCTATGAACAATTGTAGTATCATCTGGTTTGGAGTCTCCGATCCAAAGAGTGAGGTCCTTCACCACGGCCGGACATGTTCGAGGGCTATTCTCCAGTAAAGCCAGTGCACGAGGATCTGCCTCTGCAGGAATTTGAACAAAAAGCTCATTCACACCAGGCAAAGGTTCTGCACATGACAAAACATCTGATAGAAAGCAATCCGTTAGGCTGGACACCCCAAGTTGAATCCCGAGATATTCCAGAGTACCTGGTATATAGGCATAATGCAAAAGAGAGAGGATGTGGGAAGGAGAACCTTCCAGTCTAGTCAAAGAAGACAGCGAGGTTACGGGACAGGTGCGTCGCAATGGGCTGCAGGACGGAGGACTGCGTGAGGCTGTAACACTAATGAAAGTGAGGGTTTCCACTTGAAGGCATGATAAAAACTCCACTAGACTGCGGACAGGACAAGTAACATCTACACCCAGGGAGCGAAGGGATCTGAGCCATAAATCTTTGAGGAAACTCGTCCACTGCACAGCTGTAAGTCCCATGTTAGTCAGTCGAAGGCTGACCAGTGGTGCACTGCGTAAGGTACTCAGTGTAAAGGTGATGGACAATGGGGTAAAGAAAAGCGATGACGACAGCTCTAAGAATGGGAGCTCAGTGTTGCAGACAGGAGTCCCTTCGCCACGGCACGTCTGCAGCCCCTCCCCCCATGGTAAGCCCAGGCAAATCAATTCCTTGCACCCCGACCCTCTAATGCATTCCAACAGATGTAAGAATGACTCAGTTGGTTTGTCAGGTCTGGAGTACAGAAGTAAGTGTACTCGAGGGACCACCTTGCGACCCGGCAGCAACTCGAAGAAGGTGCGCAGGGCGTACAGATGGTAGTTAGTTGTTGTCCGGGAAACAGAAAAATAAAGGGAACGCGGGACAATGAATGCCTCTGTCCGCCGCCACACTAATAGGGCCTCGCACCCGTTATCATCCAGGGATAAATAGCTACTTTGAGGGGTATTGAATCCAAGCAGCACAAAATAATGCGGTGCAGTGATCTCCCTGAGTAGCTGGCATGCCTGAGTCAGTGCCAGAAGAGAGCATCGAGGAAGGAGAGTTGTGATGTGCCCAATAAGTTCATTGGGAAGTTGCCAGATGAAGCAACTGTTCCCCCTAGGGGAGGGATTCATGAGATCGACTAACGAAGCAATGCGAGGCATCTTGGTAGGAGGGCCAAGCACCAAATCCTGATCCTCACTAACTTTGTGCTTCGAAGATGGGATGACTTGTGCAATAGGAGGGAATGGCTAAATGACTTATTAGTAACGCGCTTGATGATGTCAAGATTCTTACCTGACTGCTCGTCTGCATGACCAATGAAGTACGATGGGAAATCTTGATGGGTGGGCCAGGTGCTGAATGTTGATCCTCAAAAAACTTGCGCTTCCGAGTGACTTTAACCAGCGAGGTTGTACGGGAAGTCTTGGGCAGAGGACTGAGTGCAAAATCCTGATCCTGGGAGGATCACAGGTTTTTGAATGAAGGATTCTCTGCATGACTAAATCCTCACCTGCGCACGAGCGAGATCACAGGGGGTAGGGCTTGCCTCTTGAGCTGGCACCTTGTCACCTGGACATTTCACAGGGGCGACCAGCACCCCTGTAAAGTGACTGCGACTTTGGACTGAGACCCATATTTGGTGTTGGCGAGATAAGTCTGCAGAAGTCAATGATTAGTGTTCAAGATGGAGAAGCTTCAGAGGTTATTTCTACCAGTTGGATGGATTGCGTTTGACACGGTCATATCGTTGCATGACAATAACGCATGAAGCGCTTGGTTACGTGAATTCCTATGAAGCATTGTCCACACTTGCCCATAACAATAACGTCTACCTATCACATAACTGTTAATTCATCACCTGAGAGGGACCAGAAAACTTATCTAGATACATTGCTGCCCAACAATTGAAAGGTTCGGTTGTGAGAATCTCTCCGAACTATCGCCAATGCATGCCCATCACAATAAGTGCCTATAGATGATGAAACTGTCATGGGTCAGAACATACAATTGTTTTTCTTTTTTTCTTTTCTTTTCTTTTTTTTGGGGGGGGGCGCCAGCAAGGCCATTAAGGACATTGCAAGAGTACTATTGTCTTTGTAAATTAAAACTCTCACTATGCATGATTGTACTTGAATGCGACACAAATATCAGAAAACTGAAAAGTAGTACCATCGTCCGTCACGACCGATTTAGAGTTCCGCTGGCACTTCTTTATAGAGACCACTCTTCCTGCCTGGGGCCCCTTCAAAATTAAACATAACTGATTTTTGCCGGTGGGATTTGCTGGCATCAGATACCGAGCAGGGATAGTGAGGTGTTGCATGGCCGAACCTGCATTGTGCCCAGTCACTGTAACACAGACAGAACCAGGCGACGCAGGGCCATTTTGACCCACAAATCGGTTGGGACACACCTGTCTGGACAACATGCTTACCCAGTGATACCTGGGTGAAACCGACACTAACATTAAATCCGAAATGAAAGGACTTGAAATCACAGAAATCAGACTTGAAAAGCCATGGGACTTCACCTATACCAGCTTTAGCAATGTTACAATAACAACAGCAAAATGGCACACCATAATCAAGGGTTTGCGTCTCGGTGATATCAGCGGGGGTAACTGAACATACATCTGAAGGGCCCGCATCTAAAGGGCCAGGGGAAGGTGGTGGGGTGACATTACGCAAGACAACAGGTGTGATGAATGATCGACTGTGGAGGGACTTCAGGCTGCGCTGCAACTGTGGAGGAAGCAGTGTGCCGTCAAGCAGCATACCCGTTCTGAGGGGAGAATCAGAGGGGCAAGCCTTCAAAGAAAAGTAGACTCACGGCGTCGCGATGTGTTTATTCTTCAGCTGGATCGGTTGACCGAATATCCCGACCCAACTCGACATCCTTCCGAGAGAACGTAGCATAGCCTGACAGCCTTTCTTGTCGCCAGCCACAATCCAGACATCATGACCGACAAATTGCGATAATCCGTGGTCAAAACGCTCCTTGATCTTGCAGACAAACTGTAATAGGAACATTAATCTAGGCAGAAGGGTGAGAGGGATTCAGATAAAATACAAGGTAGCTCACTTGAATTCCGTCCGCTGGGCGCACAATATGTCTTCACTATGCCTTCGGAGTGATGCCACTGTCCCCTTGCCACCTCCACAGTATCGCCCACAGCAACATTATAACCCCTATCCTTGGAAAAGGTGAGCATGTTTGGGGCTCATTCGACATGGAGGTCAGATACGTCCATGGCAACCATAATCTGACTGGAAGCTGGGTTGCGTTCACCAGTCAAAGCATCCTCTTTGTTCTTTCCCTTCCCAGACTTAGACACCCAGACCTTACCGTCGGGACTAATCCACTCGATGATTCCCCCCTGGCCAGCGAATGGGCCACGATGCACTCGTACGACGTCACCCAGTAAGGCTTCATCCCCTGAAAGCAGGAAGGCTGATTGAAGTGCATTGTCTGCAGGGCTGAGAGATAAGATATGTTCTTGCAAGTGGCTCTGCACGACAAATCTCGAGACTTCAACCTGCAATCTATAAGTAGGCGAGTAGCAGAAATGATAACAACTCACAGTTTCTGAGGTTTTATCGGGCTGCATGATGACCAGGATGACGGTATGCTCATGCAAAGCGACAACATAGCCCCTTTCCCCTGCAAAACGGACCCTGCTATAACCTCCGCTGTATCTCCTGTGCTGAATGCCCTACGTAGCTCGCGCAAGTTACACTCGAAAGCGTCATCATCACACAAAACGACAGCGGATCGTTTGTGCCAATCCACGTTGACAAGCGCCCCCCTCTTGCCCCTGAGGTCCCCCTCTCGCACCTCAACGATGTCCCGTTCTCGCCAAAATTGCGCTGAGAATAAGTTCAACATTTGTTCGACGAACGGAGGGTCAATACCAGCTGCTGTGTGAAATCTGATGTCATCAGGATGCGGCACTTCGACCAACTCCAAAGTGTCGACTGGTAATGGCAGCCTGAGCAGTCCATGAACGAATTGGTGCCCATCGCAACTGTAACCGATCTCGACACCAGAGGAAGCTAGGATGGGTACTAGATCCAGGTCTGCGACCCTGGCCAGCTCGACTGTCGAATCTCGTTCTTTTGCCTGATTCCTCCGGGGAATCATAGGGAAGCTGACGAGGTGCGACGAGCACGACAGCCTTACCCTCGGTGCTCTCTGCGACATACCCAAGATCGCCCTTGTATGCAGACTTCTTGATTCGAACCCAGTTTGGGGTTGGAAGGATCTGCCTGAGCTTTAAAAACCATGATCGACGTACCTTCCTGCGGCGGCAGGAGAACAATGTCTTTATGACATCGACGATGAGAGGGGGGGAGATTCTGCTGCACCTCGAGAGGACAGGAAGCCTCCACATACAGCCGGAGAGGTAGCCACAGGTAATGTCATAGCTTCCAACTCTTGCGACTTCATGTACTCGATAGCAAATGTCCTTGCACTGGCTGCATTAACAATGCATGAAAATAGGTACATAAATGAGAATTTTTAAACATACCAGAGTAAAAATCGACTATATAAATGTTTTTGAGAGGAGGTGGGAAGATACCAGCTGGGATTTGCAGATCTATCAGGACTCCTGACGGCCACGCTCTCCTGTGTCCCTGGGTCGAATCGTTTGCAAAGGATATCGATGTTACGTAGGAAAGAGCCTTTGCCCGAGGGTCCAACTTGCTGAGGATAATGGATAGATCTTTCTTTTCCATTTCCTTCCTCATCCTCGCACACGTCGTCTACATCGTCGCCCTCGTCTATATCGTTGCCCTCGTCCTCGGCATCGATATCAAGAAAAATGCTTGCATTCAGCTTACGACGCTTTTTCTGAGTGGCTCCAGAAGATGACAAACTGACGGCGATGGGTAGCACCTTGGGACGATGTTGAAGCGTCGGAAGTGGAAGGCCCAAGGGGTGGAGCAGGAGCAGAATCAGCTGTCAAACGAATGCCTTGCAATTCCATCGCCCTTTCAACGACAAGGGGAGCGGGTATAGCATTTTCAGCTCCTGGGTCCGACTGCATGAACACCTCATTAATAAGCTCTTTCCACTCCTCGTGGACATAACGAGGGCCATAGGCTCGCATCTTATCATCCAGCTCGCCGTACCCAAACTTATCTTGGGCCCAATCCATCATAAGGCGCCATGCCGAGGGGTCTTTGAGTAAAGGACCAGCTACAACGGGAGTCACTATAGGATCTTAGGAGTTACACGTTGGAAATGATCTCACCAGATGGAGGGGAAGCTGGTGTCGGAGAAGTTCGTACTCCTAGGGAGGACATTCCGAGAACCGCATCAAAATTAAGTGAGGCAACATACTAAAAGCTGACTCCTGATCGCCCGAGGTCTCACCCGATGGAACTGGGGCTGGGGGCAGGGACAGAGAAGTTCATATATCTACGGAAGACATTCAGAGAATAGCATCAAATGTAAATAGAACAGCGTACCCGAGGCAGACTCTTGATCACCGGACAGGGGTGATACATCAGGTAGTGGGGCGTTCAACTCTGGCAAAGGAGATTTAAGAGAACGGGGGTACCTATGAATAAAAATAAGAGGAACACGTACCAGAGGATGATCCCCCGATGCCCAACTTCTGCATAAATGCCCTCTCGATATCACGCCAACAATCCGGTTCCATCACGATGCAGTAAGCGAGGTCCATCCACTCATCGTGGTCAAAATTAGACCCGAGGGTGAATTCGATGCTGTCTAGTGCCATGTCCATCAAGATGGCACCCTCTGCAAACTGTTTAAACCAGTTGAACGATTGGAGGTGAAGCATCCTCGGAGTGATATTAAATTTGCTGCTGGTCATTGTGGGCGGGCGTCACGGACGGTATACGGGGTGTTGGGAAGTCGACTGCTGGGTTGCAACCTACGCGACCAAAATCTTTAGTATAGCCCCACGATACCCGAAACAAACACATACACATGCCCCCTGTGTCTCGGATAGTACTCAGTGCCTAACGCAGGTACACATAGCGACCACAATAATATATTGTATGCC
The DNA here is from genome assembly GCA_024613145.1 of Pisolithus marmoratus. Taxonomy (NCBI): domain Eukaryota; kingdom Fungi; phylum Basidiomycota; class Agaricomycetes; order Boletales; family Pisolithaceae; genus Pisolithus; species Pisolithus marmoratus. The sequence continues at coordinate 43,214 of JANFAE010000177.1, forward strand.
ATTGCAACAGCTCCCTTTGTTTGCTAACTTTTCACAATGGCCTAAGGGGCAAGACGCTCCGAAACTATTCACATGACTCCATCTCGCAGAGGTACTACTGTACTACACGTACTACACATACTACACATACCTACGTCGTGAAGAGAGAACATGAAGAGGAAAAGAATGAAATTGCGGAGCTTGAAATGCATATAAACTGAAACGTGCTCACCATCACGTGCTCTCCAAAACGTGTTCACCATCACGTGCTCAACCAAACAGTTCAGTTTATCAAGTCAGCCGGTACTTTCTCACGAATCTTTTTTTCTCAATGTCACCACCACGTAGTCTTAGGCTTAGCAGTTAGTTGTTGGCGTAGTGGCATCATTCGAAATAATGATTGAAAATAAGGCAGAGGTCATTGGTGCGATCGAAACAATCAGTGAATAAGGCGGGAGAGACCTGTCTATTGCAAGAATAAGCACACCTAGGAATAAAGCAACTGAGGTGCGACACATCCATGCTCCTTTGACTGTTTCTTACTCCCAGTTCACAGCGACTATACAATATAAATTGATCCCGGTAAAATAGACCACAAGACTGATCAATGTGTGTTCGATATACACCTATTTCTTTGATGGCCCGGGTGACTTCGATTTGGGCGATCTAGCCCTTCTCTTTTCGCTCTTCGCTGCGTCGCTCGAACTCTCAGCACTCATTTTCCTCTTCTGCCGAGCTCTCGAAGATAAATACTTCAGGCTGCATCTGAATCAAATCAAAAATGGGCCAGCAGTTTGCGAAACCGTCTAAGTCTGGAAATTCGGCTGTGGCCTGCACATTCCATAGTGAGCAGTTATCATTGTCAACGTGGATAAGCTTACCAGGTCGCACACAGTGATCAGCGCTTTGTGATTTTGTTGGCTTTGACATTTGGTGGTATCTAAGTGATTTTTAATAGCCTTGTTTACAAATTTCTAGTTGGTGTCAGATGAGTGCCAGTGTCATTATGAGGTTAATATACGCTCACCTTAAGGCGTTTGAAGCTGTCTTCTCCCCAGCCCAATTGCTCTTCCAAGTTGTAACCTCCGTGGCCAGGTCGACCTACCTCACCACTCGGTTTAGGGATTTTGTCGTCTGCCCCCGGCTCGGATTCAAGAGATGACAGACTCGACTCTGATGGTGCAGGTGAGCTTTCCGAATGCTCTGAGTCAGAAGGAAGGTTTTCGATAGTGACTAATTTCTGTTTCCCTGTGGGTGCAGGTGTTTGTCCCCCGAAAGTTTGTGCTCTAGGAGTGGTCGCGCTTGGCATCTTTGCTCTAGGGGTTATTGCCCTGGGAGTTGTCGCTCTAGGGGTCGCCATCCGGGAGTCTTCGCTCTGGCTTCCGCATTAGTGTGCAAGAGAACATCTAACTCAGTCAAAGTCATTGACTCCTGATGCGCTAACGCACACCCGCCCCACTGGCAGAAGAACCATCTCCAACTGAGAAGACAGAATGGGCAATAAGTGGGGGCTGTTGTCGTGAAGTGCGGGAACTGGTCATGACTTTGCTACTGGCATAGTTCGGAGGACTTGGGGGCTTTAGTTGCATACAATTGGAGGAGACGACATAAAGATACCCAGGGTTTTAAGCGTTCCTCCACTTTTCTTCCCCACTTCCCCCTTATTGTCTAGAGAGTGCAGTCTTAGCAACGTCTCAAAAGTTTGACCTCCTATTGTTATTTTTGTGTGTGTGTGTGTCATTGTCACTGCTAATTATTAATTAAATCCTAGAAGACACAAGACAGTGGCAATTGTCCGACGAAGTAAATGAATTTATGTCATGCCCACAACATTAAACATGTGTAAGTTGTTTTGTGTTAACAGCTCTGCTCCAATCTGCTCTCAATATATATAGGACAAGGGGGTTGCAACGAAATACCTCACACCGTGCAACGTCACCCAACCCATATGCTCTCCAACCCATTATTCAGTGGCAACCCTTGGCACTCATGGCGTTCCCCACACCAGGTGGAGAATATTCAGACCCTCTCCGAAGATAACCTCTTTGATGATGATATGACATCCATCAGCGATTCTGGTGATCGCATCGATGGCGCCACACCAGCTCAGTCTCAGCTGGACACCCTTCCCCCCATAGCCAATGCATCACTGGATGCACCAACCCCAGTCGCCCATGCACAACCGGATGCATCGGCCTCAGTCACCCATGTACAACTGGATGCATCGGCCTCAGTCGCCCGTGCACAACCAGATGCATCGGCCTCAGTCACCCATGTACAACCGGATGCATCGACCTCAGTCACCCATGCGCAACCGGAGGCACCGACCTCAGTCACTCCCTCTGACCCGATGATAGATGCTGCTGGTCAGCATAAAGTTCTGCAACCAGAACACGACAATGTATGGTGGACCCCGGAGCCAGAATACATACCAAATGTAGACACCAGCAGGCCTGTGGAACCGGAAACTCCCATGGACCTGGGAGAAACAGCTCCGTCAACTTCCAAAAGACCAACGGACTCGCACCTCGCCCCTGCTAATAAGAAGCCCGTCCTGGTATGTCGTGCAGTATCATCGGAGCTTACTATCCTGCTCAGACATCTTAGGCCGTGGCCTCTGACAAGTGTCGCCATGATGAGGTTGACTATTCTCTGTCACTCCACAAGGAATTGTATGCCAAAGAAGGGGAATTGTCTGCCAAAGAGGACCTCATCAACTGACTCAGAATGAAACTCCAGAAAAAGAATGTACAAGTAAGTACAGACTGGCTGAAAACTCTCAAATGTGCTCAATAATTTTTAGGTGAACCAAGAGTTCCAGGAAGCATTATGGCAATGTAGGGAAAGTGTTCTCCCTAGCATGGGATTCTGTTTATTTTCAACTTTACTAGTGATTTTGATTTTTATTGTTACTATACTTTTATTTAGTGCTTTTGACTTCATATTTGGCTGTGTTGTGGCTTATATAAGCCATGCACAAGTCAAATCCTTGTAATTACACTACACTACATCATCGGAATAATAGACGAAATACCAGAGACGCAGAAAGACAAAAGACGAAGCCCGGCGGAATATTTATCTAGCCTCGGAAATTCCTTAGACGTCATCACTCGAATCCTACAGAGTCTCGAAAGCAGTTTTCATTTGTTTTCTCCCCATCTCCTCACTCACAGGGCGTGTTTCATAGCTCCAGAACCTCTTGGGTCGAACTGACCCCACTCTCACCAACAGGAGACTCTCCTATAGTCTCCTCCCACTTTCATTTTAATTCTCTTCATCTGGAGCCCACCGCGAGGGGTTCTGTGTTGCTTGGAACTACCCTTTCCTCCCTCCCCTCGACACTGATCACGCGATATCTCGTACACCGACGCGTCTAACCTTTCGCAAATCGGGATTCTGATTCTCCTCGTCGAGACCTTTCCAACGGTGCCTTTCTCGTCGCTGCCGCTGCCGTAGTTCCGGAGTTATAGGCGTTTTTGTTGGATAGTGGGATAGTTGGACGAATATGTGGATATCTCAGGATTGGGTGCGCGTATTTCCCCAATTCCTCGTTCTCGCTACTCTCCACACCTCCCTCTGTTGTTCCCTCGCGTTTTGTAGCGTCGCGCTCAAGCGTTGGTCGTTGACACTGTCCTCGTCCCCCTCCTCCTACCTCCGTTCGTGGTCGCCGCATATCTTGCCCAATTCCGCGCCGAAACTCTCGATTTTTGGAGATACTTCTCTACTCGACGCTATCTACCGAACGACACCAGAAACGTGACGTGCCCCCGCCTCGTTCCCGAGATATTCCCTTTCTCGTTCCTACGGAGTGCAGCGAGCTTGGGACCGCATATCGCATTTGTTTCCACTCCATATCTCTCGCTTTTCGGCACGTTGGTAGTACTCTGCGATAGCTCCTTGGGAATATATTTCGTGTTGCGATACGTTCAGCCGTGCTGGAGATATTTTCATTTTCGTGCGCCCCCTTCGAGAACCCTGCTGAGACACTTCTGAGACTTTCGTGACCCATTCGAGACGCCGTATCAACCCTTAGACGTTCGTAATCACTCCTAGACGTTCCAAGACCGACCCAGACGTTTCACATCCGTAATCTTCGCGTTTTGCAGTCAAGCGAGGCTGCATATTTGGATTTTAGGTGTTCTCAGTCGCACGAGGCGATTGAGAACTTGTTTCTTTCTGTCGTAATCGTGCTCGGAGCTCGTGAGCTCAGTCGTATCTACCCCCAGCCATCGTACCATTGCCGTTGTCGCCGCCGCCACGTGCTACCGTGTTTTTCTTCCTTTCGAAGACGTTTTCCAGTCTCTGAACAATATATCTGCTTTTCTCAGTCTCGTGCACTTGTTTTTCCCTGTAGCAATTTCCTCAGTCGTTTTCAGTGGTTATGGAGAGTATATTCGAGAGGCTGCGGTGCCGCCTCTCATACTGGCCATTGTACTCGGGACAGCCTCGGGAGCTGCCTGAGTACTTCGAGGATGTATATAAGTGCTGTCGTGTTAATGGCGTACTCGAAGACCCGTCACTCATAGCAACTGCGCTTTTGGGTGCCCCTGCAGATGTAATGCCACTCTGGGCATACCTGGTCGAGCCCGCAAATGGGAACTGGGAGAGTTTTAAGTCGCAGGTCGTCCAGCAGTACCCCGAGATCAAGCCACTGTCCCCCCGAGCTTCGAAGGACCCTTCCCTTAGTCGCGAGTGTGCTTCGGGCAACTCGTGTGCCGGTCGTGTCTCGGGTAGGTGCTCTCAGCCCTCGAAGCTGGTTTCGAGGCCTCCCCTCCCTCATCGAGATGCAGTGGACAGTCTTATACCCGAGTGGCAGGTGCGTTACCTGGCCTGGAAGGAGTCCCACCCTTCTGTGTTTGCTCCGAGTAGCTGCCCCCCTCGAGTTTCGTGCAGCACTTGCCCACACGAGCCTGTGCCTTCGAGAAAGGCCTCCCCTCCCCTTGTCCCTAGATCGAGCGACTTGCCCCCTCGTTGTGAGCCTGTGAACCCAACCAGGTGCCCCCCTCGTTTTGCCTTCATGATGAGGGCCTTGCCTGTGTCCCGTAGCTCAGATTCGAAGGGTTCTCCCTGTCGGTCAGCTTCGAGGGAGGGCTCACCTCCTCGAAAGTTCACCTTTTGTTTTTTCTGTGGTCGCGATGGGCATATTCGAGCACAGTGTAGAGTGTGTACTTCGTATCTGGCCGCGAGGAGGTGTAGAATAATAGGTGGTCGGGTTGTGCTACCAACTGGTGAGGAGATCCCTTGCGAGGCGCTCGGGCGCACTTTACAGGCACGTTTGGACTTCTGGGCTCTCGCTCATGCCCATAGAGTGTCGGGTATTCAGACACCGGCTCCCCCTTCGAGTTCTCTGTCACCGCATGCCCCTGCCTCCGTTCGAGATCACCTTGAGATGGTTGAGAGAGAACTGTCGAGTTTGAAGGTCACCGAAACCCCTTCGAGCCCCACTCGTGCTCTCGTTTGTGAGCCCCATGCACCCATGGTGAGGCCTAGTCGAATTCGGCGGCTCACAGGGGCCTCTCGCAAGCCTCCCTCCACCTCTCATGTGCCCCCTGCCTCATCCAGCCATGTGCGGCTGTTCAGTCGAATTCTGGGGCTCGTATCTGCTCATTCTAGGGTATCTCCATGGGATGATGATACCCCTGTGCCATATGGTTACCCTGCTGAGTCGAAAACCTGTCTCCACCCCCCTCTGCTTTCTCCAGGTAGCCCTCAGCTTCGGAGTGGCTCCCCCTCGCAATCGCGGCGATCGACCCTGTCTGTCTTGCGCCCCGTTCTACATGCACTAGTGCAGATCCTAGCTGAGTAGTGTCTTTTTTTCTATTATTTTTGCTATGGTCTTGTTATTTTCCCTTCGAGTTTGTGCTTCTGTTTTTATGTTAGGTGTTTGTTTTGAGTTTCCCTTCCGAGTTCTCAACTGGGGACGGTTGAACTCTAAAGCCCCCCTTGGATGTAGGGAAAGTGTTCTCCCTAGCATGGGATTCTGTTTATTTTCAACTTTACTAGTGATTTTGATTTTTATTGTTACTATACTTTTATTTAGTGCTTTTGACTTCATATTTGGCTGTGTTGTGGCTTATATAAGCCATGCACAAGTCAAATCCTTGTAATTACACTACACTACATCATCGGAATAATAGACGAAATACCAGAGACACAGAAAGACAAAAGACGAAGCCCGGCGGAATATTTATCTAGCCTCGGAAATTCCTTAGACGTCATCACTCGAATCCTACAGAGTCTCGAAAGCAGTTTTCATTTGTTTTCTCCCCATCTCCTCACTCACAGGGCATGTTTCATAGCTCCAGAACCTCTTGGGTCGAACTGACCCCACTCTCACCAACAGGAGACTCTCCTATAGTCTCCTCCCACTTTCATTTTAATTCTCTTCAGCGATATTATGGAGAATTGTTGGACCAAGCTGTACAAGCAATGCGGCAAGACTCCCACAACGAGAAGCAGGCTCTGGAGCAACTCCTCATGCAATGAAACAATGAGCTGAACTCACTCCGAGGTGTACTGGAGGTATGAACTTCCATCTGGTACTCATTCACTACTCATTGGTTGGGAATAGTCACAAAGTCAAGAACACGCAAAAGCTCAGGAGGCTGCAACCCAGCGATACACCGCACAGCTTGATGGATTTCGCCACCAACTCGAAGTGAGTACATCAGACATTTTATGGATAATGAAGCTCCTGATGGCTGGTCAGTTGAGCATGCGCACAGAAGTGGACAGGTTACAAGCAAACTGGACTGCTGAAATGGAGGGTCGCATTCAAGAGGAAATTACAAGGTTGAAAGAATCGCTCCAGGTTTGTCAAACATTAAATTCATAATGTGGCAGTATTGGTGTGATATGGCTACTAGGCTGAAAAGGAGCGAGAACTGGCCAATATCGAGCAGCATCACTCACGTTCCCAGAAACCGGTACGTAATCTCTTCAAGTTGTGGACATTTACACCAAATCTTGTAGGCTCTGCCAACATCCTTAGAGGATGATGTGGACATGGAATTACCGGAGCTCGCTGCTAGAGCCCGTGAGGGACAGCCAAAGCAAACCGCCAGATGCTCAACCCTACGCATGTCTATGCAACAATCACTGTGCTATTCAACACTGCCACACACACCAGCGCAACCCTCATCTTCACTGACCCAACCACAGCCCCGGACATCACTAACTACACCCAACATAGATGAAATCAAACATATCAGGAGAGGTTGAGGGACCTCCAAGCGAACACGTCTTGTTGGCGTGCTGATTGATGTAAGTATCACCTATATGCATACACATCAAGTCAGCAGGCTACTTGACGCTAACCTGACGCACAAAACAGGATGATAATGATAACAGGACTGGAAGGCCTTCAGGACCTGAGCTTAGACCAGACAATATCTCCGTTACTGAGGATGATGACAATGATACTAGGAACCCTATCATGTCTACATCTGAGTCAGTAATGGAGAATGCGATTGCTGAAGGCTTAGCAACAGTGCTGCGTAACATCCTTCTGAAAATCAGTGGTACACTACAGCCCTTCCCAAATCGTAGGTGCACGCCACATTGCAAAAGGAAGGAAGATAGGGAGGTGGCTCTGGAGAAAGCTACAGAGCCCAGTCACCATCGTGATTTCATTCTGGTAGGTGTTTCCATCCTGAAGTTTCTGTCGCTGATAATTTGTTAGGCTGAGGTCCGTCGCCTGTTCAAGGCGAGGCTTTATATCACCCAAGATGTTGACTTCATCACTCATAAGCCAGCCTCTGTACATGATGTTCACACCTACGAACATGAAGATGGTCCGACACCCGATGAGAACACGATTGCATTTGATCTTTCACAAAACTATGCGTCCCCATGGAATGCCTTTCTACTTGAGTTACTTCTTCAGGAGTTGCAGTCACGCTGCATGGAGGAAAACTGGCCAATTAAGAAATCAGATAACTATATCAGAGAGATTCTGAGGGACCGCTACAAATGCTTGCATACAATCTGGAGGAATGCACAGCCTAAAGTGGCAGCTACAGGTCACCTCAAAACACTGGGCAAGGTCGAAGCTCGTCTAATCAACGAGCGGACACAGGCCGGCAAGGAGAGTAGACAGGCGACCCGCCGTCGCAATGTAGGCCTGCCCAAAAATTTTAATCAAGCATATGCTAACTACCTCTTAGAAATACGAGCGCCGAAAATTGATTCTCAATCACATCGCTGCCCTCAAATCTGACACCTATGACGACGATTTACCTAGCTGGCAATGGCTTGGACGCCTCATCAAGACCTTAGGCGAGCATGGCATGAGCTCTGAGGAGAGTGCAGTGGAGAATGGAGTGGAGAACGTTCTCCATGTAAAAACCATGAGCTGGCGTCGAAACATTGACCACGAATTAGAAATTGTGGATCTACAGCATACGGTTGACATTGACATATTTTCCCTGCAGGGTTCGTGCCCCCTATGTAGGATACGCACAACTGAAAACCCTACAACTAAGCGGGACGCTGTTAAAGGACTACCGCTTGCCTTATATGACAGTGCTTGGATTGCCAGCCTTACTGAATGCCAGAAGGAATCACCGGAGATCTCGACTGCACCATTCCCTTGGATGAAAGTAGCAGTTGTGTAAATGCTCTACTTCCATTGATTTGGTGAGCCTCCCTAGTTTGCTATTTGTTATCGTACCACTTATTTGTGTGAAGATTGGTTATGCAGGTTGGATCAATCAGTTGAACACGTTGTATATACTAGTATGCCTACCAAGGCGCTAACTTGGGGAAGCTGGTGGTAGGATTTAAATAGCGGAATCGACTTGTACAATACCAATGGCGATGTTTTTACTTGACAGCAGGACAGAGTCGGGTGATGATCGCACCACCATCGGGCAATCAGTGGGCAATTCATTTAATCTGTGGACAATACATGAAAATTGATACTACATTTTGTACATGATTTTCCTTCAAATTTTGACTGCTTGCCTATTGTTCGCGAGTATTTGGAGTTTTCACCCCTGTTCCCACCCTGAATAAACTTCAAGTTTAGTCCAGTCACGAACCTGAAGGCAAAACTTGAAGTTTTCACGTCCATATTCCCGGTGCTAAAGCTTCACATTTACGACAACATTTTCACCTAGGCAGCATGACTGTTTCCTTGTCAAGTTTTTACCTTCATTTTTTCGAGCGACGATACTTCAAATTATGCCAGTGCACAAACGTCAGGTTAAATTTATAATTTCTGATTCACATTTCCCACGACATTTACACCTGTGCTAAATTCTGCTAACCACGTTGTGTTAGCAAATCCGAAGTCTCCTTGATTAGTAAGCAGGTTCCCCCTTCCCTGCAGCCTAGGCCTTCCCCACATTGTGGCTGTGTCATTCATTGTACCTAATTACCACTTCCTCCCACTCCGCTTTTTTGATTATGTAAGCAAAAATGCGGCCTTGCCTGCCTTATTTCTGCCTCACCACACTGCCTCCTTTTATTGTACCATGTTCTAATGTATCCAAATCAATTTAGCACACTGTAGGCCTTATTCCCACACCTAAATCTGATCCAATTTAAGTTATTACATGCTTGTACAAGTAAATAGGGCAAAAATGCGAAATCTGTTCCCCCATTTGCAGTTCTTGACATATTGCCATGAAACCTTCAACCCATACCCACCCTGCATATGGCTACAACATTGTAAATTTCCAAATCCTCACAGCAACCCTCTCTTGAGATATTATCAGTTCTCCTCCTCCTCCCCTGTATGTGCTTTAGGCCTGCATCCTGACTCCTGTGATGAATTCTGCTGCCCTGGATGGATGGAGGGTGCAGGGTACAATGTTCCTGTGAAAGCATTTGGGTGGTTTAGATGCCAGATAAGATGTGAGTCCGCTTTTTCACCTTTTTCTTCAGAGGGTTACCATACATCACCCATATTCATAATATATCCTTTAATTGCAAGGCAAGCTCCTTAGCATGTATCTCTACATATATGCAAGGTTTCATGACCATACAATAAGTATTGAAGGTACTGGAAGGCTGCTGAGGTTTTTGGACCATGGGAAAGCTGCCGAAGATTTTAGGAGACTTTCATAACATATCTGTTGAGACTATGGTCGTCGAGACAATCCAGCCCCATGCCATAAAAAGAAAAGAAAAGATCACTATGCCGATCGAGTGTCATGACAACGATATTGATAACCAGCCAAGACATAAAAGTGAAACTGAGACAAGCAGGGGTGAGGTCAGAGTGAGTCCCACTCCGCCTCTACAGAGCAAAAATGAAATATGTGCGTTAGATGTATATAAGGGTAGCTACCAGGGATGAAATACATCTAAGAGATGAGAACTCTGCTCGTTGCCCCACATTGCTGTCTGATCCATGAGGCCCGTAAATGCATGTGAAAGTCTTTGGTATCCATACCTCGCTGGTAGTGTCTGTTTAGGAAACCACTGCTTAGCTTGTTTATCAGGTTATGAGCCCTGGTGCTCAGGCCTACCAGTTGATGCACCATAGCGACATGCAGGTCCACGAGGAGGAATCCAAGAGCTCCAGAGATGTTGGGCCAGGCTCCACCCAACAGATCACTGATGAGGGTTGACACCCAGGGAGAACGAACCCCCTACAGTGCCAGGGGGAGCACCCGCACTAGCTCCAGTGCTGGCAGCCCCTACAACATCTATGATGGTGCCAATGACACCTGTGGCAATGATCCCTTTGGCTTCAATGACATTACCTGCAACACATGCCACCATGGCACCCATGTCTACGACACCTGCTGGATCACCAATGCCCGCCACGATGACAGTCTTGGGGAAATGAAAGGAAAGGGATGCACTGAAAGAAAAGGAGAAAGAGTTGAGGTTAGAGAAGGTGGAGAAGCTGATGAATGATAATTGGTTGGTGTGGAAAAAGAAGATCACTTCCACACTCCAAGCACATGGCCTATACGAGACCATGACTGGGAATGATGTAAGGCTGCCAGAGGAATGGGCAGATGAGGTAACAGCATGGAAGAAATGGGATTATCATGCACATGTGATTATCTTACCTAATCTCTCTAACAAGCAGACTATCCACGCCCACCTCCCGGGCCAGGAGACTGCTGCTAACTTATGGAAAAACTTGAACATCATGCACGAGACCCATGGTCAACAATCTATCGCTGTGATATGACAGGATCTATATGGATATAAAGCCAATGACGATACGGATATTCCTGCACATATTAACAAACTGCGTGACTACCAAAATCACCTATATGAGATGGGTGACATAATCCCTGATCCCCAGTTCCAAGAAATCCTCGTGTCGTCGCTTCCCTCTTCATGGGATAGCTATACATTGGGATTTATTGGTGGATCTCACTCTCAGGCAACTCATATCTCTACACAGGAAATGATCTCCCTCATTCATGTCAAGTAGGAGTGCTGCCATAGAGAAATAAAAGGGGATGCTGCTTACCATGCCAAGGGTGCCAAGAAAAGGAAGTGAAAGGCTACTACCCCCAGCCCCTGCAACACATGCAGTGTAGGGAATGGGTTTTCCCTACCAGGAGATTTTGTTTTTATTCTGTGTTTCTCATATTTTAACTTGATTTTCCAGTTATTATATGTTTATTACCTTAGTGCGAGGTTTTCTTGCTTAGTCAGCATTTTTTTCATTACCTAGCCTGTACTTACTTTTCTAACAATCAAGTTACAAGTCACAAGCTTCGAGTTTCAAGTTTGGGAAGGTCGAGAGTGGCCTTTCTCAGTGTTTAGACAGCCTCAGACAGCCTCAGACATCCTCAGAAAGCATCTCTCTCCAGGCAATAGAAGCCCCTCTGGAAGTTCTCTCCTCCTTCAGACATCACCACTCCCCCACAGTCTCTGTTCTTCTTTTCCTACAACTGGAGCCCACCGCGAGGGACTTCTGTCTTAGTCTGGTACCCATACTCTCATCAGGTTCAGTCTCACTTTTGCAGTTTCAGGCCTCGTTTTCTTGGTTTTTGCTCGTGCTCTCACAGTTTCAGCCTTGGTCTCACCCTCGTGTTCATATTTTCAGGCTATAGTGTCATATTGATGCATCATTGAATGACAGCTGTAGTGTACATGTGATGCAAGAAGTACTAACTCCCTCACTGCACCACTGCAGAGTAAAGTAATGCATCACTTTCTCTGATGGGATCTATCCCCCTTAGGCTGTGTGCTACCCAATCCCCCTGTTTAATTTACTCCCCTGCTCCGCATTTTTGGTGATTACATAAGCATGAAAATAGTGTTGCCACTAACTCCCAAAACATAACTGCATTTGGTATACACTTGATATCCAAGTTTCCCACGGAATGCCAGCTGTATCCCCAGGCTTCCCTCAATTACCGGGCGCTATCCCTGCCACATAGACATTATGTATGATACCTTATGTGTTGTATATCAATATTACACTATAATTGAGTGATTTTTTGACCATCCTGAAGCCCATAAATAGCTAGAAAGTGTGGTAGGGTAAAAACACAAAATGCGAACGCTTTTTTGATATTTTGGATGTATCTGTCTGTAAATTGTGTCCCCATGATGGGTGCATGTGTGGCTACAATATATAAAAAGCTCATGGCCTGGGATGCAGTACTTGAGGTGCAATTCCATGATCTCCTCCTGCCTGCACTGGAAAAATTTTTCTGGGCCCTTTTGTGCTGTAAATGTATTATAACATGGTATGGTGATTATATTTAGTGTATTGAAGTATTAATAGACCACCCTTCAAGTGCCTGGCAGGCTCTACATGGCTGCAAAGGGATTTAGGTGCTGAAGCTAAAAAAGTGTTCGCATTTTTGAGGTATTTCACATGAGCACTTGTAACATACATACCCCTCAAGGGTAGATATGTACCTACAACATATCCAAAACTCATTGCATAGGGATCAGTCTATGAAGTGGTGTATCATGTTCTTCTCCCCCTGGTGTGTGACTCAGTGGGGTGCTTCCCATATGTATTGGTGGTGAATGGATGGTCTGTATGGATGTCAATATATTCCAACTACATATCTACAGTATAATACAGTGGACTGACTGCTTCAAGGATGAACAAGAGAGGAAACACCATTGGGATGAAATCAGGGTCCTTATCAGGTTCCAGGCAGCCCACTGACATTCTGACTATCTAAATAGCTGTGGAATATTCATACTGACATCCTACTGAATTTCCAAGTGTATCCTGGCATGGGGGAAAGCAGGGGAAGTGAAAAGTGCAATATTCCAGGTTTTTGATATGTTTTACAAGTCTCCGGAGTTTTGAGGGAATGTTCCCACGCTTTCTGTGGGTGTATTTCACTTCCCCTGCTTTCCCCCATGCCAGGATACACTTGGAAATTCAGTAGGATGTCAGTATGAATATTCCACAGCTATTTAGATAGTCAGAATGTCAGTGGGCTGCCTGGAACCTGATAAGGACCCTGATTTCATCCCAATGGTGTTTCCTCTCTTGTTCATCCTTGAAGCAGTCAGTCCACTGTATTATACTGTAGATATGTAGTTGGAATATATTGACATCCATACAGACCATCCATTCACCACCAATACATATGGGAAGCACCCCACTGAGTCACACACCAGGGGGAGAAGAACATGATACACCACTTCATAGACTGATCCCTATGCAATGAGTTTTGGATATGTTGTAGGTACATATCTACCCTTGAGGGGTATGTATGTTACAAGTGCTCATGTGAAATACCTCAAAAATGCGAACACTTTTTTAGCTTCAGCACCTAAATCCCTTTGCAGCCATGTAGAGCCTGCCAGGCACTTGAAGGGTGGTCTATTAATACTTCAATACACTAAATATAATCACCATACCATGTTATAATACATTTACAGCACAAAAGGGCCCAGAAAAATTTTTCCAGTGCAGGCAGGAGGAGATCATGGAATTGCACCTCAAGTACTGCATCCCAGGCCATGAGCTTTTTATATATTGTAGCCACACATGCACCCATCATGGGGACACAATTTACAGACAGATACATCCAAAATATCAAAAAAGCGTTCGCATTTTGTGTTTTTACCCTACCACACTTTCTAGCTATTTATGGGCTTCAGGATGGTCAAAAAATCACTCAATTATAGTGTAATATTGATATACAACACATAAGGTATCATACATAATGTCTATGTGGCAGGGATAGCGCCCGGTAATTGAGGGAAGCCTGGGGATACAGCTGGCATTCCGTGGGAAACTTGGATATCAAGTGTATACCAAATGCAGTTATGTTTTGGGAGTTAGTGGCAACACTATTTTCATGCTTATGTAATCACCAAAAATGCGGAGCAGGGGAGTAAATTAAACAGGGGGATTGGGTAGCACACAGCCTAAGGGGGATAGATCCCATCAGAGAAAGTGATGCATTACTTTACTCTGCAGTGGTGCAGTGAGGGAGTTAGTACTTCTTGCATCACATGTACACTACAGCTGTCATTCAATGATGCATCAATATGACACTATAGCCTGAAAATATGAACACGAGGGTGAGACCAAGGCTGAAACTGTGAGAGCACGAGCAAAAACCAAGAAAACGAGGCCTGAAACTGCAAAAGTGAGACTGAACCTGATGAGAGTATGGGTACCAGACTAAGACAGAAGTCCCTCGCGGTGGGCTCCAGTTGTAGGAAAAGAAGAACAGAGACTGTGGGGGAGTGGTGATGTCTGAAGGAGGAGAGAACTTCCAGAGGGGCTTCTATTGCCTGGAGAGAGATGCTTTCTGAGGATGTCTGAGGCTGTCTGAGGCTGTCTAAACACTGAGAAAGGCCACTCTCGACCTTCCCAAACTTGAAACTCGAAGCTTGTGACTTGTAACTTGATTGTTAGAAAAGTAAGTACAGGCTAGGTAATGAAAAAAATGCTGACTAAGCAAGAAAACCTCGCACTAAGGTAATAAACATATAATAACTGGAAAATCAAGTTAAAATATGAGAAACACAGAATAAAAACAAAATCTCCTGGTAGGGAAAACCCATTCCCTACACTGCATGTGTTGCAGGGGCTGGGGGTAGTAGCCTTTCACTTCCTTTTCTTGGCACCCTTGGCATGGTAAGCAGCATCCCCTTTTATTTCTCTATGGCAGCACTCCTACTTGACATGAATGAGGGAGATCATTTCCTGTGTAGAGATATGAGTTGCCTGAGAGTGAGATCCACCAATAAATCCCAATGTATAGCTATCCCATGAAGAGGGAAGCGACGACACGAGGATTTCTTGGAACTGGGGATCAGGGATTATGTCACCCATCTCATATAGGTGATTTTGGTAGTCACGCAGTTTGTTAATATGTGCAGGAATATCCGTATCGTCATTGGCTTTATATCCATATAGATCCTGTCATATCACAGCGATAGATTGTTGACCATGGGTCTCGTGCATGATGTTCAAGTTTTTCCATAAGTTAGCAGCAGTCTCCTGGCCCGGGAGGTGGGCGTGGATAGTCTGCTTGTTAGAGAGATTAGGTAAGATAATCACATGTGCATGATAATCCCATTTCTTCCATGCTGTTACCTCATCTGCCCATTCCTCTGGCAGCCTTACATCATTCCCAGTCATGGTCTCGTATAGGCCATGTGCTTGGAGTGTGGAAGTGATCTTCTTTTTCCACACCAACCAATTATCATTCATCAGCTTCTCCACCTTCTCTAACCTCAACTCTTTCTCCTTTTCTTTCAGTGCATCCCTTTCCTTTCATTTCCCCAAGACTGTCATCGTGGCGGGCATTGGTGATCCAGCAGGTGTCGTAGACATGGGTGCCATGGTGGCATGTGTTGCAGGTAATGTCATTGAAGCCAAAGGGATCATTGCCACAGGTGTCATTGGCACCATCATAGATGTTGTAGGGGCTGCCAGCACTGGAGCTAGTGCGGGTGCTCCCCCTGGCACTGTAGGGGGTTCGTTCTCCCTGGGTGTCAACCCTCATCAGTGATCTGTTGGGTGGAGCCTGGCCCAACATCTCTGGAGCTCTTGGATTCCTCCTCGTGGACCTGCATGTCGCTATGGTGCATCAACTGGTAGGCCTGAGCACCAGGGCTCATAACCTGATAAACAAGCTAAGCAGTGGTTTCCTAAACAGACACTACCAGCGAGGTATGGATACCAAAGACTTTCACATGCATTTACGGGCCTCATGGATCAGACAGCAATGTGGGGCAACGAGCAGAGTTCTCATCTCTTAGATGTATTTCATCCCTGGTAGCTACCCTTATATACATCTAACGCACATATTTCATTTTTGCTCTGTAGAGGCGGAGTGGGACTCACTCTGACCTCACCCCTGCTTGTCTCAGTTTCACTTTTATGTCTTGGCTGGTTATCAATATCGTTGTCATGACACTCGATCGGCATAGTGATCTTTTCTTTTCTTTTTATGGCATGGGGCTGGATTGTCTCGACGACCATAGTCTCAACAGATATGTTATGAAAGTCTCCTAAAATCTTCGGCAGCTTTCCCATGGTCCAAAAACCTCAGCAGCCTTCCAGTACCTTCAATACTTATTGTATGGTCATGAAACCTTGCATATATGTAGAGATACATGCTAAGGAGCTTGCCTTGCAATTAAAGGATATATTATGAATATGGGTGATGTATGGTAACCCTCTGAAGAAAAAGGTGAAAAAGCGGACTCACATCTTATCTGGCATCTAAACCACCCAAATGCTTTCACAGGAACATTGTACCCTGCACCCTCCATCCATCCAGGGCAGCAGAATTCATCACAGGAGTCAGGATGCAGGCCTAAAGCACATACAGGGGAGGAGGAGGAGAACTGATAATATCTCAAGAGAGGGTTGCTGTGAGGATTTGGAAATTTACAATGTTGTAGCCATATGCAGGGTGGGTATGGGTTGAAGGTTTCATGGCAATATGTCAAGAACTGCAAATGGGGGAACAGATTTCGCATTTTTGCCCTATTTACTTGTACAAGCATGTAATAACTTAAATTGGATCAGATTTAGGTGTGGGAATAAGGCCTACAGTGTGCTAAATTGATTTGGATACATTAGAACATGGTACAATAAAAGGAGGCAGTGTGGTGAGGCAGAAATAAGGCAGGCAAGGCCGCATTTTTGCTTACATAATCAAAAAAGCGGAGTGGGAGGAAGTGGTAATTAGGTACAATGAATGACACAGCCACAATGTGGGGAAGGCCTAGGCTGCGGGGAAGGGGGAACCTGCTTACTAATCAAGGAGACTTCGGATTTGCTAATGAAATATGTAAGTTTACTACAATGTTTGGTAACCAAAGGTACACTTTTGTTGGTAGTCAAAAATGCGAACATTGATTAGGAAATGCCTAGTTGAACACTAATGAAAACACTACTCTTAGATGGTAGTCAAAAAAGCGGAATTTACTACACTTCTGGTAAGCAAAAGTGTACACACCACCACATTAATGAAATGGTAATAAACACTACACTCAGTTGGTAGTCAAAAAAGCGGACTTCACTACACTCGGTTGGTAGTCGAAAAAGCAGAGTTTACTACACTTCTGGTAATCAGAATTGTACACACCACAACACTAATGAAATACTAATAAACACTACATATAGTTGGTAGTCAAAGATGCAGACTTTACTGCACTTTTGGTAATTGGAATTGTACACACCTCAACACCAATGAAACATTGATAAACAGTACACTTAGTTGGTAGTCAAAAAAGCGGACTTTACTACACTTTTGATAATCAAAACTGCCACACCACAACTCTAATGAAGCATTAATAACCAATACACTTAGTTGGTAGTCAAAAAAGCGGACTTTACTACATTTTTAATAATCAAGAGTGTACACACCACAACCCTAATGAAACACTACCAAACACTACACTTAGTTGGTAGTCAAAAAAGCGGACTTTACTACACTTTTGGTAGTCAAGAGTCTACACACCACAACACTAATAGAACACTAATAAACACTACATTTAGTTGGTAGTCAAAAAAGCGGACTTTACTACACTTTTGGTAGCCAGCATTGTACACACCACAACCCTAATGAAACACTACCAAACAGTACACTTAGTTGGTAGTCAAAAAAGCGGACTTTACTACACTTTTGGTAATCAAAATTGTACACACCACAGCACTAATGAAACACTACCAAACACTACAAATATTAGTTGGTAGTCACACAAGTGGACTTTACTACATGTTTGGTAATCAAGAGTATACTCACCACAGCACTAATTAACCACCACCACATGCTACATTTATTTGGTAGTCAAAAATGCAGACTTTACTACACTTTTGGTAATCAAAACTGTACACACCTCAACACTAATGAAACATCAATAAATGGTACATTTAGTTGGTAAAAAAGCAGACTCTACTACACTTTTGGCAATCAAGAGTGTGCACACCACAACACTAATGAAATGCTTCCAAACATTACACTTGGTTGGTAGTCAAAAAAGCAGACTTTACCACACTTTTGATAATCAAAAGTGTACACACCACAATGCTAATGAAATACCAATAAACACTACACTTATTAGGCAGTCAAGAATGCAGACTTTTACAACACTTTTGACAATCAAAGTGTATACACCCCTTCACTAATCAAACACTAATAAACACTGAACTCATTAGGTAGTCAAAAATGCAAAGTGTACTACACTTCACTAATTAAACCCTAATAAACACTGCACATCCTCAGCAGTCAAAAAAGCAAAGTTTGTTGCAGTGTCGGTAATCAACAGTGCACACCACACTTCACTAATCACACACTAATAGATACTACACTTTTGGTAATCAAAAGTGTACCCAACACTTCACTAATCAAAAACTATAAACATTACACTTAGTTGGTAGTCAAAAAAGCAGACTTTGCTACACTTTTGGTAATCAAAAATGTACACAACACAACAATAATGAAACACTGGTCAACACCACTGCTCACTTGCTGATCAACTTTTGTTAGTCAACACTACCACACATTTGCTAATCAACTGCATTACACATTTGTTTGTCAGCACTTCTGGACATTTGCTAGTCAAGTACACTACACTTTGGGTAGTCAACCCTACTGCACATTTGCTAATCAAGTACACTACACCTTTGATACCCAATACTAGTACACTTTTGCTAATCAACTACACTACAATTTTGTTAGACATTGCTACCACACAATTTGCCAATCAACATTCTTGTTTGTCAACACTGCTACTGCACATTTGATAGTCAAGTACACCACACCTCTGATAGCCATGCATTTGTTAAATAACCACACCACACTGGCAGTCAACATGACCACATGCTCACTAATTCAACTACACTACATTTTTGCTTGTCAACACTACCACACATTTGCTAATCAATTTCACTACTCTTTTGTTTGTCAATGCAAGCATGCATTTGCTAATCAACCACACTACACTTTGGTAGTTGATACCCTATACTTTGGTCTCCAACAAAGTGGGATGCTATACATTTGCTAATCAATTACACTTTGCTTTTGGTAGTCTGGAATGCAGACACTACTATCATTTGCTAATCAAGTACCTGTCTATATTCCCTAATTGAACATGCTATACTTCTGGTAATTATTTGAGAGTGTGAGTGGGTGTTTGGAGTGGTTGGAGAGTACTAGGGGAAAGCATGGGGTGATCAGATGGGTCAGACTACACAGTGGGTGAGGATGGGGGAGGGTGGGGTCCCTCTGAGGCTGGCATGGGACATACCATGTGCTGGTGGGATGTCCCACCATAGCCTCTGAGGCTGTCATGGGACATCCCACTTGCCTTCAGAGATGTACATGGGATGTCCCATAATAGCCTCTGAGGCTGCCATGGGACATCCCATTTGCTGGTGGGATGTCCCACCATAGCCTCTGAGGCTGTAGTGGGACATCCCACTTGCCTTCAGAAATGTAGATGGGATGTCTCATAATAGCCTCTGAGGCTGCCATGGGACAGCCCACTTGCCAGTGGGATTTCCCACCATAGCCTGTGAGGCTGTCATGGGACATCCCACTTTGCCTTCAAAGATGTAGATGGGATGTCCCATAGTAGCCTTTGAGGCTGCCATGTGACATCCCATTTGCTTTCAATGGTGTATGTTGGATGTCTCAGAACAGCCTCAAAGCAAAGCACCAGAATGGAGGATACAGAATGTAGGGTGAAATGGCAATCATATGTAGTAGTGGAATCTAGCCAGTCAGTGTCTGACTGTGGGCATTTTCTGTTTAGAGAGTAATTAATCATTCTGATGTAATGAGTGGACTGGTATACTTGACATTTGGTGGCCCACATGCTGCTCCACTGCACTACATTACCATAAACCATCTTGTTGTGTTCAGTCAGATCTATATCCAGCTGCTTGCTTGCTTCTCATATTACTGATCTTCACATGTGGAATTGGATGTATGTTACTTCTTGATGCTGGTTGTGGAGGGCATTCCAAGGTATGGCTTGTCAAATTTCTTTCCTAGCTTCACATGTATATTATGGTCATGATGGTGCCTGATCATGATAGCAATGTTCTCCTCAGAAGCATGATTTGTAATGCTAATATGGCTGCACTGTTTGGGAAAGGGACCCCAGACACCTAAGGCAACAATGGGATGTCCCAAATTATTGCAAATCCCAGGGCAGGGAACATGGGAAATCCCATCTAATCCAGTGCCTAGAAACATGTTTTGCCCTGGGACATGAATGGATGTCCCTGGGATGACCTTGGTCCAAGAGGCATTTAGCTTGAATGGTTTGGAGAAACTATTCAGCCTAAATGCTTACAGAAAAGGGTTACCTGAAGTGACAGTTCCAGCATGGACCTTGCCAGCCAGTGCCCCTTGTGGAGTTTCCTCCATGACAACCATCCTTCCAGTTTCCTTGCCCCTGGCCAGAGAGACTTCCAGGGGTCATGGCTAAGGCTTCATTGCCATCATGAGCCTTCTGCTTAGCACATGGATTTCGAGTCTCTTTTTGACTGTGGTGCTCAGATTTTTCGATGATGAGTGAAATGAGGATGTCAGGGTCGATGGTCTGTGTGGGGCTGTACAAACAAGCAGTGGCTAGTTGCCCAGATGTGAAACTTGCAAGGTATTTGGGGAGAGACTGTATAATGGTCAATCAATAGTCCTTTTCTTCAATCTGTACACCGATGGCAGCTAACTCATCTCTCTTCATATGCAGATCGTCCAAGAATTGTCAGACATCACCATCAACAGGGCATTGCATACTCAAGAACTTCATTCAAAGATCTGTCTGAGCATATGCTCCTTTTTCTGTATACTTGCAAATGATTTCATTCCACATAGCCACAATGGTTGTGAGGCTGTGGATTCAAAGGGCAGTGGAATCAGGGATTCATTGGGTAAGTAAATGCTTTGCCATATTTTGGCAAGCTCATCAGGATCCAGAGGTGACATGGTTTCAGTTCCATTGGCTTCAGTGACAGTAGGGCCAATGGGACACTGGGAGGTGCCATCAAAATGCGACCATAACTCTTTGGCTTCCACTGCAGTTTGGAAGCAAAGGGAAAAGATCACCCAGTTCACACCCTTTATGTCAAGCTTCAGGACATTGCCCAGAAGGGTGTCAGTGGTGATGGGAATGGCGGTGGACATATGGATCAGAGCTTCAGTGCAGCAGAATTATCAAAATAAGGTGAGATGTTTCATAGGCTTATCTAGAGGATGGGGCTCATAACCTATCAGAACTGTACAACAACTCAGTCATGCACATCCAGTGGCAAACATCTGATCACATTACCTGTACAACAACTAGGGTAATGCATAAGCTAGTATATGGAGACAGGAAAAATACTATGCCCACCTCAGTCATGCACATCTAGCAGCAAACATCTGAGGTGGCTTTACTTTCATATGGGACTAAATATGCTAAGTAAAGACAAGACTGAGACATGGGTGTTGAACCTGGTGTCATACAAGGTGGTCCCTAGCATGGGACCTTACAATGTTGTAAGTACAAAGTAAGACATCTAGAACAAAAGAATGATTCTCCGCACTGTACAGTAGGCTGCAAGCAGCAAAAAACAGAGTACTGAGGTATTGTGTACCCACAAATGGAAGGTAATTCTCACGATAAAAGGAAAGGCAGCATTAATTGACAAATGAAGATTACGAACAACTTGCCAAAATCTAACAGCATATTCCCATGATCCTGTGACCCAGCCCTACAACTTTCATTATGACATCATGATCTATAGTTAAAATAGTGCTATACACTGCAAGCATTTCACAATTTTTCATGCCAAAATATGTTGAAAAAATTCCAAGAAGGGATACTCTTTTATTTGGGCTGTGTTCACAGGCAAAATGCAAATATGATATTTGTTTTCTTTGTCTTTTCTGTGGAAAAACATAATGGTAGTGCTGATTAGGTTCTACACTAATAGGTATTACCATCAATCAATGTTTTGTGGAAAGTCATGCAAAGAAAAGAAAATATCATTTTTGCCTTTTCTCTTTGAAAACAGCTGTTAAAAAAGAGTATCACTTTCTTCAAATTTTTCAGCATGTTTTCTGAAGAAAGATTGTGAAATGCTTGCAGTGATAGTTCACTATATATCAAATAGTGATGCACTATTCCAGTCTATAACAAATATTGCACTGTCAGTTTTTCCTGATGTGAACACTTTCACAGTAAATGCAATTTCAAAGTGAAAGTGGCAATCAGCAATATTGAGAAGAGCTGGACAATGTGGCACAACCCATGAATCCTCAGGTTGCTGTCGATGCCACTGCACATGACCTGCATCATCAATAGTTGTGGTCATCCAAGGTGCTTGTGGAAATCCATAGATACAATGTCCATTGCAATTGCAGCGACTTCCTGCCCATGATAGGTGGTTGTTATGATGGATCATATACTAGAGATGGATCATTATGTGGGAGCTCAGTGCTGACAATGCAGTCAATTACTTCAAATGGAGGCTCGGGGTCAACCTATGGAGGTGGGTTAAGAAGAAGTGATCATATGCACAAAAAGATGTTGACCTTAAAGATAACATGGGCATGTGGGAAACCACATTTTTAGAACTTGATGGCTTTAATAAGATAAACTTTTTGCCTGAATGCTGCTCACAAAACAGCAAGAACTTTCTCCAACTGTGACTTGAACACACATGCAACCACAACAGGGGCATCATTGGACATTGACCTGGAAGCAGAGCAGCTCAAACCTCAGGCCAACCAGGGTTGAAGGTCATCATACAGAAAAAAGTTGGTTGGCCAAATTTATGTCCTAGTGCCATCACATCTGCTGCCTGTTGAGAAGTCCAAGCATGAGACCCTACAAAGCTTGCAGGCAGTTTGATCATGGGATCCATATCTTCATCATCATCTTGTCCAGCATGCTCTTCACCATCATGTACTTCTTGTGCTTGGAAATGATGCTCTCTGCTAATGTATGACAGCCACTGTTCTTCCATGTGAGAGTACATGTCCATGACATACTCACAACAAAGATGGCCAAATGCCAAAAAGTGGTTGTCATCATCAGCAAGCAGTCGACTCTGATACCAATCAATCTGAGATAAATGTGGAACACCAGGCACAGGAGCTGCACCCCATCTGATGTCTGCATAGGGAAATAAAAGGACATAATGGAGCAGCTTGTAGTGTGACAAAACCTAAACAACAAGGGTTGTAGGCTCACCAACAAGAACCAGACTAGAGGGGACAAGATTGGAAGCAGGGGGGGCTTTAGGCATCAAGACCCAAATGAACTAGCTTGGAGCTAGTTGGGCTATTGAGGTCCACTATATATACTACAGTACATGAGGTACAGGTGAGGACAACATGAGGTGAATACAAGGTAGGGTCCAGGGTATGACATAGCCATGACATCAGAGTGATGTCACAGTGGAGCAGAACAGCCCAGCCATGGCCCAGAAAGGAAGCATGAGGAAGACATGAGGCAGGAACCTAGACTGGCCTAGACCAGACTAGGACCTGATAAGATAAAGGGGAGATTAGATAAGACAAGACAGAGATAAGACAGGAGAGATAAAAGATAGGAAGATTAGATAAGATGAGAAAGAAAAGAAAATGTACATCTTGTAACACTATCCCCTCCTTAGGGGTTGACTTCCAGGTGACAGGAAACAGTGGCAGTGACAGTGAGGTTTTCATAAGGGTGGAAGAGGGAGGAGAACTGGTCAGAGGTGATCCCCCTGAGTTTGTGAGGTGTGGAAGGGTGAGAGCAGTAGAAGTTGGTGACCCTGTCAGGGGAGCCCTTCAAGTTGCCTTCTGGCTCCCAGGTGCAATCTACTGTACATCCTGATACCCCTTCCAGTGTACCAGGAACTCAAGGTGGCCCCTCTTGAGATGAGAGTTGACCAGGTAGTCCACCTCAAACTCTTCATCTCAATCCTCCACACCCACAACTGGTCCAGGTCAAGTCACCTTCTGCTCCTCCAGGGGGCCCCAATACAGTTTCACCTGAGAGACATTGACAACCAGGTGGATGTGGAGGGTTTTGGGGAGGCAAAGCTCAACTGCATTTGGCTTGACAGCCACCACTCTGTATGGGCCCACCCACCTCTCTGTGAGTTTTTGAGAGGGGTGACCATCCATTCAGACTGTAGAAAAGGGCTGTAGGCAGCCTCAGTAGTGACTCAACTACTGTAATATTCAATGTACCTGTAGGCAGCTACAAGGTATGAGTAAGTAGTCTAATATGGATAATATATGGACTTACCCTCAGTAGTGACTCAACTACTGAGGGAACAGTATGAAAATCATACTACCAAGTGCGCTCTAAGTGCTTATGTAAGCATAGGAAACTCGCACCAAAATAAGGTATCACACAGGGGTGATTCAAACTCCAACACAGACATGAGTGGTGTCCAACCAAACCTCATCCCCAACCTGATAAATGGGGGCTTCTGACCTAGAGGAGTCTGCCTGTACCATCATATGGTCTGCTGCTTTAGCCAAGGCATGCCTAGTTCATTCCAGAACCTTGGCAATGTTGTCAGCTGCCCTGGTGGCAGAGTCTGCCTTGGATGAAGAGGGTTCCACCCCCATGCAAGGGGAGTAGGTGCAGGTGACAGAAAAGGGGGAGTGCCCTGTTGACTCCTGTTGCTTCACATTGTAGGAGAACTGAGCAATTTTGAGCCAGGATGGCCATGTGTGTTGCTGGTCATTTATGAACAACTGAAGATACTGTTGCAACTCCTGATTCAACTGCTCTGTCTGCCCATTGGTCTGTGGGTGGAAAGCAGTAGAGAGTTTAGGCTTTATCTCCAGCATGCAAGAAAGTTCCTGAGTGAAGGAGCTAGCAAACTGGGGGCCCCTATCTGAGATGACCAAGGAAGGGAGACCATGTTGTGACCACACATGGTCTTGGAAGAGCTCAGCAGTCTGTAACAAGGTCACCTCCTTAACTGTGGGGACAAAGACCACCTCCTTGGAGAACCAATCAACCACCACCATGACATTGTTGAATCCCTGAGCATCAGGTACCTCCATGAAGTCAACAGTGATATCTTGCCAGGGTCCAGAGGGTACAGGGTTAGGCAAGAGCTTCCCAGCTGGTGGTTTGTGAGAGCCTTTTGCCATTTGGCACCTATAACAAGATGCAACATAGTCCTTTACTGACTGAGTCATCCCTGGCCAGGTGTAGTTTCGAGAAACAAGCTCCAAGGTTTTCTTCCAACCTGGATGTCCAGCAACAGGGGTGTCATGGTGTTTTTCCACACAGAGGAGCTGTGCCACTAGGGGAACATAAACCCTGTCTCCTGAGAACAAGAGACCATCCTTGAGTTGGGATCCTTCAGGTGGTGTGGTAACAGCTGAGGCCCCTTTCAAGGCTGCCAGAAGATCTTTATCCATGGATAGGGAAACCAAGGGTGATGCAAAGGTGACTTGAGCAGGATCCACAAGCATTACTGCCTGGTTATCTCCTTTCACCTCATGATCCTCTCTTTGAGAGAGAGCATCTGCCTTGGCCATAGAAGATCCCGGTTTGTAGACAAGTTTATAGTTAAACTGTGAGAGGTACTGGGCCCAACATGCCTGTCTCTGGTCAAGGTTCTGGGCCTTCATGAAATACTGGGGATTCAAATGGTCTGTCCAGATTTCAAACTGATATGGGGTGGCCTCCAGGTAGTGCCTCCAGGTTTCCAAGGCACAGATAATGGTCAGCATCTCCTTGTCGAAGACCTGATAATTGCGCTCCAGGGGTGACATGGAGTGAGAGTAGTATGCCACCAGGCACCAAAGCCCATCTGAGCACTCTACCAAGAGGACAGCACCTGTTGCAAAGTCTGAAGCATCTGTTTCCAGTCTAAAGGTCCTGTCCTGGTCTGGAAATGCCAAAACTGGCACTGTGGAGAAAGCCTCCTTCAGTGTGTCAAAGGCTCCCTGCTCTTTGGGACCCCAGGACCAAAGCTAATCTTTCTTTGTAAGGTCATTGAGGGGTCAGGCCACCTTGGAAAAATCCTTGAAGAACCTTTGATAAAAGTTGGCTAGGCCCAAGAATGCCCTAACTGACTTGACCTCTGTTGGAATGGGCCAGTCCCTGATGGCCTTGACCTTGGACTCATCCATCTGGATACCCTCAGTACCCACAACCATGCCCAAGAACTCCACCAACTTCTGCTTGAAGAAGCACTTTTCAGGTTTGATGGAAAGATCATTTTCCTCCAGCCTTCAAAGCACCTCCAGAACTACCTTGTCATGCTCCTCCTCATTGTCTGTCTTTGTGAAAGTCATGAGGTCATCAATATAGACCACCACAACCTCCTCCATGTCCCCAAAGATGTCATTCATCATGTTTTGGAACATCAATGGCAAGTTGCAAAGACCAAAGTACATGACCAGAGGTTCATAGGAACCTTTGTGGGTGACAAAGGCAGCTTTCCACTCATCTCCTTCCTTGACTCAAACATTGTTGTATCCCGACCTTAGGTCCATTTTGGTGAAGAGTTTGCAGCCCTTAAGCTTGTCAACCAACTGAGAGATCAGGGGGAGGGGATAGGCATTCTTGACAGTGTGCTTGTTTAGGTAGCAGTAATCTTGCACCATCCATTTCTTGCCCTCCTTCTTTGGCACAAAGAACACTGGAGAGGTCTGTGGGGATTTTTTGAGGGTTGAATGTACCCTTTTTGGAGCTGGTCATCAAGGAAGTCAGAAACCTCCTTTTGCTCCTTGACTGACAGAGGAATGAGCCTTCCTCACTTTGGTATGAAGGACTCCTTGAGATCAATTGCATGATCCCAGGGTTTCCTGACTGGCATCCTTTCTGACTCCTCCTTCGAGAACACCTTTAGGTGGCAGCAGTACTCCTTTGGGATGAGCTCCTCCACCATTCCTGCCCTGATCCTTGCTGATCAGAGCTTCAGATAGAGGTACTCCATATCATTTGCCTCCTGGGACTCCTTCCTCTGTTCTTGAGTCCATGGGGCTAGGTCTTGGCACTCTCTAGGGAAGTGGGAGAGCTTGACAGTCCTCGAGTCCCAACAGATCTCAGGGTTATGTGTGACGGAAAGGGAAGTTTTTGGCCACACGGTAGTCGGTTCTCAGTAGAGTTGGGACTTGGAAGGCTCGCGATAGAACTATCCAGGGTCTCTCTGTTCGAGATCCACTCAGGAGAATACATCAAGTACTAAGGGTTTATATATGTTCAGAGTGCAGTGGGAGACAAACAAGTAACTAAAAAGAGAAAAGAAAGGGAAAGAAAGAAACATTGACAGGAGTGTAAACTAAGTAAATTCCGAGGCAAAGTGAGGTGGTATACTCCGAGGTGTTATGAGCCATGATTCGTTACATTCACCCTCCTGATCTTAGTAGAGAAGATCAATCGGTCGAGATACTGTTCATAGGGGAGGTGGCGGCTATGAAGCAAGTGAGTAGGTTCACAAGAAGGATCATTACGAGGGTCCAACCTGTGGAAGGACCTGCGGTAGAGGCGACTGGGGTGGTCTGAGAACCGTCGATGGAGGAGTTAATCTCCAATTCTTTAAACATGTCATCTACATTCGGGACCAGGTTGTGGAAACCTCAGAAAGGGTCGTTAGTGGGGTCATTAAGGGCAGCAAAGTCAGGCGCTTGGGAGCCCTCAGTATGGGGAGACTTCTGTCCAGTCTTTCGGAAGTCACGAGAATGGTTCTTGAAGTACTTTGGGCGTCCTTCTTTATGGTCATCCCTGTTTTCATTGCGCCCTCCATTGCATCCTTTGGGCTTGTATGGGCCAGGGCGACAATATTCTTTGTTTCCACAGCTGGCGTTAGCTCGTTCTGAGGCGCGATGAGGGTATTTTCTGTTTCTCGAACAGGCACACTTACAAGTGGCCATATCTGCTGCAAACCGGTCAAATATAACCTGGGTGAGATATCCAGATTCTCGTTTCCCATGATGAGTTTGGTTGGGTTTCTTCATCGGGGCCATGCATGCATGCCTGAATGCAGGTGGCAATGGGTATTGTAGGAACGGGTCTGGGTCATCAGCGTGGAGAACACAAAAGTTCACATAGCTGGGTGGTACGACGTCACGCTTGATATCAAAGGAACCATTGTGGATGGCTGTGAAATGCATGGTTGGATGAGGGGATTGATGAGCAAAAAGTGCACCTCTTGCTCATCTTTTATATGTCTCTTTCTCTCGGACAGGGGGTTTCGTGAAAGCCGAGGAGTGAGGGGTGGCTGGCACTGGCGGAGTTGCCCAGTCGTCAGTTGTCAGCATGTGGTCGATGATGTCAAATGCTTGGCGGCAGGCATCATTATCATCTGTGGAGACCACAAACAAGGGTAAGTCTCGGGATGGGCTCGTGCATCGAGGGAGATCGTTGGCGTTAGAGACATTGAGTGCCTCGAGATACTGAGAAAAGGCTTCTAGGTGGGACACCTCGTGCAATGGCAGCCATACATTGTCGCTGCTTGAGTACTCAACTTGGAATAAGGACTCACCTCCTTTCCCATGGTGATCCTTAATCCGCTTCACTGACAGGTTTTCAACTTTTCCTATCCCTATGACCTGTGGTAGTTGTCTACCTGGGAAGCATCGGTCGTCATTAGGTACGTGAATGCGGAGTAAACTGGCATGGAACGCAGGGTGGATACCTCGCTGCTTTAGTTCCAGTGGCAAGTCTAGCACAAAGGTATTATTTCGGTAGTCATCAATGATCTTGTACGGACCGATAAACTTCGGCATCAGTTTTCATGCATGTCCTTTTGGCAGCATGAGATTAGTTGTGGACAGGTAAACTAAATCACCTTTTATGAATGGTGTGTCCCTGCGTCTGCAATTAGCCATAGTAGTCTGTTTCACTCGAGCAGCTATTATTGAATCGTGAGCTTGTGATATGGCATTTTTCATCTGCTGAGTGAATACTCGTACTCCTGGGAATTCTGAGTTAGTTTCCCATATCATAGATCTCAGGGTTTGTCCGTAGTTTAGCATAAATGGGGTAAATCCGGTTGTTTCCAAGCATGCAGAATTCATAGCAAACTCAATAGCTGGTAACTTACTAGCCCAGTCTTTCTGATTTGGGGATATGCATGAGCGCAGCATCTGTGTAATAGTACAGTTCACTCATTCTGTAATTCTGTCTGTTTGAGGATGGAAACTAGATGACATTCATAGTTCAGTACTGGTTAACTCATTGAGCTTATTCCAGAATGTGCTTGTAAATAATGAATCTCTGTCGCTAATGATATTCCACGGCATGCCATGATGCTTGTATACTCTGTCAAACATTACCTCGGCGACATCCTTCACATGGTATGTTTGTTTCGTTGGTACGAGGTGCACCATCACTGTTAGGTAATCAATAATGACTAGTATCATGTCAAACGTGCCATTAAGTGTCCGAGATTCTGGTAAGGGGCTGACAAAGTCGATACCAATTGTTTCCCAGGGGTAATTAGGGACATCTAAGGTTTCTAATAGTCCATAGCTAGGGTGGTTACTTGGCTTCGATGCTTGGCAGATAGTGCATGACTTGCAGAAGCTATCTACATCAGAATTGATTCCCTTCCACCAGACATTGTCCCATAGATAATTGGTTGTTTTACTGGGTCCAAGATGTGCTAATATGGAATGAGCGTGCAAGATCAGGATCTCGTGCAGGCGATGGGTGCCTAGTCTAATGTCCAGTATACACAGTACTCTTTGTCCCTTGTCTTTCAGGTATATTAGACCGTTGTCAACTTCAAAGTTTTTGTAATTCTTAGGCTGCTTAACAACATCCGAGAAGAATGTGTCCTGACTATACTGATGGCGTATATCCTCATAGATATTTATTCCTTGCTCTACCATTGTTATGAAGTCAGGTAGTGATGTCGGTTCCTCGTGGTCATGTGGTGGT
This sequence comes from Pisolithus marmoratus, assembly GCA_024613145.1. Lineage (NCBI taxonomy): Eukaryota > Fungi > Basidiomycota > Agaricomycetes > Boletales > Pisolithaceae > Pisolithus > Pisolithus marmoratus. Next base: position 73,460 of record JANFAE010000177.1, read on the forward strand.
TCCAGGTGGTCTATGATGTTATTCTGACATGTGTCATTTCCTTCAGGTGACATGTCCGGTTCTGCTGTCCTGTCACTGTTGTCAGGAACCATATGTTCGGCAGGTGAGTCTAATGTCTCTGGACTCCTGCCCTCCAGTGATCGTGTTGGTTCTTCCAGCAACTTAAGGATCACTCATTTTGCATTAGGAAATGCTTCATGTGCCCCAGATTGTTTCCTTGTCGTGCCAAGGAAAATTGGAGAGCCTGTATACAGGGGCACTGTTACTAAATTTAGCATTAGTTTTGATGGTGCGTGCTCCTCCTCGGTGCTGACAAATTCACTCGCTGTTCTTACAGTGCCCTTCGGTTCGTCAGAATAGATTTGACTCAGTGCGTCCACAATGACGTTCGTCTTTCCAGGGATGTGAGTGATTTCAAAGTCAAAGTCAGCTAAAGTTTCCAGCCAGCGAGCTTGTCGCAGCAATAATTTTCGCTGTGTCTGTATCCATTCAAGACCTTTATGGTCGGTGAAGATGCGGAATTTCGTTCCTTGCAGTAAGTGTTGAAAGCGCTTTAGGGACTCTACAATTGCTAACAGTTCTTGTTCATGCATGGGATAATTTTGCTGTGCCGGGTTGAATTTGCCCGACCAAAATGCGATGATATTTCCGTTCTCGATGGTTTTGCCTTGCCAAAGCATGCCGCTTCCTCCTGACAAGCACACGTCGCACGAGAGATTGATTGGTGGGTGGCCTGGTGAGTAATCAATTGCTTTCCACTGAGTTTCTCAGTGCTGATGAACTAGTTCCTTTACCAGATCAAATGCTCTCTGTTCTGTGAATGACCATCACCACGGTGTGTTGGGCGCTGCAAGTTTATGTAAGTATCCAAGTGGAATTCTGACACCTTTGCAGCCTGGTGCGAGGTAACTGACTGCTCCTATGAAACCTGCGAGTAAGTCTTTGTTGGTCAGCGTTTTCCAGCTAACAACTTTATCAACTTTGTCCGGGTCCATTCGAATTCCATCATGGTCGATAACATGGCCCAGTATTCGTAGCTCATCCACGAAGAATTGTAGCTTATGTTCGCTCAAATAAAATTTGTGTTTCTGTAGGATATCAATAACAATTTTTACATGCACAATATGATCCTCCAGGGTGTCAGAATAGATTATGATGTCATCGAGATATACGTCCATGAAAACTCCAATGTGAGGTGCAAAAATATGGTTCATTAAGGACTGATATGTAGCACTGGCATTGCAATCACCTATTTGCATGACGTGGCTTATCATCATCCCATTGGGTGTGGTAAATAAGGTCTTCAGGACATCCTCAGGTCTGACACGAATTTGTTCATATGCATCTTTACCATCGAGTAAGGACCTGTAAGGGTGTGAGACGACGTTTTGGAGAATCGCCTCCATATCTGGTAGTGGCGAGGCTAACTTTCGAGTGTTAGCATTTCGCTCTCGAGTATCAATTATGGTTCATAGACGTAGGGTATCATCCTTGGTCACTTTCTTTAGCATTAACATAGGGATTGCATTGGTGCCGCTACTAAATTCCCAGCGCCCTGATCTAATATAGTCATAATGCTTTGCATGCCAAAGAGGTTTGAGGGGCTCTGGGCAGCGAGAAGGTCGCCATGAGTATACTTTATTTTCATCAATGAGAGGGATGACATGGTTAATATCGCAAAGAGGGGGTAGAGGGGTTTCGATTGCCTCCTTACATATGTCCCTCGCATACGCTTGCAACTCCTCTTGGAGTTTTTCCCTCTCATCTCCCATAATCTCGGCCGCGTGAGACTCCAATGCAATCATTTGCACTCCTTGGATAGGGAGTGATGCGTCGCTTCGTATTGTCACTTGCACTGGGTTGAACCCGAGGAGTACCTGATGCTGGAATAGGAATGGCATTCCTAAGATGAGATCATACAAGTCAATGTTGACTACGTCCAGGGTCTGTTTCTCATGAATGTTCTGATAAGTGATCCACAGAGTTGTGGTGGCTTTTACCTTGCTCCGAGATCCCAAGACTGCGAGTTGGAGATTTAATGGCCTGTCAAGGACATCCAAGGTCAACTGTAATTGATCAACCAGCATCGTAGAAATAAAATCAGATGATGATCCAGAGTCGAGCAAAGCTCAACATGGTTTGGCGTTAATGCGAACCACGACCACGGTCGGTTTTGGCAGTAGCCTTGTGACTCCTTTGATTCGGGCGGCATTCCATTCAATTGCATTAGTTCCGGCAGAGTGGTTTCCATCGATGTTTCCTGATATCGTAGCTGCGCAAGTCAACAGGGCCTCTCTTAGACATTCCGGGACAGTGGGCATAGGGCCGTGCCAGCATGGTTCTCGTCTGTTGAAGACCAATTCATCGTAGCACTTAGTTTTCTGTATATGCAGCCAACACACGATGTCAAATTCTGGGTCTATGAGGTTTCATAATACACGATATGATTGTTGAGCATGTAATGGTCAGAAAGTATGTATGTATCTGGGCCGCCATAATCCTCTATTGTGAAGCGCCCAGGCTGGAATGGAGAGTTTCCTGGGTCAATATCTTGGTCAAGGGTTAGTGGCATGGCGTCATATAGAGTAGATAGTGCTCATGCCTTAGCGAGATCCCTTTTCGCTTGTCGAAGTTCTGTTGTCTCTGAACAGGTTGTGCTGATAGCGAAAAGTCCCAAGTCGGTGCCTTCTTCAATAGCGGCAAGCCTGACTTCTGCTGGGGATAGGTCAATGTTGTTTAGACAAACGTGAGGTCCCTTCATTTTTCCCTGAGTCTGCCACTGTTTAGGGCAATTCTGTTCTATATGATCAGTACCTTCACAATTGAAGCACTTTCCTTCAGCACGAAGATGTCATTTGCGTTCTTTGTCGCTCGAGGCCGTCTGCTGAGAGTTAGAATTCTTCAGAGGGTTGCGTTACTCACAGGTCACCCGTTATTAGCAGTATTGCCGGGTACGTTCGTTGTTTTAACAGATGCAGCGCTCAGCTGATCCGTACTTTGCCTACGAGGTGTGTAATTTCAGTCACGTGATTGCTGAGGCCTACAGTTACGATCCTCATTGATAACTCATTTTGCCTTTTCGTACCTCACACACTCCAATTCCAAGGTAACAATTGAAATGGTGGTCGCATCATAACCGTTTCTGGTGAGTTCTGCACGTAAGTAAGGTTGGCATCGTCTCCAGAATGCTAGGACAATGTCCTTGTCGCTGATATCTCCTACAGTGTCGGCGATTTCTTGAAGCTTCCTGAGGAAGTCTAACATGGAGCATCCATCTTGGCAGCATGCATTGAATTTATCACATTGTTGCATTCGGAAATCCACGGGAAACACATAGTCAAAAAGTTCCTCAAAAAATGTGGACAGGTTATATTTCTTTTTGAGGTCAAGAATGTTTCGCTTGTAGAATCAGTAAGCACGTCCATCAAGGTACTTTCCCACGACTCTAATACTCTTTTTTTGGTCTAGACAGGCTCGTTTTACCCAGTCACGCAGCTTGCGACACCACTTCTTGAATAAGCCAACTTGTATTTCACCACGGTAAGTGAACGGTGGGTCTTCTTTCAAGAAGGACTGCTGATATTTCAATTTGTTTAACTTAGCACGGTAGTGCCATTTCTTCTCGCGTTTACGGGCCTTAGTTCAGTCTGAGTCATCAGTAAGTACAGATGAGGGTTCTTCGTCTAGGAAATCTGATCCAAACGAGAAATCATCTTCAGATGATGATGACGAGTCATTATCGGAAGATCCTGATGAAGGGTTAGGTGCAATGGGTCGTCGATATGGTGGGTTGTCATTATGTCTGCATTGTCCCTGTTCCGTGTCGTCTGAGCTCAAGGAGCTACTGCTGTCACTGGGGTCCCCATGCATTGTGCGAAGTACAGTGCTTTCTCATGGGAATATGGATGATGCTCGGGCAATGTGAGCTTCCTTATTCAGGTTCTCTTTACTCTTCTGGCGGTGCGGCTTTACAATCTTCTCGTGATTTAGCAGTTCTGACATCTTTGCAGTTTTGGAACCCAGCTTAGTGTTAGCAGTAGGTTCCTCTTGTGTCTCGTTGAAAACCTTAGTTTCAAGCATGCCTGAGTCGATGACTATTTCTCTCAAGCATTGTTTCTGCTCGGCATTGAGTCCCAAGGGTTCTGGCTTTATGGACTTGTGCTTCCTCTGTCGCTTTAAGGACTCAATTATGGCCTGTTGCTGGCAGATCACCACTTCAGTGCTGTCGAGCTGCTCAACCAAGCCGGCTTCTTTCAGTTTGTTAATCATATGTTTGGTATGTTCCACTATTTCTGGAACATTTTCGTCAATAGGTAATTCTTTCGTGACTTCAATAGGAGTGGGGGCCTTCCACTTTTCCTTCATGTCTTTGGTAAGTCTCGGCGTGCTTCTTTCTGAAGCTGGTTTACTTAAAGTGTTATCTTTCTTGGGGATATTCGTGCTAGGTATTCCATACCACTGTGGGACAGAGTTCCGTAACTCTTCCTCATTCTGTGCTAGGTCTGACCATAATAGCTTAGGGCTGAATTTATTCCCATCTTCGGATTTGGGATCTATTTCGGGTTCGTCGCACATCCATGCAGGCCAGTGGTTCTGGTCTAACAGTACTGATGTCCTAATTATCGATACAGTACTTTGTGCAGGTGAGTGTGGCTTCTCAAAGCCCTCGCCTGGTTCTGCATGCGGTTCTACTTCCTCTCCAGTCGATGCTGGGGGGTCTGGGGCACAGCCATGTGGCGTGCTCCCGAGCTCGTGGACTGGCTGCTCAACAGTGTCTCTCAGCACGTCGTTCACACTTTCCTCAGGGTTTCCAAGGTCGGCGCAGCCTAATGGGACACTGTCCCTTGTCCTAACGAAACCCGAGGGTTTGTGAGCTGAGGGGTTAATGGATTCGGTAGGTACTTCTATTTCATGATCTATACTAGTAATCCCTCCGAATCTGATAGGGCTGCCTTGTTCTGGCTCGAAGGACCAGAAACAGCACCATATCTCTTTGTTAATTGCTTTGGGGTTGAACGGAGAAGAAGACATCAGTAATGGGTTTGGCGAAGCGACTACACACCGGGTGATCAAGCCAGTAACGAGCGGGCAACGTCAACATCATGTTCAGTTTTAAAGAGTAAGCAGAGAGTTTAAAGGCAGTTCAAAATATGTGATGGAAAGGGAAGTTTTCGGCCACATGGTAGTCAGTTCTTGGTAGAGTTGGGACTTAGAAGGCTCACGATAGAACTATCCAAGGTCTCTCTGTTCGAGATCCACTCAGGAGAATACATCAAGTACTAAGGGTTTATATACATTCAGAGTGCGGTGGGAGACAAACAAGTAACTAAAAAGAGAAAAGAAAGGGAAAGAAAGAAACATTGACAGGAGTATAAACTAAGTAAATTCCGAGGCGAAGTGAGGTGGTATACTCCGAGGCATTACGAGCCACGATTCGTTACATTATGTTTCCTCAGCCACATGTAACCCAGGATGAGAGGGTGAGACCCAAATGATGTGACCTGGGCCCAGACATTTTCCCAATGACCCTGGTAGTTCATTACCAAGGCAGTGACATGGGTGATGTCCCCTGCAGAGTTTCGAGTCCCATCCACATTTAGGACAGAGACCAGTTTCCCTAACTTCAGGAGGGGAACATCATTTTCTTCAGCCCACCACTTGTCCAGGAAGGTGTCATTAGCACCAGAGTCCACCAACACCTTGAGGGGCCAGCTCCTATTCCTTCCTTCCAAGGCTACTTCCAACTCCAACTCTGGCTTCAAGCCCACTGTCCTTAACTTAGTATCCTTCGGGATTTTGATCATTTCATTCTGTGGGGGTACATTTTTTTGGTTTTTATTGCAAGGGGAATTAAGCACTGCCACTTTAATGTCTGCAGCTGAGCCACTAGTGGACTCCCCTTTGGACAAAGTAGATGATACATTAAATACATCCTGTGCATCATAAGTGTCCAGAACATTGAAATGATTACATGCCTGGCTAGTAGATACCCAAACATCTACTGGCCAAACTCTTTTCCCTGCTGCTTCATCTCGCTGATTTGTTGGTCATAAAAGAAGGCCTTCATCTCCTCATATGACATCTGACAAAGGGTAGAAACCTGAGCTTCTTGACTCACCTCTCTGATATTAGGCCAAGCAGGGCCTTTTCCTTTTGACTGTGGGCAGTCATGTTTGAAGTGGTTCCCTCCACAGCCAAAACACTTGATGTGGGAGGGGACAGGATGAGAGGATGAGGCAGCACCAATCTCCATAGGTGCACCACTGCCAGGCTGAGTGCCAACAGGGGTAAAATTGTTTTGGAAAGAAGAAAATGGATGAGAGGAAGAACCAAAGCAAGAGGAAGGGGTTCCAAAAATTAGACAATGCTTTTCATAGGCAACTGCAGCCCTTTTCATGCAGTCAATCATAGTGTCCCAGTCACCATCATCATAACCCATTAACATTGCCTCCTTCATGACAGCAGGATGGGCTGCCCTCTCCAGCAGGGCACAGGCATACTGGTTCATGACACCCCCCTGGACTCAAAGGGCATCAAATTTGGCAAAGAACTCCTTGAAGTGGGTGTTTCCTTGCTTGAGAGTTCAGAGCTGGGACCTAGCCCATTTGGTGTTGGTCTGAGGTGCAAAGAAGGCTTCTACATATCTGCAAATCTGGGTCCATTCAGGCCATTGGCCACCATTGATACACTCTGTAAACCTGGACTGAGCAAATCTTCCAGCCAGGGGTCCTTTCATGTGAGACCACACAGCTGTGGCCTTATCTTGGATCATGGGCAGTGCTGTCCTATTTTGAATCACCCACACTTTCATCTTGACCCACCATTCACCAAATTGGGCTCAGTTTCCATCATACAAGCCAGGGTCAGCCATGACTTCAATCCTCCTCTGTATTACATTGGCAGGGAGGGCATTCCACTGGTTGTGCTGCACCTCAATGGCAGCAACATTTCCTTGAGCTTGAACCAACTCCTGATTCAACTGGGCATTTGCATTTTCCAGGTCAAGCAATGCCTGCTGCATCTCAGTGATCTGCTGTTGTACATTCACCATTTCAGTCTAAAGTTTGGATAGTAGTGATGGGGAGGGGGCAACAAAGAGGAGTGTGAAGGGTTTGGTGGTTTCGAAGGTTGTAGGGGATGTGGAGAACAAAACCTAGAAGATTAGGGTCAGGAGAGGGGGTCCAAGGGCAAGGTCCAAATATTTGTTCCTTGAGAGGGGTTACAGGGCGAGTGGGTTCAGGGGTAGGATAGATGAGCTGGAGAGAGGATTCACACTTAACATGGTACACATTTAGTGGGCAAGGAATAATTGAGGTGGCATGAGAGGCAAGAGGAGAGGGGGAGTAGACAGTGGTTCCATCTCTAACAAAGCAAGGAATGTTGAACCTGTCTCCTTAACCCTGGAGTCTGGGTGTAAAGTGAATGGTGAGGGTACAACAAGTTATAGAAGCTAGTTCAAGTGTGACAAAACCTAAACAACAAGGGTTGTAGGCTCACCAACAAGAACCAGACTAGAGGGGACAAGATTGGAAGCAGGGGGGGCTTTAGGCATCAAGACCCAAATGAACTACACAGCCAAACATCAAAAATATTCCACAGACAAATGCCAAAAAAGGTTCCCAGGTTACATGCCATATACTTGACCTAGATCCTGCATATATGCACACAATAATACATAGATTTACGAAATAGAGCTTGGAAACAGAATATCGTGCCAAGAGACTCTAAGGTACATCCGCCAGACAACCCAGGTGCACAGAACTGATGTTTCAGTGGATACTGGTAATATGAATTTCCCCAGATCCACTGGTGTAGGGAGAGTATCCTCTCCACTAGGTATTTTGTTTTATTTCATTGTTTTTACTTACTGGTCTGTTTTCTTTCTTTTCCTTTATCTTTTTACTTTGTGTTTGGACGCATTGTGGCTTACATAAGCCTGTGCAAGTACTTCAAGCACCTGTACATACTTAGAAACAATAATAGATGTACCACCACAGACAAGATAGATGGAATTCTGAGCCTGAGGGCTCAGAATATTATTTCTCCTCCCTTGATGTTCTATAAAGGTTTTCTTGAGTCTCTCTTGGGTTTTAGGGTGTGTTTCTGGTCCTTTTCTCCACTCTTTGACCTCTCTACCAGGCAACTCCAGCCTCCTGGGTCGAACTGAGACCCCTTCCAACTGGAGTCTACTCTAGATTCCTCCCACACTCCTTTATCATCCATCTTTACACCAGGTAGCATTTTTATAGGATATACTACGTATATCTGTCACCAACATACATTGTATGCCCCTGGTATATCCACTGTATATACAATGTATATCTGATAATTTCTACATCTTCTGGTGTGTATCACACAAAATTTATAAGAGGGGAAACACACTTTCTGGACATAGAACGAACTCAGCAAATAGCATTTGATGCAGTTCATAACAAAATTGCTCCTTGTGAAATAGTACATGACAAACACACGATACAAGTACCACTACTGGTACAGCGTTGCACATCAAGCAATAAGGCTCATACATATCACTGAGTAGAGATCAATGCAAAGGGATAAAAGAGCACAACATGCCTACAAAACATCTCCCAGATACCCAACAAAGTATGTTCAAGTGAAATGACACCATCAAGCTCTCCCTCAGAACCCTCTTCATCACTGTTGAGCCAGCCTTGAATGAACTGCCCTTCCAAGGGTATCCTCGGGTCCCAGTGACACCACTTACCACCTGGGAACATTGGAAAGGCACTGATGAAAGCCATCCAGAATGCATCCAAACCCCACTCCCACTGAGGATGGGAAGTATCAACCTCATTGATGAGCCAGCATTCAATATCATTCAAGAGGCTAGCCCATTGATGAGTGCTTCTAGGATCAAAGGTGCATTCTAGAGGTAAGAACGGGATTGACAGGTCCATGGTCAAAGCTGCAGGTGTTGGGTTATCTTGTATGCTCTGTATACCCTGTAGTGAGTTGGAACAAGATAGAAAACAAGAGAAAATAGACTCACATCAACAAACATATCTGTAGGCTTGGAATGATAAGTAGCCCACACCGAAGCATGGACAATAGGTGACATTGTACCACCCTCTCCTGACATAGTTATGGAGATTTCAATGGGCTGGTTCATGCTATCCTCAGTGCGCAAATGGGAGGAAAAGAAAAAGACAAACAATTTCACTGTGGATTAGATGTTGGGGCACGGGTCCTGGGAAGCTGACAGTGACCACCAGCGGTTATAAAAATGCCTCAGATTCAATGAATTCCAAGCTGGGGTAAAAGACCACTGTTTGCTTGGTTGATGAACTCATTTTGAGAAGGAATGACTTGAGACAATGGACAGCTCCCGAGCCAGTCTTGCACTGTTGCAGTGTTGCAGCAATGAGGTGTGTCACATGAGTGGTGGATTTCACAATTTTTGCAAAGTCATTATTGATACAGACCTTTCTTACAAGTACTTCCATACTGCACTCGTTCCTCGAGATGTCACAGTGACTCATCAATAATCCACGAAGAATGAGAGGAACTCTGAAGTCACTTATTGATGGGAAAAGTAGGCTTTCTTTTCAGAATGAAGGTTCACTCCTTTTATTGATCTATCAGTCTTCACATACACAGGATCTGACAGCGATATTGTGGATTGTCTCATTTGCCCAAAACCAAAAGTGCAGAGCATGCATACCAAACATGTCAGAGCTCATACAGAGACCATGATCCACAAGCGTCATCTCAAGTATGTGGCCAGCAGTGTAGGAAAAGAAGATAGAGACTGGGGGAGAGTGCTGATATCTGAAGGGAAGGAGTTAGGCCAAAGGGACTTCTATAGCCTGGTGAGAGAAGCTGTCTGGTGAACATCTGAGGCTGTCTGAGGCTGTCTAATCACAGAGAAAGGCCACTCTCAACCTTCTCAAACTCAAACTTGAAACTCGAACTTGAACTTGCGACTCATTACTTCCTTGTTAGAAAAGTAAGTACAGGCTAGGTAATGAAAAAAATGCTGACTAAGCAAGAAAACCTCACACTAAGGTAATAAACATATAATAACTGGAAAATCAAGTTAAAATATGAGAAACACAGAATAAAAACAAAATCTCCTGGTAGGGAAAACCCATTCCCTACATCTCCCCATCACTTAGATACCAACTGTCCTCAGTTGAGGTCCAGCCAGTCCTAGGATACCTGCAAACCGCCCAAAACCGCTCATCCACAAAAGCTGGAACCTCCTCACAACCGCTGAAGTAGCCACAACGTGTGACCCACCGTCCGAAAGCTCCCATTGAGTAGTGTGAGGTGCCAAAAAATCGAGAGGGACGGATGTGGGACGAACGAGAGACAGCGCACACACATCGAGGGACAGTAGGGGAGGGAAGGGGAGAGCGCCGCAGATCAACGGCTCGGGTTGTCGACACAAAACCGCGGGAGACGGTAGGGGACACAAGGGAGAAGACACAGTAAAAGGAATTATACTAAAGGGCCCATCCGTCCCTGAGAAACGCGCAAAACGGTCCATAGTGCTCCCCACGAGCCAAAATTTGAATATCTCCGCAGCCAGGATGATGACAGCGTCGTAAGATACACCGTTTGAGAGCCTTCGTCGAGTAGAATAGGATCCTCGAAAAGCGAGAGATACGGCGGCAAAATGGGGGAGAAAGGCGCCAGCCACCAATGGGGAGAGGAGGAGAACAAGGCATTGACGAGCAACGGCGAGGCCGGTGGACACGAAACTTCGGGAGGTACTTCCACCTGCATGGGAGAGCACGGTGCAAAAAGAATCTCACCCATTGGACCTGCCAAACCCGAGTTATCGCCAAAACCGTCGCCGGTAGCCCTTCAGAGGCGGACTTCGCCATATCTCGAGAACCGCTGCACAGAATTCGCCGAAAGAGAATTTAATCCAGTCAGCTTCGCAAGGAGAACGCGGGTACCAATTTTCGAGAGGAGCGGCCGAGAAACGAGGGAGATACACCGCCAGCAATGATAGCCTGCAGCCCAGACACAGAAAAGTGGATAACTCGGGAAGCACTGAGCGCGTCGCAATAAACCAGATACCCCCAAGTAGCTGTGAGTGAGTAGTACCGCCGTACAAAAATTCGAAAGGCCCGGCGTGAAAACGGGCGAGATACGCCTTCCTGACCTCCCCAACCCTGTTTGAATGCAAAAACTCAAACAACTTCGGAACCACAAACGCGTGCGCTACGTCTTGGACATCGTCTGGTAGGGTTCGTCTAGTAGAGGCACGTCTAAAAAAAGCGAACGATTCGGGCCGGAATTGAATGAGTTATGCCCCAAACAAGGTAGGGGGTAGGAGGAAGGGTTATGCACCAACGAATAAAGGGCCAGCGGGGCAGCACAAAATGAAGGGAGACGCTCAAGGGGAGTGGGGAGAGCCTGGAGAACAAGGAATTGAGGGGATACGCGCACCCAATCCCGAGATATTCACAAAACTGATCTGAGTCACCTCTACCCACAAGAATGCCGATTTCTCGACAACGGCTGCACCAACCCAGGCACAAGGTACACCGTTCGAAAGCGCTGAGCAAGTAGTATTATGTCCCAGAAAATCGAGAGGCACGGCGAAGATCCGGGGGAGATACGATGCGGATACGGTGTGGGGCGGCAGGATGGGGGAGAAGAAAACGCCGCCACTGGGCAACCACTGAGGCAATCAGTATGAAGCCATAGGTGGCGGTAGAGAACACCTGGGAGGAGATGGTGAAAAAGGAATCAGGCCGATTGGACCATCCAGTCCCGAGATATCCGCAACGCCATCTCATACTCCTCTGTACACGAGAAACTCCCATATCTCCACAACCAATGAGTACGTCACCATGAAAAGGGTATCACCAGGTAGCTGTGGACAAGTAGAACCACCACGCGAGAAAGCGAAAGGCACGGCGCGAAAACGACTGAGATACACGATCCTGACCTCCCTACCCTGTTCAGACACAAAAACTCGAATAACTCTGGAACCGTGAATGCGCGCACTACGTCTTTTATATCGTCTGGTATATGTCGTCCAGTAGAGTCACGTCTGAGAAAAGCAAGCGATTCGGTCAAGAATTGTAAGAGATATGGTCTAACCACAGTAGGGGGGAGGAGGGCGGCATCGCGTTGGTGAGGAACTGCTAGGTGGAATTCTACGAAACTTGAGGAGGTGATGGGGACATGCGAGGAGAGTTGGGAGAACGAGGAACCGGAAAAAACGGCGCACCCAATCCCAAGATATTCTAAATTTCATCCTACAGTGCCTTTCTCCAAAGAATGGGAGATATCTCCAGATGCGCTGAGCCAATTATGACAAAGGGTATACCATTTGAAAGGTCTCGTCGAGTAGATCCCGAATCCCGATTTGCGAGAGGAATGGATGAGTGGTGGTCGAGATATTGAGTTGGCGGGGCGGGGGATGACAGAGGCGTGCGGCAGCCTAACACTCGGTAAGGGGAAGCTTGAAGAATGATATATTCATGAAAAAAAAAGAATAAACACAATAGAAAGATCCCAATGGGCTAAAGCAGCCCCCTGTCTACTCAGTACAGTGTGCACCAAGGCTGAGGTGTGCAGCTGCAGCTGTGCGACCTTCTCGAGTGGGTTGACATGTGACTGCTACGAGACTGTCGAGTATCATAGGAGGCGGAGGACACCATTCTGTTGACTAGCCGGCTGGTGGGCCAGACTGGAGTGGGCTCATCCCTCAAGATTTCTAGTAATGAGTGTGTGAGTCGCGGTGCAGGTGGTGGCGAGCGGTAGTACCGGTAGTCATGGGAATCGCGGGAATCGCGGCTGTGTGGCCTACTCGAATACAAGTACTGATGCAGGTCGTCAAAGTCACAAGAGCGAGAATGAGAGTGGGAGTGAGGTCGACCATGAGAGTATGATGTAGGTACTGTACAAGGAGGTGAACAAGGGCAGCACAACAAGCCATCACCTGAGCTCAAGGACACAGTAGGTGTTTGAGTGGGGACCTGGAGTTGCACTGGCGCTGAGCGATGACTCGGCCCTTTCGCTGAGAGTGGTGCACACAACGGTTGTTCCGAGGGGGTATTGGGGTGCACTGACAAGTGGGGATCCTCCAGAGATATGAGCCAGCCTGGACTCAAAGGAGGAATTTGAATATCCATAGACTGATTTCCTAGATCCCAGCTATCCAGACAGTCCTTGAGAGTGCGCCCAGTGTAGAGAAGAGAGAGAAAGGACCCTAGGAATAGGTCAAAGGTCTCTTAGTGAGAGAGGGGGGGTGAATTTGACCCAGGAGGCTTGAGTTGCCTGATGTAGAGTCAAGAAGTAAGCAGAAAAGGTGAAAAATGCGCCCAAAATCCAGAAGAAACTCAAGAAAACATCTGTAGAACATCTGGAGATGGAGAACTAATATTCCGAGTCTGTTTCATCTTGATTCCGGCTTTTCTGTCTGAGGTAGCACATCTGTTATTCTTCTAAGTATGTACAGTACACTCGAAGTACTTGCATGGGCTTACATAAGCCACAATGTGTGCAAACACTAAGTAAAAAGACAAGAAAAGATAAAAGAAAACAAATCAGTAAGTAAAAACAATGAAATAAATGAAATATCCTGGTAGGGAGGATACTTTCCCTACATCCGAGGGTGGCTTTAAATAATGACTGTCCCCAGTCATCACCTACTGAGCTGTATCATAAACCAAGGCAGGGTATCATGCTTGAAACAAAACTCTAGCTAGAAATGTGAAAATGTGAGCTTGAAACAAAACAAACCACATAAAAGAAACAAAACTACTACTCAGCTGAAGGGGGAATGCAGTTAAAGCAACTCGAGGGTGATACGAAGGGGGAATGAAGCTCGGGGGGAGCTTGAGGGTAGCTTGGAGGGGACCACTCAACCCTCAAAGGGGACTGGGTAGTTCACAACCTCGAAGGATGCCTCAGAGTCATCTCAGGTCAAACTCGAGAGGTGGTGAGGGGTGGGACTGATCCTGAACTCAAAGGAGGGAAAGGTACCCAAGAAGCCAACCCTCCTGGGCCACGAGCAAGGGCCCAGAAGTCCAAATGAGCCTGTAATGTGCACCCGAGCACCTCACGAGGGATCCCCTCACCTGTAGGTAGCACAACATGACCTCAAACCACCCCACACTTTCCTGCCACTAGATACAAGGCAAAAACTCCACACTGCACTCGAATGTGCCCCTCACAACCACAGAAGAAACAAAAACCAAATCTTTGAGGCCAAACTTGGTGCCTTGGGACCTCTCGATAGGCAGAGGGATACCTGCTCGAAGCCATAGCCTCTTGAAGGGGAAGCGAGTGACCTGACACTCTCGAAAGGGACTCAAAACTTGCAGGGGCAGGGTTCGACAGCGAGGCCAGGGTCCCTCAAAGCAAGAACGAGTTCCCTAGGCATGACCCACAATGAGGGACAGGACGAAGGGAGTGCCTCAAGGGAGACACAAGACAAAATGAGCTCTTCAAGGAGGTGTTTGAGGACTCACAAGGTTGACGAGAGTGAGTTGAGGCAAAACCAAGGTCTCAAGGCCTGGCGGACATCAACTGGGAACAAGGGGGGCAAACCTTTGTACTCTCCAAATGGTCAACTCGACATGGACATGACCATTGGTCCTCTCTCGAGCCTTGAAGTGAGTTTGAAGCTGACTCACCAGCCTGCTTATCTGGGACACACCACTGTGGCTGAACCACAGTGTGCCACGAGCCTGCATTAGTGACTTGGCGAGGGGACGAGCTGCCCGAAGCATTCTTGGGGGAAGGAGGGGGAGTCTTCAAAGGTCGAGGGCATGCCTCGAAGGGGGAACAAGGGGGAAGCTTTGAGCTCAAGTGTGCCTCTCCCTGGGAGCATCTTCTAGAACGAGACTGAGAGTACTCCACAGGGGTGTCTGATGGGGAACTGATCAAGGGTGAGTGCACATGCTGAGAGGGTTCCTTGGGGAACTTGCAAGCTGACGAGGCATCCTTCGAAACTAGATGAGGGGGTGAGTGGCCTACCCCCTCCTCGATAACCTCCTTCATAACACAAACAATGACCTCAACAGGCCACAGGTGGCCCAACTTGAACAGGGGGTACCTGGATGCAAGCCTCCTCGAAACCTCGAGCTCGACTTGTGGTGGGAGGCCTCGAAGGAATAGCTGGCCTCGATGGCTCAACTCCAAGACACTCCAACTCACCAGGGCCAAGAACAAGACCTGGAAATGATGAAGGTAGTCCCCTAGGGCTGCAACTGAGCTTAGCTCACTGTGATGAGTCCCCTCGAGGAAGGCATAGAACTCCTCAAAGTACTCGAGGACATCCTTGACTGGCTCAATCTTGGGGGTACTGGAGAGTTACAAGAGCCTGGAAGTTCTCCCATCGCTCAAAGATTGGGGCACTGGCCATGAGGTAGCTCCAGAGCCTTCCAGTGTGGGGTGGTGCTCTGTCGATTGCAAACTGGATGAGTGACGAGGTATCTGTTGCACCCTGGGCCTTACCATACTCCACTACATCCTCGAGGTAATGCAGCAAGTCCTTGGCCTGCCCCAAGAACTCCAGGGGGGACTCGAGTGGGGCTCGAGATGGTCTGCATGTCTCTTCCATCATGATTAGTGTATATGAAGCTCAAATGAATATATATCATGTTGTAACTGGTAATTGACAGTAGTATTGAGGGTAAACACGAGGCTCGAATGTCAACAGTCGGTCTTGAAGGGTAAAACGAAGAGGTGGGGTTGCCTCGATGCAACCTCAAATGTCTATGGGGGGTTGGGGGTGTGGCAATGAACCACAAAGGGGGGAAGAGGGTGCAGATACCCTGTCTGATATGTCTCAAGGTGGTTTCGACCACCAAAACTGAAGCTAGTCACTGTTGCAACTCAAACACTTAACTCTCGAACTTGCAGCCTCGCCTGACTGCAATATGCACAAGAAAAACAATGATATAATGTCTGGTTACATCTACGAATGAAGCGGGTGCGTCTAACGAAGCATCTGTGTCACAATTGTCTCGAAGGGCTCGGAGTTCGTCTGGGAGTCTCGAAGTGTCTGGGGTCTTGAAGGGGTCGTCTACTGACTCTAAGATGGTGGGGGAGGGCTTCCTACAACTCAAAATGGTTCAAAACGCGACCAGGAGGTGCCAGGGAGCTATGCTGTGGCAGGGGAGGAGGACAGCAGTGTGTTGGGGAAAAACCACTCGATGGAATTCTCCGAAACTTGGGGAGATGGTAGAGGCGTGCGAGGAGAAGTGTGCAAACGAGAAACCGGAGAAAACGGCGCACCCAGTCCCAAGTTATTCCAATTTTCGTCCTACAGAGCCTTTCTCCACAAAAATAAGAATATCTCCGGAGGTACTTCCGCGGACATGATGAAAAAGACCTCGTTCGAAAGGTCTCGTCGAGTAGAATCAGAGTCCAGAAAAGTGAGAGGTCTGGCGCATTGGTTCTCGAGAAAACGCGTGTGCAAGCTCAGAGGTAGGGGGAGGAATGGGGTTACCAAGCAAAACAGCCCCCTCGCGGTGGGCTCCAGATGTAGAGAAGAGAGAGAAAGGACCCTAGGAATAGGTCAAAGGTCTCTTAGTGAGAGAGGGGGGGTGAATTTGACCCAGGAGGCTTGAGTTGCCTGGTGTAGAGTCAAGGAGTAAGCAGAAAAGGTGAAAAATGTGCCCAAAATCCAGAAGAAACTCAAGAAAATGTCTGTAGAACATCTGGAGATGGAGAACTAATATTCCGAGTCTGTTTCGTCTTGATTCCAGCTTTTCTGTCTGAGGTAGCACGTCTGTTATTCTTCTAAGTATGTACAGTACACTCAAAGTACTCGCATGGGCTTACATAAGCCACAATGCGTGCAAACACTAAGTAAAAAGACAAGAAAAGATAAAAGAAAACAAATCAGTAAGTAAAAACAATGAAATAAATGAAATATCCTGGTAGGGAGGATACTTTCCCTACACCGGGTACTTTGTGTGGTATCTCTTGTCCTGTAGGGAGTACAACACGACCATTCACTAATAAACATTTTCCCACAGCCAAATACTCCTTGCACGAATCACAGTTAGCTCAAATATGACCTGACTGGCCACAGAAAAAGCAAAATGAGTACAAACAATGGGGTGAGTGACTGTCCAAGGTGGGTGGTGGCTGCATGTGCGAATTACGGGCCTCGAGGGGGCCTCGACAAGACTCGAGAAGTGACTTGGCTTGGGAGGCAACTCGAATTATGTCATCGAGGAACCTTTGAAGTTCCTTGGGGCACCAAAGGAAGCTCGAGGCTTCGGAAGAACCAGTACTTGGGGTATTCAGCCCTTGCATGACGTCAGGCAGGGAATTTGAGTGATTATAGCAATGTATGAGGGAATATTCAGAGAGAAAAGACAAACACGAGAGCGAGCCTGAGGGTGAAACTGTGAGAGCATGAGCAAAAACCGAGAAAATGAGACTTGAAACTGCAAAAACGAGACTGAAACTGATGAGAGTAGGGTACCAGACTAAGACAGAAGCCCCTCACAGTGGGCTCCAGTTGTAGGAAAAGAAGATAGAGACTGGGGGAGAGTGCTGATATCTGAAGGGAAGGAGTTAGGCCAAAGGGACTTCTATAGCCTGGTGAGAGAAGCTGTCTGGTGAACGTCTGAGGCTGTCTGAGGTTGTCTAATCACAGGGAAAGGCCACTCTCAACCTTCTCAAACTCGAACTTGAAACTCGAACTTGAACTTGCGACTCATTACTTCCTTGTTAGAAAAGTAAGTACAGGCTAGGTAATGAAAAAAATGCTGACTAAGCAAGAAAACCTCGCACTAAGGTAATAAACATATAATAACTGGAAAATCAAGTTAAAATATGAGAAACACAGAATAAAAACAAATCTCCTGGTAGGGAAAACCCATTCCCTACAGCAGTCAAAAGAAAACTTCAGGTTTTATGGCTGTTCTGCATGCTCGTGAAATGATGGAGATATCACTGCTGTCGCCGACTTACAAGTTTCATATGGATGATAGCGACCTACAATCTATGGAAATTGACCCAATTATTCAGCCATTGCATTCTGAAGATCCTGGTCATGAAGTTACCCAGCAAATTACGAGTCAGCATCCCCCCAGTAATGTCTCTGAACCAGCTGCTGCCGATACTTTCCTGGGTATCCAAGTCCCACTTTCTGACCTCTGGAATACAATATCAAACTCTTGCTATCAGTGTATTCATGAAACAGTGGACTTATTCCAGGAGCTTCAAGATGCACTCACTTCTGGCCATGTGCCCTCTTCTATGCCAGTCTGCCATTCCACACCAGCATGTAACAATCTCCAACTTGAAGATAGTGGCGATCTGAATTTTGGGATTGAGTTACCATGTACATGCATCCATATTATCATTGGGTCATGATAGCTCAATACAGTGTTGCAGCTCAAGAAGAACAAGTACCGTGTTCTAGGTCCATCAAATTCCAAGTGTCAGTTGACAGTCCCACATATCCATGGCCATCAAAAGCGGTGTGATACAACTGACTTATATCAGATAGATATTTAACTCACTATTCATGTAGCACTTCCTCACAGAACTTCTCTTCAGTTCTCCATGGCTTGCCTTATCTGAAGCACAGAAGAGAGCCATTCTATCATGGGCAAAGGAACTTGGAGCTTGGGATGTCCTGTCTTTGTATGGCCTGAATGGTTGCCATGAAGAGATCAAGAAGCTCATTGGCAACCCAACCAAGAAAGTCATTTCTGCATTGGGGAATGTATTTTACATCAACAATGTTGCAAATGTGATTGCTAAGGTTCATCTGTCATTTACTTATGACCACAGCTGAGAAACTATCTATTCCAAGACTACACCAATCCACTTACTTGTTTCACAATGCAGGACTTTCCAGAAGATGGTGGGAAGGGGATGTCACAGGTTTTTCAGAGCGAAAAACTACTGCACAAACTTCCTTCTCCCCCCGCCATTCAAGTAGATGGAACTGTTTATTTCATGGATGAGCTGTTACAAGAGTGCTCAGGTGATTACTTTTTCCCTGAACATTTTTTCCTTGCTGCATCAGAGGCCATGGGTGGTGACTCTGCAGGACCACTGCAACCGAAGGTTGTGTATGCTCTCAGGCACACAGCTAAATGGATGGAGGTGAGTTCATTGCATTTATGTCATTGTTTTAAAGTAAGAAACTGCATCAACAGGCAGATTTCATTGTCAGTGATGAAAAAGAAATTATACTGACATCCTCATTCTGCAGATTGTTTGAGGAAATATCCTGCCACTCCTCAGAACTTGCATGCAGGCTGACCAAGTCTTCAAAAGTGTTTGTCTCACTTTCTCCCAATGTCTGGTGTGAGAAGTCAGGTGGTTGGATGGTATATAATGTTCCACTGATAATTTTCATGGATGACATCTCTGGGAACATTTCCAAGCAGTGGAACAAACACCATGTGATATATATGTCAAATGCAAACCTTCCTTGTGAAATGCTCGAGCAAGAATTCTATGTACAGTTTGTGACATCGTCTCCACATGCAGCTTCGATGGAGCTGATGCATGCAATGAAGGAATCTATTTTGTAAGCAAACATTTTTCCTCATTTCTTTGATATCTGTTCATTGCAATAGGAATGCAGCGGAGTTGGGGATCATAGCCTGGGATTGCAAAGATAATGAGGAGGTTATACTGATTCCTCATGTGCTGTTCATTGCAGGTGACAATCCAATGCAAGGCGAGGAATGCAGTCAAGCAGGTCTGAAATGTAACTATTTCTGCCAGACATGTGAAGTTGGAGGTAACAAAGAATACAAGGAGTCTGACACTGGTTATTCTACCCTCTTCAAGGTATGTGTATGATTCATTTACACTCAACATCATTAACGAATCCTCATTCTTCAGTCAGGAAGTCACCATGCGCCAGAGAGAATGATAAACACGATCAAGGAGCAGTTCTGCATTGCAATGCTATTGGGTGCCACAGAGAAAGTCAGGATGTCGGTATCGACAACCAGTACTCAGGATTCAATTTCGCTCTGCATCCTGCATACCCTCATTGACTTGGGTAAGAGGCTTCGCAAGCAGGAGGCTGGCACCCCTGCTGTGCCTGAGAGCCAAGTTAGGGAAGCATTAGAGAAGGAGTTCGCCAGCTTGCTTCAGGGGGCTGATTTAGAAGATGCAATAAATCCACTGCTGGGAATGAAAGGTGAGCACTTGCTGCATGCCATCATGACTATCCTGACATCAAACTGGAGGTGTGAATATCCATCTCAACATGCCAATGGAAGTCCTGCATACAATTCTACTTGGCATTGTGAAGTATTTCTGGACCCAAATGGTCTTTCTTCTTGAGAAAGCAAAGCTGCTCACTACATTTCAAAGCCACTTGGATTCAATTGATCGGGATGGACTCAATGCACCCAGTCTTAATGCCGAATATATCTGTTGCTACAAAGGGGGTCTTATTGGGAAGCACTTTAAGAGTTTGGCCCAGGTGATGCCATTTGTCATTCATGACTTAGTGCCACAGTGCATGATGGATGGCTGGACCACCATCAGGGAGCTAGTAGTACTCCTCTGGCATACAGAGATCAATGACACTGAAGAATACCTGGTCAGTCACTTAACTCTCTCTGATTAGCATACTTATTAGCATAACCAGGCATGCCTCTCCTGGACAATAGAAGACTTCCTTAATATCACCTGCATCTGCGCCCCAAGCATTCTCATTTCAAAGCCTAAGTTTCACTTCCTTGTGCACCTTCCCACTTACATCCATCGCTTTGGACCTGCACTTCTCTTCTCAATGGAACGTTATGAATCATTCAACCACTTGTTCTGACTTACCTGTATCCACAGCAGCCAGCAGGGTCCAAGCCAGGACTCATGTCAGAAATTTGTGTGGCTTGACCTTGTCAAGCACATACTCATGGGTGGATTTTGGTATGAGCCGAAAGTGCAAAAATGGGTTCATGCTGGACCAGCTGTCCTGGGGTTTTGTCAGAGCATCCGGAACATGCCAGGCTCCTTGGAATCAAAATCCCTGATGAGGATACTCTGAACACCTCCGGTAATCCCATTCACTCTTCATTATGTTACTGTGCACTGATAGCTTTTGTTAAGGGACAGGTCACATTACTCGAGTCAAGGCTGCGAATGGGAGGACTGAAGCATCGGAGGCTGTACATTGGGAGACAACAGAGTGCGCTCAAATTGATACATCCTTGTCAGTGTCAAATCAGTATGTTTACCAAGGGGATTCGCTCATCTCCAACCACAGCGAGAAGCTCAGACTGGGTGGACATGTCATTTGCATCAATCCAACAACTCCCACCAGATTCTCTATCAGATGGATAGTGGAAATACTGATATGTGACACCGTCCAATGAAACATTGTGTATGTTGCGATCCAGGTATTCTCGTTCTCAACATTGCATCCATTGCTCCATCTTCCATGCTTGGAACTCACAGATGACAAGTTTGTCACATCCCCAGATGTGAGTACTCTTTGTGTATTCTCTGTTTATTTCACTAAATCACTTCAAGGATCTTGTTTGTGTTGTCAATATACAACACAATTGCATCGACTCCAAGTGTGCAGGGTCCATATATTCTACTGTCCATCAGGAAAGGTCTAAGACAATGTGAACCTGGACAGTCATCTGTCATGAACCCACATGCAAGTTTCTTTTGAACACATATTCTATCCATAATTATGCTCACATTGTCGCTGCTCTCCCTCTTTCACTATGACAAATGCCACTTTGGGTCCTAGATGACGTCCAAAGTGTCCGATGGAATGCAGCCCAACAGGTCTGCCGAAAGAAGACACAGAAAGATACTGGGGATATCACAGAGCCGGTTGATATGATTACAAATGTGTTTGATTGAGCTCAACCCAAGGTGAAGGGAAGGCAAGTGGGGACCAAGAAACGGCCTGCACATGCACAGCAGTCACTCTCAGCAACAGGATGCTCACCCACTCCTGCCTCATCAGCAGCAGTTTCTGGCAGGTCCCCAGTGATGTTGCATGTCATCCACCCTGCCACCATGCCATCCACACATCTTCCAGCGATTGCACCCACTCCACCTCACACTACACTTGTTGCAGAGGCTTTCAGCCAACCCCCAGTAACACTGCTTCCTATCCACTCTACACCTATGCCATCCACTCATATTCCCTTTTTGATGCATCCTGTGTCTGCCACAGCATTCAGTGGAATAATACTCCACATTTTATTACTACAAACCAGCATGCTTATATGGCTCAGCCCCTGTCCCCTTCCACCATGCAGCAAGTTGGCTCATCTCACACTGATGTGGCTCCTCAATTACCACACACCTGGATGTGATTATCATAGGGCATGAATACATATTACATGTTTTACTGCAATGATGTTTGAGTGTGCGCAGTGGTTGACATAAACTACCGAAAACATAAATTGTCACTTCGACATTCAAAGCAAGTTGGCCCGCACTTGGCAACCCTTCGTATCGATACATGTTTCGCCAGTATCAACTGCAGTCGACCTCTGCACCAGGACCTCGTCCATCCAATACTGCATCCGGTTCATCCACAAGTTCTCGACCTACGACTCCACAATTTGGTGCCCCGCTCTTGTCATCATCTGGAACTGGCTGAGCCTGTTCATGATGCTCCCGAGGTCCCCGACTTGTCGACATGTCACCGAATTTCATCGCACTAGTGGTCGAAGGACTTCGGTTCAATCGTTTGAAAAAGCCCTTCATTCTGGCAAACTTGTTCTGAGAATCCATGCTCGTTGTGCCAGACATGGTGGCAACAAGCCCTGTGCGAGCCCCAGACAGTCCTGGCGACTGATTTTTTTGGCATATCGATCAAGTACAGCTTGGCAAAGGGATGGTTACCCACCGAAGCAAGGCCACTCGAGTTAGACGGCTTCACCAGTCCCAAAAGGTGATGTTTCCTTGACTGCGTTATAGCCATTGAGAGATTTGTATGTCACCGGTTTGAATTTTGGTTTGGGGTTGAGGGTGCAAATGAAGAAGTGGTGTTCAACAATAGATGCCATCAACACATTGCAGTAGGCGCATGGACCAGCAATGTAGTGCACATTTCCCTTGTGTTTCTACTGGCCATCTCCGCTGTCATCCACATGCATTGTTTCGAAGTCCATCGCCCTCATTCCTGCTCTTTCTTGCTGATATGCCTTGCCTGATGTTGCAATGCAACTCATCACATTGTTGGGATGGCTCAAGATCAGGGGGTATGGCTTAGTAGCAGATGTCCAGGAACTAGGAAGGGTTGGACCTTATTTCTTACCAACTCAATGGACCTGCAGTCCCAACTGGATCCATGTTGGCTGTCCCTCGTTCCTTCCAGCAGTGTGCCACTTCCATTGGCTCACTGGACGAGCCAATATCTGCCAGTGTGCGACAGGAGAGGGATGACGATGACTCACCCCAGCTGGATTCACAGCGAGCAAAATGCCTCAAACTCTATGCAAAGAGAGTCGCTGAAGTTAATCAGATTTCAGAAAGGGATTTAATGGAGTTCATTGATGTATATTCCTTCCTATTCCTCACCACTTTCTGATTTCCAGTCTGTTTTAGATGGGAGATGTACTCTACATGCTCATAGATATAAAGGCCCATCTTATCAAGTCTGACACTACGAAGCAAACCAACCAGTTCCAGGCTTTGCAAGACATGTTGAGAGGGAAGGACTTTGAGGTAAAGATCTTGTTGGTATCGCAGAGTAGATACTGGCATCCCGTACTAGGGACTCCAAGGTAGCAGAACACTCTCCAGTGCAGTAGATTATTCTAGAATAATATTCACACACAGTATATAAGCCCGAGTAGATAGGGCGAACAATACAATCAATTATCTTATCGAATACTCTCACGATCGAGCCACTACTCTACAGGTTATGAGCCCCGGCTCACCGCTATAAACAAAACCTCTATCGAATTATCGCTATCTAAATAAAACCTCGCGTCACTATGTCGGGAGTCGCCGAAGACTTTGTTAACGTAACAACAAATACAAACAATGCTAATGGAGCCAGTAGTAGGGCATGGAACCTCGGCGCCATCTCATCATACAAAGTAGATACACTTAAAGATAACAATTGGCACGCATGGAAAATTTGTATGCAGAAGTTTCTATGCCTGCACAAAGTCTTTAAGTACGCCGAGGGGAGCTGTCCAAAGCCGGAGGACGACTCGAGCAACAGTGCCGAGATAATGGCATGGGAAGAAGAAGATCTTATTGCACAGACCCTCATATTAACAAATATAGATGACCAACAGATGGACCACGTCATGCATGCCGAGACAGCGGCACAGATGTGGGAAAATCTTAAAATGGCTCATCAGACACGCAGCATTCAAACCACTCTCATTGCAAAGAGAGAGTTACTGAATGCCAAATGTCCAGAGGGTGATAACATTGCGGCACATATTAATAAACTCAAACATATGCAGAATGACTTGTCAGCTATGGGGAAACCCGTCCCTGACGACGAGTTCAAAGACATTCTATTATTAAACATGCCGGAGTCTTGGATGACGTTTACTACATCATATATGGCAGGCCGGATAGCCAGCAAAGGAGTGGATTCGGTCATGGTGGAAGAGCTTACCGTGGTACTGGTGGACAAATATAAACACAGACAGGGCACACCACAAGAACAGACATTATTTACTCAGAAGAAAGTAAATAATAAACAGAAGGAGCCCACCAAAGCCTGCAGTATCTGTGGACGCGACAATCATGCTACTGACAAGTGCCGTCACAAGGGGAAACCCAAATGCAGCTACTGTCAAAAATTAGGTCACATGGAAGACGACTGCTGGAAAAAGCACGGCAGGCCGCCTAAAAGGGCTAAACCCGGGCAGGCTAATTTTGCCTCAATCACGGAATTGCCTATGCGTGACACACAGGACGACGAACAGGTACTACATGCAGATGGGAACTGGACATCTAGCAGTAGTAGTACTAATACTAATAATAGTGCATTCAATGTATCGTATGAAGGAATAGACAAGCGCATTGAATGGTACACGTGGGTAGCTGACTCAGGGAGTATGGCACACATAGCAAAAGATAAGATAATGTTTAGGGAGATGGCCCCTATACAAAGGGTGATCCGGGGTATCGGAGATCACACAATTACAGTGTATGGTGTCGGGACAGTCATGCTACAGGCACGTGTAGGTAACAAGACTTCCATAATTACCTTGCGGAACATATTGTACACCCCCGATGCCATACATAATTTAATTTCATTATCGCGCCTTGATAAGGAAGGCGGCTCCTCTGTTTCCGGGGGAGGAGAAATGAAATTATATGATCAAAACAAAAATCTATTCGCCATAGCTAATATACACAACAGGATATATGAACTTCGTGTGCGCAGGTATAAACCTGCAGAACATGTGTACCAGGCGAAAACCTGGGACGACTGGCACAAGCATTTTGGGCATGTTGGAGTCAAAGGACTGCAATGCCTACAATGCAAACAGTTAGTTGACGGACTTACTGTAGTGCTGTCGTCGATCAGCGACTGTCCTGCATGCATAGAAGCAAAGCAGACTCGGCTGCCATTTCCAGAAAAGTCTGTGCCAAGATCTACAAAACCGGGAGAGATGATCCACACTGATGTGTGGGGTCCAGCTCGAACAGAGGCCCTCAGTGGGCATGCACGTTGGTACATCTCGTTTGTAGACGATGCAAGCCATTACTGTGAAGTCAGATTCATGGTTAGTAAAGGGGAGGCATCGAGTAAATTGAGAGAATACCTTACTTACCTCAAACGCCAACTGGGATGGCAGACGAAGGTGGTGCGTGCTGACAATGGAAAAGAATACATCAATAATGAACTACTCACCTGGTGCTGAGAGACCAGTATCGACCTACAAGTTACTGCGCCATACTCACCAGTGCAGAACGGCATTGCCAAACGTTTCAATCAAACATTGGGTGAGCTTGCTTGCGCCATGAGGATTGCAGGAAACATTCCTGCATTCCTCTGGCCCGAGGCAATTACCCATGTGGCATACATCCATAACCGTTCCCACACACGGGCGTTGGTGGGAGCAACTCCATATGAAAGGTGGACAGGGCGCTGTCCCGATGTGTCCCATTTCCAGGAGTTTGGATGCCCTGTGTGGATCATGAATGAAGGCATCAGTCTCAACAAACTTGACGCCAAGTCTGTGCAACTCACCCTCGTGGGTTTCCTGGATGGTCCACGCGCTGTCCATTTCTACAATGCCCGCACCAGCTCCATCAAAACGTCGCATAATTTTCGTTTCCTGAAAGGTCCAGTCAGTACAACAAGCGCTCCACCCACCTTGTCAGATGGTATGCTGCGTGAGGGGGAGCCAGAGCCCGGGAACATGGCTGACGAGGACGTGCAGGATACCGAGAATAGTAGAGATGAAGCTAAAAGAGATCAAGAGCGCATCAGTAAACGAAAACGGACAGACGATGAAAGTGAGACTCACCAGAGAAAGAGTAGTAGGCCCAGGGTAGTTAAAGACTACCGGGCACTAAACGATCCTATGCCGGAGTTGTCAGAAAATGAAAGCAACGACTCACCGGAACAATTTCGAGACCCCGACGAGGGAGGACTCGAAGAAAGCCCTATAGAACGGTCAGTGTTAGTATGTGCAGCACTAAATGAAAGTGGTGCCTTACCTGACAACCCGAGAATGCTGAAAGAGGCGCGTGACTCACCCGAATGGGCGGAGTGGGAAAAAGCTGTCAAAACAGAAATAGATCAGCTACACCAAATGGGGATGTGGGAACTGACAGACTTACCAAAGGGTAGGACGCCAGTGTCCAACAAATGGGTACTTGTTCGGAAATATAATAAAGAAGGAAGATTAGAAAAGTATAAGGCACGCCTAGTAGCAAAAGGGTACTCACAAATACCAGGGATGGATTATACGGATACATTCTCACCGGTAGTGAGGCTGGAGACAATTAGGGCAATATTAGCGCTAGCCATTTCCCAGGATTGGGAAATACAACAAATGGACATAAAGGGGGCTTACCTAAATGGCCTATTAAAAGAAGAGGTCTATATGAAACAGCCCGAAGGCTTCGAGGACGGTACACAATGCGTGTGCCAGCTAATAAAGACACTGTATGGGCTGAAGCAATCCGGAAGAGAGTGGAACCTCGAGTTGAATAGACAGTTAGTGCGAGGCGGATTCAAACGCCTGTGGTCAGATCCCTGCACATATGTCAGACGGACGGCAGAGGGAATAGAAATCATCACAGTATGGGTTGATGATCTCCTACTGTTCACATCACGACAGGGGCTTATGACATCATTAAAAGCACAACTGCAATCTATGTTCGAGGTTACCGACCTCGGAGACCCGAAGAAAATTGTCGGTATAGAAATCACGCGAGACCGGGCAAAAGGTACTTTATTAATAAGTCAAACCCAGTACATAGAGTCTATACTACGGGCACAGGGATTAGAGATCATGAACAGTGTGAAAACACCTGTGGACACGAAGGTTCAAATGTTCCCGGAGGAGGAACGGGGAGAAGCGACTAACCAAAATAAGTATGCTTCCCTGATCGGATCTTTGATGTATGCCACAGTTGCCACATGGCCTGACATCGCCTACGCCATAAATAGATTGGCCTCATTCACAGTGAACCCAGACTTAAGGCATTGGGTTGCAGCCAAAAGAATATTAAGGTACCTACAAGGGACAAAGGACTACGGTAAAGTGTATAGAGCAAAGGAAGGCAGTACTACTACCCAAATATTTCAAGGGTACGTAGACACAAGCTTTGCCAATACTGAGAACCGCACGTCTATCATGGGCTATGTATTCTTAGCTCAAGGGGGAGCCATTGTTTGGGGCTCGAAGAAGCAAACCTTGATCGTGCTGTCAACAACCAAAGCGGAATATGCCACACTGGCTAAATGTACTTGAGAGTGTGTATGGCTACAAAAGCTATATGCAGAACTAGGGTACAGACGGACAGAGCCAACTAAGATAATGACAGACAGCAAGGGAGCCCGAGCCTTAGCATATAATCCCCAATTTCATGCCAGGACGAAACACTTCGACATATCTCATCACTACACACGTGAGAAGATTGACCAGAAGAAGGTCAAGATTTGTCATTGTTCCGACAGGTACCAAACTGCCGACATATTTACCAAAGCGCTACCTAGGGACAAGCATGAGAGGCATACCCGAGAGATGGGTATGACCCCGGCTTGAGGGGGAGTGTTGGTATCGCAGAGTAGATACCAGCATCCCATACTAGGGACTCCAAGGTAGCAGAACACTCTCCAGTGCAGTAGATTATTCTAGAATAATATTCACACACAGTATATAAGCCTGAGTAGATAGGGCGAACAATACAATCAATTATCTTATCAAATACTCTCATGATCGAGCCACTACTCTACAGATCTTTCAGTACACATCACAGTTGCTGACCCTTGCATTACCTCAGGTTGGATTGCACACTCACCTTTTGGCTTGTATGTTATCTCCAAACCTCACTGCCTATGTCACTGACACTCAACAATGTATCATGGTGAGTCACTAGGCAGCATATCATGTATTTGACATTAACATGCTATTCAGGAGTTTATTGCCAAACATCCTGACATTTTCAAAGTTCCTGGAGGCATTTTTGAAGATGCAGAGTTGAAGACCCTTCTCAGAAAGTTGGTGACCAAGCTATTGGCATCCATCCATAGCCATGTCAAGACTCAGGTATCTGCAGTCATTATCCCTTAACTGATCGCACCCTGAAATCACCTAGTTGATTACATCAATCATGAAATGAACCTGCATCATTGATGCGACAAGGAACTTGGCATGGTTGACTTCTGGCATGGAGCTGGAAGCTGCACACTGGAACTGGATGGCCTTTCTGGTAAGCACATGTTAATTTCGGGAGTTGGTACTACTCAAGCATTTATGTAGCGCTGTTGTCTATGGATTTTTCTCATCGGAACTGGTGACCACCATGTTGTCTCGATGGACATTTGCTTCATGCATTCTCTTATACCAATGCTCAAGTCTGACATGTGCAAGAAGATTCAGCAAGAGTTGAATATCGACATAGGACAAATCGAGCAGCAGATACAACAGGGTGATGAAGTGGATATAGAATTTTGCATGAATGATATCCCAGTTGTTAATACTGAAGGCTCAATTAGTGGCTTAGACCCCTGTGACAGTACTGGTGATCATGACACAGATGACACTGATTGGGCTTTAGACTGTGAAGAACCTACAGATGGAGTCAATGACCTGGATGACAACAATTCTGGGTTTGGATTGGACAGAAAGCACACTCAATTCAACAGTCAGAAGTTCTGGAATTACATTGATTACATGCTCAGCCTTTTGTGCAATATGGCCTGCAAGAGCACCACCTCCAATGAAGAATACAAGAAGGAGGTAGGTCAGTAAGTCACCCATTCTATGTAATTTTCTCTACCCAACTATTTAATTAAGGATTATGGTTCAGATATTCCAGGATGATCTTGCGGATTGCCCTGGCAGCAGGAAGGGTTCGAGGTTGACAGCCATTGTCCATCCCCCGTGGCAATCTACTATCCAGCATGGGTTGGTGTGGTAGTTTAGTCTCACCATCTATACCTCCAATACAGTATCTTGCAATGATGTTATGTATGCAATGTGCAATCGATTCATTCATTTTGTTGCATGAATTGTGTGTGGTTCAGTATTATTTAGTGCAATATAATGGGCTGCTGTATAGGCTGTATACTCAAGCAGCATACAGTGTATATATGAGAAGATATATATGTCCAATGCATAGCTACTGGTCCCTGCCATATATTATATTGGTGCATAGAAATTATACCCCATCTTGATACTTAACCATGAATTGACATGTATATACAGACTTGCCTTAATAGATATATGTCAAATATCTGACCTGCACCAAGCATATAGCTAACTGTCAAGGCACCAGGGTTAAATTTAAATATTACTGCATCTATGACAGATGAAAAAGGTCCCTGGTATGTAATTTGTATAATGGCAGTAGCTCAGTAAAAAAAATATACGTGGGATATATTTTACATTTGGACGTGTAGCTTGGAGCTAGTTGGGCTATTGAGGTCCACTATATATACTACAGTACATGAGGTACAGGTGAGGACAACATGAGGTGAACACAAGGTAGGGTCCAGGGTATGACATAGCCATGACATCAGAGTGATGTCACAGTGGAGCAGAACAGCCCAGCCATGGCCCAGAAGGGAAGCATGAGGAAGACATGAGGCAGGAACCTAGACTGGCCTAGACCAGACTAGGACCTGATAAGATAAAGGGGAGATTAGATAAGACAAGATGGAGATAAGATGGGAGAGATAAAAGATAGGAAGATTAGATAAGATGAGAAAGAAAACAAAATGTACATCTCGTAACATGTAGTGATGGGACAGAATGTTTATGAATTCAGGTTGTCAGAGACCATGGTGCTGAATTAGAATAGTGCAAGGATTGATGGTGGTCAAGTTAGAGGCATGCATTATAGCTGCAAACTCAGAGTTGCTGGTGAAGTCTAGCAGCTCCAGCATACATTGACAGCTATGCAAAATGGCATGGAAGTGGTGCAGATGTCCCACATATGGATTGACACAACAAAGATCATCAGCAATGGCTTGAACCACAAAGCTATGTGTGCTGAACTGGATTGCCTTTTGATTGCATAGTGATTCATCATATAAAAACCAATGGATGGAATGATTGGCATATTCAGTATCATGAAGACGATGGTAAGTTTGCCCTGTAATGGCCATGGAAGGTGGCCCATCATGGCCTCCAGCACAGAACTGTTGGAAACTTCCAGTGACACCTATCCCCACAAATGTAAAGAGATTGTTAATTACATGGCTGTATTCCATGAGATGATGGGCATGATGTGGGTTGGCAAGTAAGGATTGCAGCCAGGGGGGGAGAGCCTGCAAGGCAGGCAAGGCACACATGCCATTTCCACAGCAGAAAGCATTGCTCTCTGTAGACAGCAACAATGCATTACAATGCAGGCAGTGGCAGTTCCACATTGCAGGTTGAATAACAGCAGGGGGATGTCGCTGCAAGTTAACCCACCAAGGCATGGCTGCATGGTTAACAGAAGTGGGCAGAGGTGGTGAGGCACTATGCTGATGCAGCTGCAAGTGCAAATATCAATGCAGATTCAAAACAAAGAGGAAACATATAATCAACCTTGCTCTCTCACACACATTCCTGCCAATGTCATTGATGATCACAAGAAAGTAACAGGGGAAGTAAAAACAAATTGCAGAGACCTGACAATGCTACCACCAAATGACATCATACCATAGGCTACATGCAAGCAGATTGAGAGCTAGATGGGGTAGGCTGCAAAGTAGAAGCATGATCACCATCAGAGTCACTCTCATACTTAGCTCTCTTTTCCCCCTTTCCCTTCCAGTCAAAACAACCCAACAACATGGATGGAGGTGAATCAGCAGTGGGGGACATGATCTTGCCTGGCCCAAGAGCAATATCTCTCACATGGATGAGGCACCTTCCATGAGTAAAGCCAGTGAGATATCCATGAACAACAACATGTTTGCCAACATTGGGAAGCTGGGTTTTGAGGAACTGTGTATGCAAACTTGGATAGAAACAGCACAAACAAATCAACTGTTGAGGAGCAGCACCATACTGAGAAACATCAACATCAAAAGCACAATTTTGATTGACATCTATATTCGAACGGCAGACCCTACCAACAATAATAAATGTGGGGGATGGCATTTGACAGTCAGATTCAGCAGCCATCAAAGGCATAGGGACAAAGTCCTGCATGACAGAAGACAGTGAACTAATTCAGGGAAGGGGTAAAAAAGACATACATCCATTGCAAACAGCTGCAAAACAAGATCCATCATGTCCACATTAGATCCTGCTGTCACCTGCAAGACAATGCATGTGATGCCAGAGTACAGCCCATCCTCCAGAGGAGCAGGGTCACCACCAAAGGTGAAAAAATCTACAGCCAGATCACCAGAGGGGAGAGGCAAGAATCCATCATGTTTCCAAAAAGTCTTGCCATGCACATAGGTACATAAATGCATGCCCATTTCAAACTCCAACCACACCATGAACATTACAGGATGTAGCCATCTAAGAAAAGAGAAGCAGTGAAAGGAGAGCCTATGATGCATGGACAATGCAAAGTGGATGTTGCCATTGATCAATGAGTGACAACACAGGCAGCAGCAGACACTTAGTAATGGCACTGATGGAAGAAAGTCACATGGGTGGATGCCATCTGACAGCATCTCTAGCATACAGTATTAGATATCAGACAGGCCTGCCCATGAGTTGCACCATCATGCCTCATATGGCAGATGGGCCTGTCCATCTGTTGTGTTGTTGCATTTAATATCCTGGACAGGCCAGTCAATGAGACATAGCATCCCACATGAGAAACAGGACAGGCCTGTCCATGGGTTGCACCATCCTGTCTTATATCATGGCCAGGCCCACCACAGGCCTGATCATGAGTTGTGCCATCATGCCTTATATGGTGGACAGGCCCATCTATCAGCTGTGCAATCTTACTTTATATCATGGAGAGGCCTGTCCATATGTTGTGTTAACCCCCTCTCTTGGGCCCATTCACATGTGGCAGCATTCCTCTCACACCCCCATTTAGGGCCCACTCATATGTTACTGTCACTCTAGGCACTCAGGCCTGCTTAAGTGTCATGTCACTGTGAAGTAGTTACAGGAGGCAATAGACAGTTCTTACATGCATCATTACTATGACAAATTCATAGCCATATCCCAGAAGCTCTTCTCCAGGACTGTACACCTCTCCCACACAGCCAACCACTCAGCATAGCGGGAGGCAGATGGAGGATCTGCCACTGCACGCCCTTCTATTGTTTCTGCCGTACACGCTTGGCGGTCAGGAAACGTCGAGTAGAAGGAGTGTGTTCTCACCAAGACCAACTCTCACTGCATTCTGATAGTCCTCTCCAGAATAATCTTCCATCCACTTGAGGTACGGATTTCCTTCCCATACGACCCAGGAGTTCGGTTTTTGAGCCTCAGACTTCAGCCACAAGCCAACTTCACCGTATCCAAGAAGGCAAGCAGCCAGCACCATTACCAGCTTCATAGTGTCGCCTGAAGATCTAGATGATTTAGTATGCGAGGCTCTGCACGGTAATTGCCACGCACCCTGCAATCCCGTGTCTAGAAGGAAAGCACCGTAAGCCGTGGTCGTGGGCGATTCGGGCGTCGACTCTAGTTCCTCTTTAGTGATACCCCACTGCGCACAGTAGGATGTGTGCATGGAACTTTCTTTCGCAATGTGCAACACGATATGCGTGGCTGCTAAGATCGGAGCAAAACTGTCTGACTTAGCAGCAAGAAGGCTGCGCTGGGTGTTGAGAACGGGCAGGAAATTACCGCAATTTTGAAACCTACGCATGTGCTCTGGCATAATACTTCAAATAATGATAGTCTTGTCTGTGCCGTGGTGAGAAGCAGGCTACGTCAGAGATGAAACGACGTACTTGATAAAATGGAGAAATGACGCCTGCTCGAGTGTGCCTTCGCCCAGTTTCACGACAAATTCATGTTGTACGTACTTGCTCCATTTAGCCGAGGTATTCCGAATGAGACTATATGTCAGAGGGAAAGGATTCCTGGTCGTTCGTCTGGCAGAATGTACAATCAGTTCTCAGATCTTGAGCAAGCGTATATATATGGGTGCTTACGGGACGATCAGTGACTCGGTAACCGAATGGAGATGATTCAGGGGACCGAAACCTTGACCAATTGGGGAGGCAGTTTCAATTCCCAAGTGAGTGTATGACGTCGCTCGAGCGGTTGCCTCAGCCACTGACGGCTATTGAGAGGGGCCGGTATAAAATATGAAACCGCTTACAGGCGGTGTCTCTGCCGAGAGCACAAGCCAAGGCTGCACTAAGGGTACAGCCAGTCCCATGGGTGTTCGAAGACGCCAACCGTGGTCTTGGATATAAGGTAGCCTTGCCTTCAGACTGGATGTAAAGGACGTCAACGACGAATTCGTTTGTCGTGTCTGCAGTGTTGTGCGCCTGAAGAATCTCGGCGTTCTGGTCGAATATGAAGTCACGGTTGACCTCGATGTCCGCGACGACTGACGAAGTTACGTTGTTTATGGCGTCTCGTGATATATTTATGTGTCCGCCCTTGAGAAGGACTGCCTTCGATCCGAGGGTGGACAGACGTTGCACTGCGGTTATCATGTCTTGTACAGTGTTAATCGCAGAAGGAAACCCCCGTTTTCGTAGCAATAGTTCTGCCTCAGATTTGTTTGGAGTTATCAAGCAGGACAAAGGAAATATTTCGTCTATCATGGTATCAATAGCATCGGGATGCAACAGGGTGTGACCGGAGGTTGAGACGGAAACGGGGTCGCAGACCAAAGGGATGACGCCCTTCTTTGCGAAATGTTCCCTCAAGGTGGAAGCCACTGCATGGATGACACCAGAGTCGGAGAGCATACCAGTTTTCATACCACAAACGTCGATGTCACTTAGCACAGAATTTATCTGCGTATCCAAATGGTTTTAGTAGAGGTATGTATGCCCCCGAGAAAAGGCAATACCTGTTGAGAAATGAAGTCCGGCGGAACGCCGTGAACAGCTTGCACCCCAATGGTGTTCTGTGCTGTAAGTGCCGTTATCACACTGGCGCCATAACAGCCCAACGCTGCAAATGTCTTCAGGTCTGCCTTGAAATGGGGTGGTTCAGCGGGTCAATGGTGAACAAGAAAATTCCATTACGCACTTGTATACCAGCCCCTCCACTCGAATCAGAGCCTGCGATGGTCAACACTGCTGGAGTACCTTTGGCCATGATTACCTCGTAATCTGATGGACTGATCGACGTGAGACCGCCGCGAAGCATACTAAGGACGGATTACGTAACCCGCTCGTTTCCAGGCTTCTGCCAAACAACTCCCGCAGAGGACAGCAAAATCCGATCATTCCGAAGAATGTCCTCGCCAGAACCTCCAACAGCGACGGCCTCAGAGTCTGCGAAGAAGAAGGACAAATCATCGAAGAAGAAAAAGACCAAAGCCGCACCCGTCGCTATCACGGAGCCTGGGAAGAATGAAGGGGACAACCCTCACTGGGCATATAAACCCCCACCGGGTGCCATCTTACTCGATCATACAGTCGACCCGGGACCATTCGAATGGGATACAATTAGGAATAACGACGACCTTGAGCTCTGGCTCATCCGCATCCCGGACTCAGTACGTGATCATTCTTTATGTAGCTGTCGCCAATGTCCTTGATGCGTGCATTTCAGATCAAAGCTAACCACCTAGACGGACTGGAAATCGACCAACCTGTCTCACCCAGAACTGCACGAGTTGGAAGCCTCACACGAAAGAATGCCGCATACGATATTTGGTCTGCCGGCGACGATGAAACGGACTTGATTGGAGGAGAGGAACTCCGGTCTCTGTCTTGCCTGCTCCCTCGGAAGAAAAGGAAAGGCAAGCTTTGCATAGGTATCGACGTCCCAGTTCAATTCTCGCTTCACTCACATATACTGCATTAGCTCCCAAAAATATAGCACGTCATATTATCATTTCTGTACAACAAGCGACGCCTACAGCCCCGGAGACTCAACCGATCATCCATCAAAACCCACCTCGTCCGTCATACCCAAAAGAGGTCTTGAAGCACCAATTCGTTCCGTATGGCGCACGCTCTCAACTATCACTTGCTACCGAGGAATCTATGGAAGTCGAAAGCTCTGTCTTACCTGATACCGTTCCTGAAGAGCCCCGAGAGGAAGCGCCCCAAGTGATGGAGGAGTCGAAGGGGAGGAAACGGAAGAAGGAAGGAGAGTCACCTAAAAAATCCAAAAAGCACAAGTCGAAGGACTAGCGCTCGTTTCTCAGTGACCACTGATGATGGGAATGATATCCTGTCCACGACACGTACTTATGTATATTGATGAACGTACACCACGGCATGTAAAGATGAGGTTGCACAGAGGAAGTGCAGTGAGCAAGTAGGAATCATGAACATGAAAAATAAGATTAATGAGCATGCGGCGTGCTATCAAATAAGTATAGGGCATCATCCAACATCCATCTCGTCTCCCCGGCTCTGCGATGTAGTCCGTTGATTACCCTCAATTATAGGCGGTTGTGACTTCTCCAGTTCACGCTTCACGACTTCCTCCAAGTCCTCATATATGCTTTTCTTCGGTAGATCCCATATTCGACCGGGACACTCCCGCTCCTTGTCCTCGAAGATACTCCCTACATTAGATACCCACTGTCGTCGGGTTTCCACCAACTGTTTGAGCTGGTCCGGAACGACTAAATGAAGGTCGTCGTCTGGGCCAAGACCAAGAGCCGAGGGTGGGGGTTTCGGGATGTCAACCGTGCTCGTACTTCCGTTCAATTCAGGTCCCTTCTTCTTCTTCCTGCCCAACTTCGGGGCATCCTTCTTCTGAAGCTTGCCGTAGGTAGCTAGAATCACCTTATCGAGAGAATCCCGTGCATCGAGAAACTCTTGGTATGCTAGACGGTCCTTTGCTATCGCCACTAGTCGTTCTCTGCGAGCCTTGTTCATAGCGACGACTCTACGAAGCTCCTGCTGCGCATGCCGAAGAGCTGTTGCAATTGGATCGTCAACCTTTGCAGAGTAATTCGGCTAGAAATGCACAATCAGTAAAATATCGCACCATGACACGGAAATTTGAAATTACCGGTTCTGGTAACAAGCCATGAAATCGCATCGTGTCTTGAACTCGTTCTTCCAAATCTGCGACGTTCACTTTTTCGCGTCTAGCTGCAGCAGCTCCGGTACCACCTGGCCTTCCCTCCATTGCCTCCTCTGCTGCCTTGACACCTTTCCACACAGTGACGTCAGGCATCGGTAGTAATGCGCTTATCAACCGTTCCGTTAGTGGTCCATGACTCCGCTCCTCAGCCAATAAATCCTGCTCCGAGAGTGTCGACGGATCCCACTTCGGTAGAGAAGCGGAACTGTCGCCTGTTCGATGGGAAGAGAATCCTGGTAGCGGTGCGCCATACATCTCTATATCGTGATCCTCCCACACTTCGGTGTAATGTCGACCAAGCTTAGGAATTATGTAGGGTTCTATCTCGTCCCCTGTGAACTCCAGGAAACCTATGTCTTCTTCCTTGATGCCTCGTATCCACGGTTCGATACTCGAATAGAAAGTATTGACAGGAACTTGAGGTGGTTGCTTGAGTTTACTGAAGTCCTCCATAACTTCTGTAGGTTTACTGGGTCCGGCGACAGGTGGCGGAGCTACTGGCGGTCGGGGTGGGAGTAATTGAACGGGCGGCGGGACGGTGAAATCAGGTCCCATGGTCAGCTGAAACTACATCAGATAGGTTCGGCACAACCGCTAAAAGTATTTACCTTGGCATGATTTAATGCAGGCCCTGGAGCCTTTGCGGTCTTGACGATTATTGTGGGTGGCGGAAGAGTCACAGGAACAGTCTTGACTGATTTAACGGAATCTACGCATGTAATCAGTCCTTGATACTATGAGTGACGCAGATATTCGCGCAGAACCTTCCAAGTCACTATCGTCCTCCCTTTTCCGCTTCTTTTTCTTCTTCTTCAAATCCTCGTGTAGCCTGATGGAATGTTGGTGATCCAATGAGCGTTTTGCATCCAATGGCACCGTCATTTACTTACGACCGCCGGGGATCGACCGATGCTCGTCCGGAGGGTGGCAGGGACGAAGCTATCGAAGGGGCACGGGCTTTCGTGGATCCATTAAGCGAGGGAGTGGAATAAGTAGGCTCGTCCACCTCTTGATGTGGAGTGACTGCAAGATCACGAATGATACGCGACAGTGGCACGGAGATACGACATAAAATGATAAGTGCCAAACGAAAATTCGGCGGATCGGATAACGAAGACAGAAACGTAGCAGGCGATATTCCGCAACGTTTCATCGGACGGTTCAATGCAAACATGCCCATCATCCAAGACATACGCGAATAAGGAAAGTGGGTAAGCCAATACACGCGGCATGAACAGAAAGACGTACAACCGCGCTCCCGGTTAACCTTTTCCACTGCCTTGGCTTTCCCCTTGAATTTCTCCTTCATGCGGCGCATAGATTCCTCGAGAGTCTTGAGGTCTTCCCCCGCCTTCTTCGCCCGTTCCATGGACTTTTGATGGAGTAATTTGAGTTCATTGTGCAGTGCATCCAGGTCATCCGTAGGCGGCACTGTATCAGGGGGGTTCTTAACGAGCGCAGACCCAATGTTAGTCGGTGGAGGATAACGGAATAATTTGGACGACATGGGGGGCGCTTCGGAGGTCAAAGAGCCTCCAGGAACGTGGATTTCGCAGCGGAACCGCAGCTAGCGAACTCGGTATGGAGTGCCCAGCTCGTCCCGGCGACGATTGCGGAGCGCAGTAGTCAGATAAACGACTATGACGAGCTGAGAGCAGGCCTGGCTACGGTCTAGCGGTGTATCATGAGCGTCAAGGTCGTGGTTTTGTTGATGATTACGTAATGGTCATTTCCCACACAGTACTACAACCGAAAAAGCTACCAAGTCAAGGGGTCACTACTAAGGATCGCCAATGAATGGCAAGGAGGAGGGTACAGGTCGCTCAGGAAGTGACCTGACCAGTATAAACAGCGACGATATCGAATTGGAAGCACTGGAGCACCTTGAAGCTACGTCCCACGCGGGCAGCCTTCGTACCACAGAATACGACACTCAGGAGGATAGCGGACACGACGAAGATGGCAGCGCTGCTCTGCTCGGGCTTAGAAGTGAAGGATTCGCCCGAGACCGTTATCCCATTTGGTGGAGACAGGTAGGCGGCATTGTCATCGAGGTGCGTGCCTATCCCTTCGTCAGATGAGGTTACTTTATAACTGGGGCAGAGTGCGCCTACGTTGCTTTTAACCACCGTCGGCCTCTTGTTCACCGGAGAACTTTTGGACCACGTGTCGGTGGGTACTCATTTGCATGGCCGTGACCGACGTTCATTCGCCGGAACAGCGATGGAGAGCTATGAGAGCAATTAACGAACTGATCATGATTGTGCCTGTCATTCTCAATCTCAAAGGCAACCTGGAGATGAATCTCTCTGCAAGACTTGGGACTGCTGCCAATATGGGCAGTCTGGACGATCCTCGTACTAGACGCAACATCGTCTACGGCAGTTTGGCACTTCTCCAAGTCCAGGCAACAGTCGTAGCAAGTGTGGCTGCTTGTGTATCTATGGCTCTAGGATCGATCGTTCCGGATCCCCCACCTCCTTCTCCATTATCTTTCGATGGTGAGGTTATCAATGGTACGATGCTGCTCAGCCGAGCGGCGCGACCTTTACCCATGAACCCCGGGCAACCAAGATCCGGACTCGCTGAGTGTGCATCTTGTACCGAGAAACCCAGCCGAGAAGCTTATCATTTCCTAGATTTATTATGGTGGCATCCTCTGCTATGATGTCCGCCTGCTTGTCCAGTGTAGTCCTCGGATCCTTCATGTGTGCTCTTATTGTAGCATGTCGACGTTTCGGACTCGATCCAGGTTTGAGGAACCCACTGTTTCACAGGTCCCTCCGCTGACCCCTTTGTCGCAGACAATATTGCACCTCCAGTGGCCTCATGCCTCGGTGACTTGGTCACACTGTGTCTGCTCGCAGTTGTTTCTTCACTCTTGATCAACTTTATCAACACGCCATTACCGTTTATCCTGATGTTGTGTCTCATTCTGTCGGCGACTTCCTGCTTCTTTATAGTGCGGCGCAACACTTACGTAAAAGACCTCATATGGCGTGGTTGGACACCCTTGTTCGGTGCCATGGTCATCAGCAGTGCAACAGGAATTGTACTGGATATCTTTGCCTCCCGATACCAGGGATTTCCCTTGCTTGCGATTGTGATTAGCGGTGCGTGGTAAGACCACTACGTTTGTTCATATACCTGAGTGTAGAACAGGTTTACCAGGGAGCGTGGGGTCAATCTCCGTCTCTCGACTGTCAACTTCGCTTCATGCAGAGAAACATCACGCACACGTCCGCAGAAAGGATCCATCCAAAAAGCTGGTCACGACCACTCTTCTCCTTATCACCATACCTGTGGAAATTATATTCCTCGCCACATTGCAAGCCTTTGGATGGCTCAAACTTTCTATGCTATTTGCTACTCTGTCTGTGTTCTTGTTCTGCTGTGCGGTACGTCGATTGTTGTATTCAAATTCTGACGCGACGCTATCCATTTTGGTTTTTTTTCCGGCAGGTGACAATATCACTGCTTATTGCAAACGCGCTCACGGATTTCCTGTGGTCGAAGGACCTAGATCCGGACATGTATGCGCTACCGATCCACTCCGCAACGATGGATTTGGTCGGGCAACTACTTCTGGTCCTGTGTTTCCAACTAGTGTCTCTCACAGGCGTTAACTTATAGACGAATTGAATGCACGACTCCTCCACCCGGTAATTTTCAACATAGAGGGATTTACAGCAATGGGATAGACATCAACGTGGATGGTTTCCTCTTACCAGCACCCTGGCTCCGGGAGATCGTTTATGAGAGCAGCACCCTCGGTTCAAAGTCGATACAGGAATGGCGAGGCAAGGTCGTCGAAACTTAGTAGCGGCAAAGCAGAGTGTGATACGGAGGGCCTAACGATCGTACATTCACTGCCGACGAGTGGCAATCATTCCCTTGCAATAGAGACTAGTAATTGGGGGTGTGTACCCTGCGGAGCAAAACGAGGGGGCTAGGTTCACTTTCTTTTCAAATTGGTGGAGGGCGGGGAGCGGTAGGACAAACAGCCACGTGTAACCCTTATAACTCAGTCGTCATGCCTACGTGTAGAGTTATCCTACGACTTAATATTTAACGGCAAGAGTACAGCTGATAGTGACGTGATGAAGAAAGGGAAAGCAGCCACTCGAAAAACGCTCACGTGCACGCCCCAGACGAAAAGTCCAAGCAGAATAGTCGCGAAGAGGGAAGAATCTCTCAGTTAACCGAAGACTTGCCGTCGTCACTGCTTCCATCGTGTC
Source organism: Pisolithus marmoratus (assembly GCA_024613145.1). NCBI lineage: Eukaryota > Fungi > Basidiomycota > Agaricomycetes > Boletales > Pisolithaceae > Pisolithus > Pisolithus marmoratus. Next base: position 114,462 of record JANFAE010000177.1, read on the forward strand.
CACCAGTGGGCGGTGTGGGGGAGGTCCATCCAGAGCTGCGCGTCCAATGTACGAATCGTGACTGTTCCAGAACGCTGTGATACACCTTATTGTTGAATCCAATGCATTGCAGTCCGACGCAGGATGCTCTCAGGGCCCCGGCCGCATACAGTTGACCTGTCTCGTACGTGTTTTGAGGCGACACGTTCTTCCGGCCCGCGAGCGTTTCCTTGATCAGCGCTTGTGTAGTCTGAAAATGTCCACGTAAAGGGCGAAAGGTTACGAATCATTTCCTATACCTCGGTGGAGAGCAGTCCCCACTCTTGGGTCGTCAGATCGTCCATGCGAAACGCCACATATGTGCCCGCGTAGTACCACTTCCCGTCCTTGTTATAAAAGCATTCTATAAGCAAACGTCATTGCAGTGAGAGGTATTCATCTGTCGGCCTCTTAGCATACGGTCGGTTCTCGCATGTGACCGAGCACGTCCACGGCCGACCACCGATGTGCAGTGACGGCGCGTGGATTTGTAGTGCACTTGAAAACCGGAGTGAGAAAATACCCGTGTTCTTCCCGATCTGGCATCAATACGTCGTAACTTGAGTCAAGATGCAATAATTCATCAGTCTGATGATTGATGCTAAAGAAAAGGACTTGGAAAGGATAATCAGTGTGTCCTCACAAGCCCTTTAGAGTCTTGACTGAAGAGTTAGTGAGATGAGTGCGTCAAACACAGCATGTACGCCAGTGGTATTGCCAAGAAATTCGCCTAAGGAATACGAGTGAGGCGGTGCGAGCTGCAGTTCATCTCCTGGGATGTCGGGCGGAAGGGCGAGCGAAGCAAGTATCGAGTGCCGTTCAGTAATGGTCTTCTCGGCTCCACCTTCCAACGAAAGCGATGAAAGCCCAATCTGGACGAATGTACGGAAACATCCTGCAGGTTAGCCGCATATATGCACTCACCTCTTCGTTGAGATCGTCAGTTACAACAGGGAAAACCTTGTCCGACGCCCGTGAGGTGCACGCGGCACGACGTTTCAAAAAGCCAGTGATTTTGGATGGTGTTGCGATTCGTACCCAAGAGAACGGCGAATCCGAACGTACCTAGCAGAGAAGATGGTCAATCACTGATAGCATCGCCGAACGCTCGATGCCGAGAGCCATCGAAGATACAAAGGGACTCCTGGGTGGACTTCTCTCACATGACTTTCAACGCTGAGACCCTTCTCGACGTCCGTCTGATCTTCGGCGGCGGCGAAGGAATCGCCACATTGACTCTCCTGTATTAACGGCCTTCGATTCGAACCCGAAGGGCTCGACGATGACCGCCTGAGAATCTCAAGTTCTCGTTCCAGTCGAGATATGGTTGCTGTTTTCCGTCTGACTGAGACGTATGCGTCCTCGAGAAGTACCACAACGTTGTCGCGGGCTGCCAACGCTTCTGTGACTCGTAATCGTTCCAATTGGACTGCAAGCGCAAGCTCTGCAGCTATTGCGGGGTCCTGTGTGTAATGTCGTCGAATGGTGGTCTAGTGCAGTCGAGGCTGGAGTCAGCGTGCATACCATTGATGTTTCTGAGGATAAAGGCGACGAGGACGTGCTGCGATCTGCAGTGCTAGGCGGTACCGTCAGATGGTCCGTTGTGGTTTGCCAGGTGGTGGTTGGAAGGCAAGGCATGTGCGTGTCTGATATTTGAATCTCCCCCATACGCTCGTTTCTGTTCACTTACGAACCCCGTCTCGCGTTTGTGCACGGGTCAGCGCCATTTTTCTCGGCTTTCCTTCTCTTACGTCCCATTTCAGCCAACGTTGGTGTATCTAGCATCGGTTGTCATTGTGTCTTCGGGTGCAACGAAGCGCGTCTTTCTCACACTCACGCAGAATTATCCCCGTTTCCTATGGAAAGCCGGACAATCGCGCTTCGGCATGTTTTCCTTGCAATTCTCCTCGACCGCAGATTCAGTACGACCACGCCAACGTTGTTCCCCGGCTCCCCCATTGACGAACCCCCATATCATGCGAGCACCCCCATCCCCTACTCTTTGCCTTCTTTCCTATCCACGTCGCTAAACACGGACTCTCCGCACGTACTCAGGCGGACTTCCTCGCAGGGCCCTCGAGTGCCAACCGCTCTGCTCTCCCAAATTGGACTTCGAGTGTGTCGAGACAGCCTCCAAACGTGTCCCGCTGGCTGTCTACCCGTGCACGCCATGGAAGGTTCGTTGTACCCGCGCACTATGAACGAGCCTACACTCCAGCCTCTACGTGGCAATTATGCAGATATTTGTGGAGATTCCAGGGTAGGAGAAGGACTGTAACGGACGCTGACGCAGTTGTATTTCTGCCACTGAGAGCGCTCCGGATACTTTTCCTAGAACCCACGGTTGCGGTGTGCTTGTCCCTGGTCAACATGATTGGATCACGGGTGTATAAGGTCCGGTCATACCCTATTCAGTCTTGCTGGTGCACTTTTTCCACAGTTAGGACGACTCGCCATGTGTTTCGAATACGTCTGTTCCGTAGCGCCATTGGCACGTTTAACGTCTGTGAGTTGTCAGTTTTTCTATCATAAATACACCGTTTGCCTTGTAAAAGGCAGTTTTGGGACGGATGATCTTCATCGCATACCCAATGAAGTACTCCCATGGTTCCCGCTGGTTTATAGTGTACAGCGTCCATCCATTATTGGGTTCGTTGTCAGTGAAGGCCACACAATTCAGCTCGATCTGCCTGTTCAAACCATGTGTCCTCCAGTTTTGCAATGTTCCGACAGATTCTGGGTAGGATAAGAAATAGGCAGCGTCAGTGTCCTTGAGAGCTGCTCAATTGATCACGTTACCATGACGTATGCACCACTCCCACTACCACCATGCCAATCAGTGCTCTCCGCCTCGTGTAGAACACGTTCAGAATAGGGTAGCCGATGGGTACCTCAATAACACCCCTGTCAGACACAACAACAATGACCACCAACGAGATATCTAGGTATTCAGATTTTTACATATCGACAGTCACCTTCTTGGTGAGTCCTCTTAATGCTTAATGTTATTCTTTTCTCGGAGACGCATCGTAGTTACGCATCGTGTCTAGGTGGAAGACTCCTTGTTTAGGGTTCCTAGAGAGCCGTTTCAACAAGAGTCTGAAGTATTTTGCGACATGTTTTCCCTGCCGCAGGGTGACAACCTTGTCGTGGAAGGGTTGAGCGACGAAAATCCCATTCGAATCGATGGAACCAGCAAGGACGATTTCGTGCAGCTATTGAAGGCTCTTCTCCACAGGTTGGCAATCAAATTGTTATTACAGCACTGAAGTAAATCATACCGTTTTTCCAGGAAATATGGTTCACAGCCTACTTCACCGCATAGCATCGAGCAGTGGACATCTGTTCTCAAGTTATCTACGAAGTGGGGTTTTGAGAAATTGCGCCAAGCGTCTATCGAAGCATTGGTGGAAAGTGGGATTGGTGCTCTTGACAGAGTTGTCCTTTCCCAACAATACCACATCAAGAACTGGCTACTCCCCGCTTTAAACGAGTTGGCCAAGCGACCAGAACCAATAACTCTGGAGGAAGCAAAGCGGATGGGCATCGACATTGCCCTCAAACTGGCTTCTGTACGGGAGAGGGTTACCGTTCCCGCGAGAACCTTCATCAATTACACCGGTACCGGTGTCTTTGGTGCTCCTTATCAACCCAACACCAACAACAGCAGCAATGATGTTATTGTTGGTAATTGCAGAGATCCCAGAATGCAGAACTGCGACTTTACTGATCAGATTCGTTCCACGTTCTTCACGTTTGATTTATAGACCAAACTTACAGCGTTACGTGGCATGTAGACGAGTTGCTCATCCAACCTAGGCAGACTGCAGTAACTTTGAGAGAAAGTAGCTTTGCCTCCTCTAACTGCCATTTCATAAGCCTGTCAACAGTCTCTTCGAAAGATGGCCACCCGGCTACGTTGCTTTCCAGCTGAAGGATGGCGCTGTGTATTCGGTATCATACCTTACACCCCTCCTAGAGATATTGGAGAGATCAACCAACATTGGACATGGCGATTACCGTCGCCTGTATCATTCTCGCCACTCATGTGAGTCATGGCCGGAAGCAGCGTTCTTGTCTGAAAACAGGGGTAGCATCTGGCAGTCGCTGCCTTCACCGAGGCATTCCTTATCAACGAGGCTCGACATATACTCTCTTTGCAGCACACTGAAGGATTACACGGTGAGGTCATAAGTGAATACCTCTTGAATGGCGTGCACGGTGGTTGGATGTTGTCATGGGACAGTGGCTAGATCGAGGAAGAGCGTTAGGCGTACATATCGAGGGTCTTCCTAACCTCGAAATCAAATCACTTCACATCAAATTTACATATCCTTGTGTGATTATTGTGGAGGTATGTGCGACCAAGGAAGAAACCAAAATCCACACAATCTTGTCTCCTCGAGATTCTCCGTTGGCCGTCGATGCCACCTCGGCCGGGTGGTCATATTCTACTAGTGAACAGCGTGTGTGCAGCAGCTTCAAACAAAATCGGGGTGCGAGAAACGCCATATTACTATGTCCAATGTTTAAATCAGATTCCTTGCGGAACCATTTGGTACGGATTGCCTGTGGTCGAAGAATCTAAACCCCCATTTGCATGTGCTATCGATCCACTGCGCAACGATGGGCTTGGTCGGGCAACTACTTGTTATCCTGTGTCTCCAAATAGTCTATCTCACAGGCATTACTTACTGTAACTTATAAACGCGCCACTCCATGCTCGATTTCCCCACCTCGTAACTTTCAACACAGAGGGACTTAGAGAAATTGGGTAGACATCAACGTGGATGGCTTCCTCTTGCCAACACCCTGGCTCCGCAGGATCGTTTATAAGAGTAGCACCCTCGGTTCGATGTCGATGCAGGAATGGCAAGACAAGGCCGCCAAGACATAGCATTGGCGACTCAAAGTGTGAAACGAAGAGTCTAGCGAGTACTCACTCACTGTCGACGAGTGGCAATCATTCCCCTGCGACAGAGTAGTACTTGGTGGTGTGCCTACGGAGCAAAACGAGGGGGCTAGGTTCACTTTCTTTTCAAATTGGTGGAGGGCAGGAGAACGACACGGGGAACGGTAGGGCAAACTGCCACGTGTAACGATTACAACTCAGTCGTCATGCCTACGTGTAGAATTGTCCTACAACTTAGCACTTAACAGCGGGGATACAACTGACAGTGACGCAACGAAGAAAGAGAAAGTAGCCACTCGAAAAACGCTCACGTACACGCCGCGGATGAAAAGTCCAAGCACAATAAGTCGCGAAGAGGGAAGAATCTCTTAGTTAACCGAAGACTTTTCGTTGTCACTGCTTGCATCGCGTTGACCAGTGGGCGGAGTGGGGGCGGTCCATCCAGAGCTGCGCGTCCAATGTACGAATCGTGACTGTTCCAGAACGCTGTGATACACCTTATTGTTGAATCCAATGCATTGCAGTCCGACGCAGGATGCTCTCAGAGCTCCGGCCGCATACAGTTGACTTGTCTCGTACGTGTTTTGAGGCGACACGTTCTTCCGGCCCGCGAGCGTCTCCTTGATCAACGCTTGTGTAGTCTGAAAATATCCACGAAAAGGGCGAAAAGTTACGAATCATATCATATACCTCGGTGGAAAGCAGTCCCCACTCTTGGGTCGTCAGATCGTCCATGCGAAACGCCACATATGTGCCCGCGTAGTACCACTTCCCGTCCTTGTTATAAAAGCATTCTATAAGCAAACGTCATCGCAGTGAGAGGTATTCATCTGTCGGCTGCTTAGCATACCGGTCGGTTCTCGCATGTGACCAAGCACGTCCACGGCCGACCATCGATGTGCAGTGACGACGCGCGGGTTCGTGGTGCACTTGAAAACCGGAGTGAGAAAATACCCATGTTCTTCCCGATCTGGGCACCAATACGTCGTAACTTGCGTCAAGATTCGATAATTCTTCAGTCTGATGATCATGGCTAAAGAAAATGACTGGGAAAGGAAGATTAGAGTGTCCTTACAAGTTCTTCAAAGTCTTGGTGGGAGGGTCAGTAAGATGAGTACGTTGAACACAGCACGCACGCCAGTGGTATTGCGAAGAAATTCGCCTAAGGAATATGAGTGGGGCAGTACGATAGGCTGCAGTTCATCTTCTGGGATGTCGGACGGAAGGGGAAGCGCAGCAAGTATCGAGTGCCGTCCAGCGACGGTCTTCTCGGCTCTACCGTCCAACGAAAGCGATGACAGCGCAATCTGGACGAATGTGCGGAAACATTCTGCAGGTTAGCCGCATATATGCGCTCACCTCTTCGTTGAGATCGTCATTTACAATAGGGACAACCTTGTCCGACGCCCGCAAGGCACACGCGGCACGACGTTCCAAAAAGCCAGTGATTTTGGATGGTGTTGTGATTCGTACCCAGGAGGACGGAGAATCCGAACGCACCTAGCAGAGAAGATAGTCAATCACTGATAGCATCGCCGAATTCTCAATGCCGATAGCCATCGAAGATACAAAGGAACTCCCGGGCAAATTTCTCTCACATGACTTTCAGCGTTGAGAGCCTTCTCGACGTCCGTCTGATCTTCGGCGTCAGTGAGAGAATCACCACATTGACTTTCCTGTATTAACGCCCTTGAATTCGAAGGGCTCGACGATGACTGTCTGAGAATCTCGAGTTCTCGTTCCAGTCGAGATATGGTAGCTGTTTTCTGTCTGACTGAGATATATGCGTCCTCGAGAAGCCCTACAACGTTGTCGCGGGCTGCCAACGCTTCTGCGACTCGTAGTCGTTCCAACTGGACTGCAAGCGCAAGCTCTGCAACTGTTGCGGGGTCCTGTGTGTAATGTCGTCGAGTAGTGGTCTAGTGCAGTCGAGGCTGGAGTCAGCGTGCTTACCATTGGTGTTTCTGAGGATAAAGGCGACGCAGACGTGCTGCGATCTGCAGTGGTAGGCGGGACCGTCAGATGGTCCATTGTGGTTGACCAGGTGGTGGTTGGAAGGCAAGGCGTGTATGCGTGTGACATTTGAATCTCCCCCATACGCCCGTGTCCTTTCAGCTAATAGACTAACAGAATTCTACAACAACGTCAGAGCGCCATATCCCTTCTTCTGCAACCAATGTCAGTGTCGTAGGCAGTCCCTGTTTCAACGTGGTCGTCCTCTGCATAACGAAGCGCGTCCTCACACTTGCGCAGAATTATGCTCACTTCCTTCCGGTCTTCTCTCTACTGCAGATTCGGAAACGACCACTTTGTCCATTCAAACGCCGTTCCTTGGTCCACCAGCTGACAAATTTCTCACCCTGCCAGCAAATAGATTCCCTACTATTTGCCCTCCTTCCTGTCTACGTCGCTAAACAAAAATTATGGAGCAATCACTCGGCTCCTTTGAATTCGATTTTGAATGTGTCGAATCAGCCTCTACACGCCGCCCGCCTGTTGATGACTCATGGAAGGTTCACTGGCTAACATGGTTGCCCGCGCTATACGAACAAGTCTACCACTCTAGTTTCCGCGTTGCAGGGCGGCAGAAGGGACTGTATACGCCACTGGCGCAGTTTCATTTCTGTCACTGAGAGCGGTCCGAACACTTTCCCCAGAACCCACGGTCGCAGTGTAGTGGTACCCGGCCACCTTGGTTGAGTCACACCCTATCCACCTTTGTTGGTGCATCTTTCCGGAATTACAACCACTCTCCGTGTGTTTCGAATACGTCCGTTCGGCTGTTTGGACATTGCCGTTGGTACATTCAACCTCTGTGAGTTGTCAGTTTTTCTATCATAAATGCGCAGTTGGCCTTCGAGGCATTTTTGAGTCGGGAGTTCTTCATCGTATACCCCATCAGGTACTCCTATGGTTCTCGCTGACTTACAATGTACACGCTTTCGTCTACTATTGGGTCTGCTTTCAATGAAAGCGACACAATTCAGATCCTTCCAATTCATACCATGTGTCCTCCGGTTTCGACAGACACTGGGTAGGGTAAAAGGTAGACCGCGTCAGTACCCTTGAAAGCTGCTCAATTGATCACGTTTGCGAGATCTGTGCATCACTCTTACCACTACCATGCCTCACTGCTTCCCACCCTATATAAAACACGTTCAGAATAGGGTAGCTGATGGGTACCTCAAGAACGCCCCTCTGTCAGACACAATAGCAATGACCACCAACAATGAAATATCTAGATATTCATATCCTTACATCTCGACAGTCACCTTGGAGAGCCCTGCTAACGCTTAGTCTCTTTTTCCGGACTCACCGTTGTGTATAGGTGGAAGACTCCTTGTTTAAGGTTCTATTGTTGGGAAAGAACGATTCTGTCGACAGGACCAATTCCACTTTCCATCAGTCCATCGATGGACACTTGGTGCAATTGCTCAAACCTCCATATCGTGGACGGTTTGAGAACGGATGTCCACCGCTCGATGTTATGTGGCAAATTAGGATGTGAGCCATATTTCTCGAATAAACGGTGTGATCTATCTCTTCAATGCTCTAATGTAACAATTCTGGCCTGCTAACCTGTGGAGAAGAGCCTTCAATAACTGCTCGAAACCACCTTGCTGGCTCCATTGATTCGAATTGGATATTCTTTGCTCAACCCCTCCACGACAACGCTGTCACTCTGTGGCAAGGAAAACATGCCGCAAAATACTTCTGACTCTTGTTGAAACGGTTCTCTAGCCACATCAACAACTGACTTTTTCCCGCTCTAAATGAGTTAGCCAGGCGACCGGAACCAATAACTTTGGAGGAAGCAAAGCGGATGGGCATTGACATTGCACTCAAACTGGCCTCTGTGCGGGAGAGAGTAACCGTCACCGGGAAAATACAGCAAACCTGTTATTGCGATTACTGCGGTTCTCAAAACGATTGCGTCACTGCCGGCAGTTGCAGAGACTTCAGAATGCGGAATTGCGATTTTTCCGATCAGATTCGTTCCACGTTCTCCACATTCGATTTGTAGACACCACCTATTAGGATCGACGTTTGGTTGCACAGCCATTGGGCTGTCTGTTTACACAATAAACTCGGCTCATGCATCCTAAGAAAACTGAATACTCTGGAACACTCGAGCACTTTCTTCTCGCCAGAATTCAACCATGTGGGTATGGCTTGGTATCCTTGTCTGCAGCATCATGGTGTTCACGAAGAGGCGAATCACCTAATGCGGCAGGTAGTTTTGGCTAGGCTAATGCAGTGGGAATAGTAAATAGCTTCCCAACGCAATTCCTGATTGTTATACACGTTTGGAACGCACCTCCCTACCCATGTTGTCGTCGAGCTCTGCGTCCCCTCGTTTCACGCGAGGTAGATAAAGACGATGGTTCCGAATGCGTGTTGAGAACAGTCAGGACCAATATTGTGTTGTCCGTGAATACAGTAAAAGTGAGGTGCTGAATGTCAGTGCGTCTGAAGTCAACAACAACTTGACGCAGTCACGTGGGACCAAAATCACCTGCTTACTGACTACGAACACAGTTACGCAGGTCAGCAGCTGGCTTCGCATCAATTATTGTCGAGAGCAAGCGGGCCGAGTGGCAAGCGCTCTGGATCGACCGGAAAAGGAGTCGGCGTGCTTACCGGACAATCTATATAATTGACAAACTTCCCACATGATGACCCAGCTGCGAACGAGGGTTCCACCTGAAGTATGGGACCGCATCTTCGAGATCGCAACCCATGTGCCCTACACCCTCACCCCAGAGATCTTCGAGAAGTCAACCCTCATCGGAATCGATTACAATAAACAGTATCATCCGGTGCTCAAGGCCGCCCTTGTCACAAAACGGACCCTCGTGCTCGTCTGCAAACAATGGTGGCATCTAGCCATTCGTTACCTTTATCGAGCCATCTTCATCGACAAGGCTCGACATATCCACTCTCTCCGCAGTACACTCCAAAATTATGCGAGTGGAAAAGGAGCGGTTCCAGGAGATGGGCCTCTTGGATGGTGGGCAGAGCGGTTGGATGTTGTCATCCTAGGCGCTGGAATAGACGAAGAGCGTTTGGCTGACATTATCACGTGTCTGCCTAACCTTGAAATTGTTTCTCTCGACATCGAACCGTCGTTCGAGCAAGAATTGGCTTTGCATTTCATTCGAAGCGCGTTGCGACACACTGCATCCTCACTCCGCATCCTTAACTGGTCCACGGGGCCACGAGACAGTAACCCTGAAACCTTACTTGCCGAGCGGCAGCTACTTGCAGAGCTGCCTCGAATGTGTATCCTGCGTTCTCGGTATATGCCATGGACAGATGGCCTCATTCCCAAAAACATTCTGTCTTCGGTCACCACGTTTGCCGTGGAACGAATGCTTATCACGGAAGGGGGCACTCTCAGTGGGTATGGCGTGGAGAAGAAACGAGTGAGTCTTCGGGAAGTCATTATCAACATTTGCTGGTACGACTTTGAATCATGGGAAATATTCATGGGTCTATACGGCGTATTCCTCCACTCGGTCCACCTCACCCACTGTGATAACTATCAGAATAGGTTTTTCCGATACCTGGCCATGATCAAACAGTCTTGTCCGAATATCCGCCGCCTAACACTGTCCTTGACCAATTTCTGGATTCTGACCGACGATGTATTGTCTCTACCTCCTATTGAATATCTTGGACTGAGCGTATGGGAAGACTATCACACTCAGACGGAATCCGAAACCTTGTTCTCGGTTCTTGTCACTCTCGGGGACACCTTGCCTACCCTTCGTGTCGTCCAACTTACAAACCCCCTCAATGCGGCGTATCTCATCACAGATCACTGTGAAATAACTACTAAAGCAATGGAGGACCTAGTTGAATGTGCATTTCGTGTAGAAGACCACGATGGGGACCTGTTGTTCGGTATGTGCGGCGAAGCGTTCATTTTTATTTGATTGTTCATAATTCCTCGTGCAGAAAGGTTGAAGGCTATGCGGGTAAGTGGAGCCTTCTTCTATACGTGACCAGGAAAACCCTTACTTACCCTAATTCGACAGGAGCCTCTTGATTGCTTAAGATACTTATTCGAAGTCGCAGATCCCTACGAATAAAGTCTACTTAAGCAGAAACCATTTCTGCAGATGTATACCAAGTTTCTGCTGAGAACAGTAGAAAATTCAGAGCGGCATTGACACAAGACCTCATTGAGGAGTGAGGTCAGATGTGACTCTGCACCGCTAAGTGTGGAGTTCGCATGTGAACCAACTCGGCGGGATTTTGTGCATCAGCACAGTAGCACCAGGACAGGCATGGTGGATATTACTACTATATTATCCATATGACACGTATCTGTGCCCGGTTGTTTGGTTCTGAGCTTTTTGGGGTTCTGCCCCTCCTGGGTGTTGCTGGTGTAGTGTGTTTGCGTCATCGTGCTGTATACGATGTTTTTCTTTTTATGCCTATCTCGCTATGTAGGTGTTGTTCGTTGTGTCAATGTCGATCGCTATTTGATGAGGTGATGTCATATGGCGTTACACCCCCGATCTTGCTGTTCGGGCATAGTGGCCATGTTTGGCAATACCACTGTTAGGGGTACGACTCCATATATTTTTCACCTCCTGCCGTGATTTGCCCTGTTCTCTGTCTATTTCTCGCCGCTGATGCAGATGTCTGCTACTATGGTATTCGGTTTTTTTGCGCTCGCGAACAGAGACTGTGAAGACGTTTAGGGGCGGTTCATCCGCCGCGATGTACTGCTGCGTCTACGAAGCTACTAACCAGTGCACCTCTGGTGTTGTCTTTCCTGCGATGCTTCGTATATACAGTCCTTTTAATGATGTCGTATGGAAAGCCGGACAATCGCACTTCGGCACGGCAGAATTTGGGAAGTTTTTCGGCGGTATGGCGGAAGTGCAGAAGGTAGGACACCAGACACTGCGGTAATACAGTAGTGCAGTAGTTCATCACGCGGTAATATGGTAGTTGAGTCCAGCTTTGCGGTCGCTGTCTTTAATTACCCCTGCAGAGTTAGCAGGGACACCATGAACCTGCGTAGCATCGAGAAAGCGCTGCTAATCGACAGAGAGTGTCAGGACAGCGAGCGTGAGATGACGTGGCCAGATCACTTACCTGCGCCACACGGATTACCTCCAAACAGTCTCGTTCACACTCCTAGGACATCGAGGGTACCCCACCGACATGGTAGAGTCAACACGAAGCCTATAAACGTCAGTGGACTGAAAACAAGTGGCTACAGACGCCTCGTCCTCCGTGTTCCCATTTCGCTACCCCACGAAGTCTCACAATGCCTCTGGAATATCGCAGATACATTCCGGAGACAGGAGATGCCTCATAGACGGACTCGGAAGTGCACCGGACCTTTCGACAGTCGAACAGCAGTCTCGCAGCAGCAGCACGAGACTACGAGGCAAGACGGCGAGCACGCTTGGCTCAAGCAACATGGCACATGAGTGCTACTATGGGATATACCATGGGAATGGACTGAGTGGACTAATAGGGAGAATAGCGATGCAATGAACAGCAGCGCCATCTGCTGACATGGAGCAGAGAAGAAGCTGTTAGCTAACAATGGCGGTTGGCACACCAAACACAAGGTGAAACGGCAGAACGACATACCTGCATCGCCCGAACCGCCTCCGACAGGCATCCCAAACCTTCTTCAACTCTACACGATCCCACACCGACGTGGAAGATTGAAAATGAGTGCTGAAGTCATCAGCAAGCTTCATACGAGGCGAGGCCCCCATGCGGCTACCACGACAACTCTCAATGCCAGCCAAATCATCCAGGATAATGACTGGGGGGTCCTCGATACTGAACGTATGCTATAATAAGGTTAGAAGCGCGCGACAAGTCAAAACGAGAGGGCACATGCACCGTACAGCTGGCATTCTCATGCAGCTACCTCAACTCCTCAGAGACTCCTTGAAACGACTCCGACACCCTATGGGAGGGTTATGGATAATGGAGATAGGCTGTAACGAAGTCAGGCGTGCGCGATGAATTGAAACGAGAGGGTGCACGTACCGGACAGCTTGCATCCTCATGCAGCTGATTCAAATCCTCTCGACACCCACTAAACGATCCAGAAACATGGCAAGGAGGTCCCCGATACTAGGCGTGCACTCTGACGAGGTCGGCAGTGCCAGATCCATCGAAACGAGAGGGGTAACGCACCCTGGTGGCCATACATATGGCATTCCTACCATTGCACCACCTGCGCCATCTCCAGAGGATACTGGGCATCCTCCTAGGCCCTACCGGGTACCCCGTCGACGTGGGAGACTCAAAACGAATGCTGAAAGTGTCAGCAAGATTCGTAGAAGGCGAAGCACCCACCGTGCCCATGCAGCCCCCATGCGGCCATGGCAACTCCTCCCGACGCCTTCCGGACCACTCAGAAATATTGCGGGGGGGTCCCCGACACTAGGCATGCGCTACAACGAGGTCAGTGACGCCGGAAACGTCCAAACGAGAGGGCACATGTACCATGGTGACCACACAGTAGTCAGTGGTACCATTTCGGCATCCTGTGGACCCAGGAAACGCCGGAAACCCCCCTGGGGTCTTCTCTGCACTTATCAGCAGCAGGGGGTGCCTCCCAGACAAACTCGGAACGACAGCGATCCCTCCGACAGTCAAAACGGCGGCCTTACGATCACAGTACAAGGCCAGAGCGCATGCACTACAATGCATTTCCGAAACGGGAAGTTGCCACATCGCGCGCCAAATACGACCAAACACCACTCGTATACCACCCGGACTCGAAGCCCACTCAAGAAGCTACACTCGTTTATTGAATTATTTTTGGGTATACATTCACTTGAGTTATATTTTCTGCACTTCTACTTATCACACAGTGGAGCTTCAGGGGGTGTGTTGGAGATTGAATCACCCCTGTGTGATGTCTATTTTGGTACGCATTTTTATTGATTACATAAGCACTTAGAGTGTACACTTTAGAGTACATTTTGGTACTGTTCCCTCAGTAGTTGAGTCACTACTGAGGGTAAGTCTACTTATTTTCCAGCATGTGAATTTGATGGCCATTATGACTGTAGTACAAAAGACTGCTGGAGCGAAGCGGAGGCGTGTCTTGTGTATGTATAACGAGGACACTCTCTACTATGATTGATCACAAACACTTCAGAAATCACGAGACTCCGTTTTGCAGATTGACTGCGTCAGTGCTCTTGATGCGGTTCAATCAATCAAATTTACTTGACCTGAGCATCGACTCTTACCACTACCATGCACTAGCGCTCCACGCCTGAGTGGCCGATGATGCACGGTTTCCAAAATCAGAGGATCGTCGCCTGTTGGCACGTGTAGAAGACGTTCAGATGGGTCGCTGATTTAGAACACTTGATGATTATCGATAACATCTCTTCTTCAGACCACGACAATGGCTAGCAGCAATGAGATGTCTAGACATTCAGATTTTTATATATCGACAGTCACTTTCTTGGTGTGTTCCTGAAGCCTAGAATTAATCGTTTTCTGGGGACTCATCGTAGTTACGCATGGTGTATAGGTAGAAGACTGCTTGTTCAAGGTTCCCAGGGAACCGTTTCAACAAGAGTCAGAAGTATTTTGCGACATGTTTTCCTTGCCACAGGGTGACAACACTGTCGTGGAGGGGCTGAGCGACGAACATCCCATTCGAATCGATGGCACCCGCAAGGACGATTTCGAGCAGTTATTGAAAGCTCTTCTCCACAGGTTAGCAGCCAAATTATTGTCGTTACAGCATTGAAGCAGTAGGTCATACCGTTTTTCCAGGAAATATGGTTCACAGCCTAATATGCCACATGGTATTGAGCAATGGACATCAGTCCTCAAACTATCTACGAGGTGGAGTTTTGAGAAGTTGCGCCAGGCGTCCATCGATGGACTGATGGAAAGTGGGATTGGTGCTATTGACAGAGTTGTTCTTTCCCAACAATACCACGTTACCAACTGGCTTTTGCCCGCTTTAAATGAGCTGGCTAGGCGACCGGAACCAATAACCTTGGAGGAAGCAAAGCGGATGGGCATTGATATTGCACTCAAACTGGCTTCCGTACGAGAAAGAGGCACTGTTATCGCACGAAACAACTGTTGTTGTTATGGAATCCGCCGACCCGACGACGACGACGTTGTGGTCAGTAGTTGCAGAGACCCCAGGATACAGAACGGCGACTTTTCTGATCAGATTCGTTCCACGTTCTCTACGTTCGACTTGTAGCAATGTTACGTGGCACATACACGAGTCGCTCGTCTAACCTAGGCAGATTGCAATAACTTTGAAAGAAAGTAGCTTTGCCTTCTCTGGCTACCATTCCATAAGCGTGTCGACAGCCTCTTCGAAAGATAGCCAACCAACTACGCTACTTTCCAGTTGAAGTATGGGGCTGTACGTGCGATGTCATGACTTACTCTCGTCCCAGAAATGTTCCAGAAATCGACGAACACCAGACATTGCAACTGTCAATGCCTGTATCAGTCGGCCTTCCAACTCGTCACCCTTCTCGAAAAGCGGAGGCTCATTCACTTTTACGCAGTTGGCTCCGCATCAGTTATTGTCGGCAAGCGGGACGAATGGCAGGCGCTGGAAACCAGAGTGGGAAAGGAGCCATCCGAGGCTATAAAGCAATCTAGTAATTGACAAACTTTCACTAAGACGACTACCCAGCCAACACAACGCGGTGGGCAGAATTTAAACTGGGTGTAAATGTAATGGGAAATGTGAATCGGAAATTCTAAGTTTAGTCTGACATCTGTGCATTGACACAGTTTGAAGTATTGTCGGTGGAAAGAATGTTGGTGACAATTTGATAAGTTGGCGGTCGTGTTGCTCACGTGTGAACGTTGTCCCAAATGGGAAGTATCAGTGTCGAAAGCATGGTCGTCGAAACTTCATATATTGACGAGCAATTAGAAACAGAGCTAAAGTTTGAAGTAAGAATTCATTTACAGAATGTAGTACTCAACTTCATGTAATACCTATGAAATCCACACAGTACATGAAGTTTAGTACTACATTTTGTACATAAATTTATTACTTCAAACTTTAGCTCTGTTTCTAATTGTTCGTCAATATATGAAGTTTCGACGACCATACTTTTGACACTGATACTTCCCATTTGGGACAACGTTCACACGTGAGCAACACGACCGCCAACTTGTCAAATTGTCACCAACATTCTTTCCACCGACAATACTTCAAACTGTGTCAACGCACAGATGTCAGACTAAACTTAGAATTTCCGATTCACATTTCCCATTACATTTACACCCAGTTTAAATTCTGCCCACCGCGTTGTGCAAGCACGGCTGCATAGTTTTGTTAGATAAGCTGTTCACACACGACAGATTCTTTTGCTCGCCCGAGGAAAACTTCCAAAAGCTTCCTTCACATTTCAAATTTCATGGGCTAGCCACATACATATAACTGTGTCACTCAGTCTGTGGAACAGTTATCTGTAACTGGGTAGTCACCCTGAAGTGTAGGACTGTATCTTTGAATTTGCGACCTATGTGACCTATGTATGTGCCAGAGATATCGGAGCAGTCCTCGGAATCGACTACAATCAATAGTATCATCCGGACTCAAGACTTTCCTTGTCACAAACCTTGCATTCATCTGCAACAGTGGTAGCATCTGCCAGGCCATTTTACCGAGTCATTTTCATTGACAAGGCTCCACAGTTGGGCGGGTGGCAAGGAGGAGTTCCAGTTGGAGCAAGATGGATCTGGATGACTATTGATTGTCATGGTCAGTCCCCGTCCCAACGTCTTGGTCCTTTTCTTGCCCACGTGTCTTCCTTCCGGTCGGACGAAGCGTGTCCTCCCTACATTTGCGTAGAGGTATCTTCACTTTCATCCAATCTTCCCTCTACCGTACGGCTATTCTGTCCATTCTCATTCAAACGCTGTTCCCTGTCCCGTCAGCTGACGGACTTTCTCCTCATCCCAGCACACACATCTTCGTATCCACGTCGCTAAACATAGGCTCTCACGTACCAGCCGGACTTTCAGAGTCCCTGAGCGCCGTTGTCATGGACCAGCTGCTCGGCTTTCCCGAATTGGACTTCGAGTGTGCCGAGACAGCCTCTACATGCATCCCGCTGGCTTTCTACTCATGCACGCCGTGGAGGGTTCATTGGCCATTTATGCACGCTATATGGACAAGTGAGTCTACCACACCAGCTTCTTCTCTCTAATAGTAACGCAAACCATTGCAGAGGCCCAGACCTGTCAGGGCGACGAAGGACTGCATACGCCGCTCGCGCAGTTGCATTTTTGGCACTGGCGGTATGCCGAGTACTTTCCCCCAGAGTCAGCGGTTGCAGTACCGTGGTACCTAGTCGCCCTGGTTGTCATATTCCAGTCGCGTTCCCATAGTTACGATGACTCGCTACGTGTTTCGGATACATCTATTCAGTTGCTTGTGCGTTTCCATTGACACATCCATCAACACCTGTGAGTGGGCAGTTTTTCTATCATAAACGTGGCGTTGGCCATGTGCAAGGCATCTTTGTGGCCGACGGTGGTATAACTAATGAACTACTCCCATGGTAATCGCTTTCGTCCATTGAGCCAGCTTGCGGCGAAGGCTGTGCCACGCACTCAGAACCTACCTGTCCATACCGTGATTTTTCCGGTTTCACAATGTGCCAACTGATACCGGATAGATCGGGATTTGACTCATATCAGTGCCCTTGATGCGGCGGTTCGATCGATCGCGTTTGCGTTACCTGTGTCATATAAGCTCCTGTCTCTATAGCGCTCCAAGTCTCCCGCCGTCACGTGCAGAACACATCCAGAGCAGGGAAGCTAATGTGTTACTGATAAGTCAGTTTATTCAACGTCCTTCAGAATGGCCACCAACAATGAAATATCTACACATTCAAGGTTTTACACATCGACAGTGACCTTCTTGGTGAGTGTTCCTACAGTTTAAAATCAATGTTTTTCCGGGACCCCTGGTTAAGTTATACGCCGTGCCTAGGTAGAAGACTGCTTGTTTAGGGTTCCTAGAGAGCCGTTTCAACAAGAGTCAGAAGTATTTTGCGACATGTTTTCCTTGCCGCAGGGTGATAGCATTGTGCTAGAGGGATCTAGTGACGAGAATCCCATTCGACTTCTCGGAACCAGCAAGTACGATTTCGAGCAGCTGTTGAATGCTCTTCTCTACAGGTTAGCAGCCAAAGTTGTTCTCTTTAGCGTAGATCATACCGTTTTTCCAGAAAATATGGTTCACAGCCCTCTTTGCCACATGGCATTGAGCAGTGGACATCTGTTCTCAAGCTGTCTACGAGATGGGGTTTCGAGAAGTTGCGCCAAGCGGCCATCGATGAACTTATGGCAAGTGGGATTGGTGCTGCTGACAAAGTTATTCTTTCCCAACAATACCACATCACCAACTGGCTTTTACCCGCTTTAAATGAGTTGGCCAAGCGACCGGAATCAATAACTTTGGAAGAAGCGGAGCGGATGGGCATTGACATAGCACTCAAACTGGCTTCTGTACGGGAGAGATTTACCGTTGCCACGCAAGCCTACTGCAACTACGGTCACTCGGGCCCTTCCCCTAGCGTTGCTGTCGGTAGTTGCAGAGATCCCAGAATGCAGAACTGCGACTTTTCTGACCAGATTCGTTCCACGTTCTCTACATTTGATTTGTAGACCAGACTTGCAATGTTACGTGGCATGTACATGGATCGCTCGCCTAAAGTTGTCATTCCATAAGCATGCCAACAGGCGCTGGTGGCCACCCGGCCGCATTACTTTCCAGCTGAAGCATGGAATTCCCTGTATATTTGATGTCATGACTTAGTCGCCCCATGGATGTTCGAGAAATCGACCAACATCGGAGATGGCGACTACCGTTTCCTGTATCACTTGGCCTTCCAACGTGCGACGCCTATCCAAAAACGGTGTGCTCGTATACAAGTACTCTCTTCTCAGCACACTGCTGGATTATGCGGTAAGGTCGTAGGTTTCGAGTTGTACATGCAGCAGCTGGATGTTGGTATAGATGGTGGCCAGTCAAGGAAGAGTGTTTCGCGTGCCTTATCGAGCCTTTGCATATCCTCGAGGTCAATTTACTTCTCATCGAAATTATATATCCATGTACCTGATTGTGAAGTATTGCGCGCTCAAGAAAGAAGCGGACATCTATGCAATCTAGTCTCCTGGGGATTCTTGGACGTCGATGCCACCTCTCCGGTCCATCATTCTATAAACATGATTACTTGGGATGAACAATAGATGAATTCAAGCATGTGTGCAGTACCTTCCATGCACCTATGAGTGCGAGAAACGCCACAGGTCCAACATTCGGGTCAGATTCGTTGCAGAACCATGGGCCGTTTGTTGCCACCTCATGCATCCTGAGAAGAAAACTGAATGTTCTGGGATACTCCAACGGTTTGTGCTTTCCAATCCATGCGAATATGGTTTTGTATTCTTGTCTGCAGCTATCATGGCGCTTACGGAGAGTGACCCACTCAACGCGGTAGGTAGTTTAGCCAGGTTACAGCATCCATGACCTCGTCTTTTGTTCGAGTCTGAGGGACTCAAACGACAGACCAGGTTACGAATGGCGGCCGTCAGAGAAAGGGGAATAGTAATAAATCGCTTCCAACCTCATTTAACCTTGCTTGGCAAGGTTGCTACCGCACCCATAAATGCATGGGAACCGTCCTACGCCGGAAAACATTTCCTTTCTAAGCCAGTAGCGTTGACTCTATAGTACTCACGCTCGAGGAACAATGATTCATCCTATTCATAGTACATGTTTGACATACACAATTTAGGTCATTTAGTGTGCCAGACATACAGATTGAACAAATTCAAACCACTTGTGGAACATGATTCCATGGAACAATTTACGTTTATGAAGAGTGAGGGTGCCCGTTTTCAGTCCACTTGTACATATGACTTCGTCTGAGCGTAGTAAACCACTACCCAGCAAGGTTGGCGCCGCCGGCAGCGGCACTTCCCGAGTTCAGAAATCCGAGGCATATT
Source organism: Pisolithus marmoratus (assembly GCA_024613145.1). Lineage (NCBI taxonomy): Eukaryota > Fungi > Basidiomycota > Agaricomycetes > Boletales > Pisolithaceae > Pisolithus > Pisolithus marmoratus. Next base: position 134,410 of record JANFAE010000177.1, read on the forward strand.
GACTGGGATAATTTACGTGAGGTGACAGCTTTTTTGGCATTTTTCAGGAACTGACAACGCATGCGAGGCATGTTTGACTTTGCCCCTAAGTAAGTGGGTTCTGATGGAATGAGAAGAATCCTCTGGGTTGATCACGAAGATGGCGATCTGGATCTGGTTGATGGCGACGAGAGTGAGGTGGAGTCCCAACGTCAACAATCAATGCAAGTATATTATTATCGTGAATATATATGAACCAGTGGCGGATAGCGAGTACGGAGTATCTGAACAAACCTCGTCCATACTGGTGACTCGCCAGCTGAAACACGACAGATCATGATACCTCCGAGTCTATCGGGACGAGGGACAGCTGACGTACATCATATCTCTAGTAGTATCATTGGAAGCTGTTGGTGTGTCTCGTGACAAGCACGGGTGGAGTGATGTGATCGTTGGATTGGAAAATGTACCTGGACTACTTACTGAAAGTTGCTACATTGTGCTCACACATCCATCAATTCCTGGGCCCGTTCAGGGCATATATATCTTGTGCGGTTCAGAGCATTTGGTAAGCCAGTTGGGTTCTTACTAGAACAGGGCTGCGGAGTCGGAGTGCCTGATGCACGGCTGGACCTACATCAAGTGGTTATCGTGAAGGAACGACAATTCTGAAGTAATCCCATCACGGTAGCTGATGAGGAGGTACGCGTGGATACGAAGAAATTCAATATACCTGTGAAAGTGCAATGTTACTCGGTTTAGAACTTTACATCCTCCATCACCTTACAATTGCCACCAGAGAACATGCCAATCGAGGTGACACACGGCTCGTGCGCGGGGCTCAACGGGGGTCAACGTTGAAACCGAGGGGTACGTTGGTGCATCGTACTGTGCAAGCTTGCTCGCAAGACCAGTAGATTATCCGGTTCGTGGCCAGTGCAGGCATCTACCACAAAGCTTCCAACCTTCATTCCTGCGGTGATATACAGTGTGCCAGGAGGCCTACTGGAGCTGGCCCGCTTGTTCCAGATTCGTGCTCCAACTCTGATTTCCCGTAAGCCGCGAAATTGCTATCTCTGATAAGAAAGTGTCATACAGGAATAGCAGCCATGCATATTACCAAACATCTCGACTAGAAAATGTCACCAATGCAAAGGTAACGATGCCTTCCAATCCTCCAATCCTTGTCTCACCCTCCACCTCTCTAGTGACTTGTACTGTCCGACACGATGTCTGTTCAAAGCCAGCAGAAAAACGAACACTCAGTCGGAGACAGAGACAGCGTCGAGAAGTTCGGCGTCGATGTCAGCTTCCAACCTGTCGTCGCTGACCCTAAGCATAAGTTCGACGTTGCTTCCATCGATCTTGTTCAACGCCGTCTAAAGCAGCGTCATGTGCAGATGTATGTTTCTTCCTCCTTTCGGTTCTCCCCTTATTTATTCCTCAACCCCCACCTCAGGATAGCCGTATGTAGTATCCTCTCGTCACTTCCAACCGTGTCCTTGATGTTTGTAGATCGCTGGTACTCTGGGAACGGGTCTGTTCCTTGGGTCTGGAAGAGCTCTCAGTGGCGCGGGGCCCGTCGGTGCTCTTCTTGTCTATGCCCTCGTAGGAACCGTAGCTTATTCGTAAGTAGAGAACATTTCTACCATCTGGCCTCTAATGTTTCCAAGGTCGTTATGCTCCCTCGGCGAGATGACCTGCCACGCCCCCATTTCGGGTACCTTCCCGCACTTTGGTATGTTTCAGCACTCATTTCCCTACATACACGGGTCATTCACTTGCTTTCGCTAGCTGCAAGATGGGTTGACCCCGCTTTTGGTTTTGCTGTAAGCCCCCCTGCAGATTGCTCCCTCGATTATTGATTTACCCCAGTAATTTAGGTTGGTTGGGTACGTCAGCCTGTTATCCTGCATCACCATTACCTCACTCTCAGCTGGTCAAACCCGCTCTTAGAATTACTATTATGTGAGTAAGCTTCATTTCCCTAAAATGAACTACTTATCGTGCTGAGAATCGCGTGCACCGTAGACAATGGCGTGAGTTCCTACCCGTTTCTCTCGGCCTGCAAGTCTCAACATAGTATAGAATGTCTATTCCGGTAGAAATTAGCGGTGCTCAACTCCTGATCTCATTTTGGGACAATGACGTGAGCAACATTCAACAATCTCAACTCTGAAGATGCCCATTATTTCCAGACCAATCATGTAGCAATCTATACGGCTGTCATCTCTTGCCTAGTCATTCTCATTAACGTTTTCGGAGTCAGGTATGCTACCGACACTCATTGGGTGTTAGGAAATTTAACTCGCCATACGTTTTTAGATGGTTTGGAGAAGGTAAGAGGGACCAAACTTGCAGCATCACGACCACGTCTCCATATACTATTCTTTCCAGCGGAATTTGGCTTCGCGTTGATTAAATGTGTGTCTCCTTATCGCTTTCTATTTTTCCTCGGATTAACAAGGACCAGTATCCTTGATTACTGGTCTTATCCTCGCGGGCCTTGTCATCGACCTAGGAGGTGCACCAGATCACCAGCAACTTGGATTCCAAGTAAGTCCAGACCGCTTTATCTTGCATTTTTAGAAAGAAGCAGTGCTAAGGGTGCTGTAGTACTGGAAGAACCCTGGAGTGCTTGCTGGCGCTGGGCTTGTACCGAAACACATTGGCCTCGATCGCTTCCTCGGGATCCTTTCCGTACTTGTGCAAGCAGGTTTCTCCTTCGAGGGAATGGAACTGGTCGCAGTGTATGTGACATACCGTAAATCATAGTTATGACACCATCTGACCACCTGTAGTGCTGCGTCTGAGACGGAAAACCCGCGCCGTAACATTGCCAAGGCTGTCCGTCGCGTCTTTTACCGAATCTGTGTTTTCTATGTAAGTAACGGTGTGTGTCCACATTCATGCGGTATTGGTGATGAAGTACGGTAGCTTCTGGGAATTTTTATCACCGGTCTCCTCGTTCCCTACAATGATCCCGACCTTCTGCAGAGTGAGTTGCATGAACTACCCCAGATATTTGTTCAATATATTCTGTTAGCCACCGGCAATGCCGCGCAGTCTCCATATGTTATCGCGATGAACCGGGCTGGCATCAAGGGTGAGTCCTCACTTCAACAAGTTCATCACACCGCTGACCGCCTTTAGTCCTTCCTGGCATCATCAACGCTGGTGTCCTGACCAGTGCCTTCTCCGCGTCCAACTCATACTTGTTCTGCTCATCGCGCATCCTTTATGGACTTTCTCTTCGCGGCCAGGCTCCCCGTATCTTTGCTCACTGCACGTCAAGTGGTCTCCCTATCGTTGCAATTGGATTCACCGGTTTGTTTGCATTCTTATCACTTATGAACGTATCATCTGGTTCGGAAACTGTGTTCAAGTGAGTAATTTCTGCACGGTGAATTTGTCAAAATGACGAGCTACGCCCTGTCCCTAGCTGGCTGGTGAACTTGACGGCCGTTGGCGGTTTTTTCACATGGGCCTCCATCAGCCTCACATACCTCTTCTTCTGTAAGAACCGTGGCATTTGCCATGTAGAAATCAGCTCATGCGTCCTCAGACAGAGGCTTAAGAGCTCAGGGTATCGGTCGCAAAGAACGCCTTCACTACTGGAACCCTTTGCAGGTCTGTATTCTTGGTATGAACATGGATATTACCTTCAGCTCACGATTCCGTTATCAATCTTCAGCCTGGCCTCGCCATATGGGGCCTAACGTGGTGCACTTTCTTCATTTTGATTAACGGGTTTGCAGTTTTCTGGTCATTTGATGCCTCCGAGTTCCTCACTGCGTGTACGTCTCGCCCCCTTCCCACGTCTCATCCTTTAACGGCACCCGTCTTTCCATTATTAAACGTAGACATCAACATCCCGATCTTCTTCGGTCTCTATACGTGCTGGAAAATCATTAAGCGCACCAAAGTGTGGAAACCCAAGGAAATGGATTTCGTCACTGTGAGCTTTCCTTTGCATTCGGCTTGTCGACCACTTGTTTCACCTTAACTCTTCTTTTTTCGATTCGAGTGGCATGGTCGGATACTGACATTTTTCTGAAGGGAATTCCTCCACCAGAAGAAACAGAGAGTCCAGAAAGTCCGCCGACAACCTTCTGGCGTAAGGTGGCTGCAGTCCTCTTCTAAGCGTCTCGATGTGGCATTCTTGGCACGTTTCCTCATGTTGATTCGTGTAGGATGTATTGCCTTCGTGGCGCCATGTATATGTACAATACATTGCTGTGGTTTCAACGCTATCAGACTCTAGAGAGTACTACTGTCTTTTTCACGTGACTTGTCACCCGTGAGAAATTACATCAAAAAAGAAGCTCCAACCTTCGGTGCTCTCTAACTCGCCGACGCCAACGTGGAATTTGACGAAAACCATACCATTCGACTCGGACAGGTCAGGTGCATCCATCTATAACTCTAGCAACAAGTGCGTGAGATTGACTGTCCGACTTGGTCGCGACACCTGCCAGACAGAAGACAAGAAGCGTACGAGTATCTTCGGGTAACCACTGACTTCGCACCATCTGCTTCAGCCCCAAGGCCAGTACTACCACTCGCCTGCCTACCTAGCGTATCGCCCAACGGACGACACATGTCCACAGTGTCCCTTTGCTCACAACAGAGCTAAAACAGCCCTTTCGACTTTAACGAGCCCTACGGCGAGTACAACTGACTCCAGAACATCCACGTGCATCTACGTGTCCACACCCAATCCAACCCGTATAAGGTGTACTGGCAACCTAATATACTCATTTTGTTTCCTCACCATCTACAGCAATGATGTCCTTATTCCGGATCAACATGGCCACCTAGCAACAACCCAGCCCTTTCGTCCCTTGTATCTAGCACTTTCGCCGACCACTCAGTAGCGACTGGTTCACTTCTCAGCGTTTCCACCTGACAATCTTCCGAGTCTGCCCGTACCATGCTTGGCCCTGCTTCTGTCTCACTATGTACCGTTGTCAACCTCATTCACATGCTCCTATTCCCAGAGTATTGGCAAAAACTCGTCTACCCATCCACCAAACAGGATCCGTGGTCTCTTCAGTGTGCCCTGCGTTCCTTCCATGCATTGCAGGAGGTATTCGAGACCCGCATCACACTCGCGGACAGAGCGACGTATGTGCAAGGACACCCTCGACGGACGCGAAGCAGTTGACAAGGTCGCTACTATCATTAAGATAACAGGTAGCAACTTGGCGCTCCTTCCTGGCCATGCCCTCGATGTCCAGAAATCCTTCCACCATGTCACGTACGATAACCGACTACGCGATAGCACTTGAATTGATACAGTTCCGCACAACTCTGAGTCCGTAAACTGGCAACGGCGGTGAACACTGCTGAGAAGGAATGTAAACGGGACGTCAAGCGTAGGCGTCACGGTGTCTCTCGGTTATGGTACCACTGGGGACCGTCGGGACGGGAGTATTTCAAATATTGGCTGTCCACCGGCGCCATGGGAACCGTCATACGACGGAAAAAATTCCCTTTCTCAGTGACTAGATGATGAGGGCTATCATCCTCTGCAAGAGACCTTGGTGTACAGTGTAAACATATAAGTCGTAGTAGTACTGTACCAGGACATGGCTTTAGAAGTTTGTATGATATTCAATTGTCTGGTCCGCTGTCTTTGTTTGATGTTCTGGTGATTTTCTCCAAGCAAGGTTTGTCACCGCCACCGGCGGCACTTCCCGAGTAGTCTTGGCTGTTACTGTATGTGGAACACCCTCTTACCCATGTTGTCGTCGAGCTCCACACCCTCTCGTTTCACTCGACGTAGACCAGGACGATGGTACCGAATGCGTTGTTGACGACAGTCGTATTGTGTTCATGGATTCAGTAGGAGAGTCGTTGAACATCAGCATATCAGCCACTAGTATGTAACTCAACATGATCATGAGACCAAATCACTTGTCACATGTCAAGCATAAACGCAGTTAGCTTTGCATCAATTATTGTCGAGAGCAAGTGGGACGAGTTGCAAGCGCTCTGGACCAGAGTGGGAAAAGAGCCGTCGTAACTACGATCGGGCAATCGACGTAACTGACCAACTTTCCACATGAACATTCCACCTGAAGTATGGGACCGCATCTTCGAAATCGCAACTCATGTGCCCTACACCCTCACCCCAGAGATCTTTGAGAAGTCGACCCTCATCGGAATCGATTACAATAAACAGTATCATCCGGCGCTTAAGGCCGCCCTTGTCACTAAACGGAACATCGTGCTCGTCTGCAAACAATGGTGGTATCTGGCCATACGTTACCTTTATCGAGCCATTTTCATCGACGAGGATCGACATATCCCCTGTCTCTGCGGCACACTCCAAAATTACGCGATTGGAAAGGGAGGGATTCCGGGAGCTGGGCCGCTCGGATGGTGGGCAGAGCGGTTGGATGTTGTCAGCCTCGGCGCTGGCATAGACGAAGAGCGTTTGGCGGACATTATCATGTGCCTGCCTAATCTGACAGTCGTTTCGCTCGACATAGAGCCGTCGCCACAGGAACAATTGACTTTGCATTCCATTCGAAACGCGTTACGACATGTTGCGTCCTCACTCCATGTCCTTGACTGGTCAACGGAGCCGTCAGATAATAATCCTGAAACCTTGCTTGAAGAAAGGCAACTATTTGTGGAGATGCCTCGATTACGTATCTTACGTTCTCGCTACATGCCGTGGACAGACGGACTCATCCCCTATAGCATCCTGGCTTCGGTCACCACATTTGCCGTGGAACGGATGCTTATCACGGCAGAGGACACCTCCGATTGGAGTGGCCTGGAGGAGAGACAGGTGTGCCTCCGGGAAGTCGTTATCGACATCAGCTGGTATGACTTTGAATCTTGGGCAATATTCATGGGTCTATACGGCGTATTCCTCCACTCGGTCCACCTCACCTATTGTGATAACTATCAAAACAGGTTCTTCCGATACTTGGCCATGATCAAGCAGTCATGTCCGAACGTCCGCCGCCTAACACTTTCCATGACTACTTTCCGGAATCTGACTGACGATGTATTGTCTCTCCCTCCCATTGAATATCTTGGGTTGAGCATGTGGGAAGGGCTTCATACCGAAATGGAATCCGAAATCTTCTTCTCGGTTCTTGTCACTCTCAGGGACACTATACCTACCCTTCGTGTCGTTCAACTCACAAACCCCGTCAATGTGGCGCATCTCCTCACAGATCACTGTCGAATAACCATCAAAGCCATGGGGAACCTGGTTGAATGTGCATTTCGTGTAGAAGACCATGATGGAGATTTGTTGTCTGGTATGTGCCGCGAAGCATTCAGTTTTGATTGACTGCTCATAACTCCTCTTCAGATAGGCTGAAGGCTATGAGGGTAAGTGAAGTCTTATTTAACGCATGATCAGCAAAACCCTTTTACTTAATCTAATTTGACAGGAGCCTATTGATTACTTAGGGTATTTATTTGAATCCGCACATACCTATGATTAAATTCTGCTTAAGCCGAGGCGATTTCTGCAGACGCATACCAGGTTTCTGTTGGGAACAGTAGAAAATACAGAGGTTAGGCATCCACACAAGACCTCAGTGGAGAACGAGGTCAGATGTACATCATGTGATTCTGTACCGCCAAGTGTAGAGTCACCACGGCAACCAACCCAGCGCCATTTTGCACATCCACCCGATGGCACCAGGACATCGGATATGTATGGCGAGGAAATTCTCTGCTATGTATCATTGGTCACAAACACCTCGAAACCGCGAGGCCTCCGTCTGCGCGTCTTGGTATCCGGACCATGGCATTCGGATCAAACTTCACAACTTTGATACAGAGGACTCTAGCGGCAAGCATTGCGAGGAAGCTTGAGAACCAAAGTATGCGACCCATGATAAGTTGGTCGAGTAATTCGACCATACATATAACGGATTACATGGTTCGATAGAGCAGCATTCAGGCAACGAGCCTGCATATTATGAAAATTGGCGAGTAATCGGCACGGCATAGTTATTTACCCTCGATGCGAGCACTCCAACGCAATACTGCAAAGATGTGTGGCAGAATGGGAAACAGGGATTGGAATGTCAGGTTGCACACAGGAATCGTGAAGCTCGCTATCTGACATTTGCGTGGGCCGCCGCATCCGGAGATATTACATTTTCACCTAGAATTTGAACTATGTGAACGCACCACATCATGGCATAACCGTCTGCGAATCTTGTAGAACTGTGCGGGCTACTCCCTGTCCTCCAGTCAAACATTATCAGTCGTGTAGTCCTTGTGAGTTCCAGTCATTGTCATCCACTTGTCCCTCAGCTGAGATGGTCTCAAGCGTTATACATACCCGACCTCGCCCTCGATTTTTGGCCTGGGGTCTGATTCGATAGGGCTATTAGTAAACGCTGAGTTCCAGTTACCACGCTTGGACGGTTTTCTTTGTTTGAGAACTCGGGCACAGTCCGGCTGAGAGGCTCGACGTGGGCATGAATCACGTGTAGGGCCCACAGGGAGATACATCACACACTGTCTAATGCATGGTATGCAACAAGTCACATGAACTTTACGACGCCCGTCTGTGACAACGAAGGCAACTTACCTGTCCGAAACCAATGAGCAGATGATTGATCTTGCCGTGGAATTCTTTGGGTAACCAGGATTGTAGATTCACCCTGTGCACGGCGATGATGGCAAACGGAGGCACGATTTATTGAAAGAAAGTTACAGTATTTGCAACACACCTCTCAGGATTCTTCGTTGGCCGCTGATGCCAACCCAGTCGGTTTATATAGTAGTTATTCTATGAACGTGGGCGTCTATCAGTGGCAAGCACTCTGGACCAAAGTAGGAAATCATTAAAGAGCCATTGTAATTATTAAACAATCTGTGTAACTTACCACAAGATGCGAACGGGGGTTCCGCCTGAAGTATGGGACCACATCTTTGACATTGCAACCCATGTGCCCTACACCCTCGCCCCAGAGATCTTCGAGAAGTCAACCCTCATCGGAATTAATTACAATAAACGCTATCATCCAGCACTCAAGGCCGCCCTTGTCACAAAACGGACCCTCGTGCTCGTTTGCAAACAATGGTGGCATCTGGCCATTCGTTACCTTTATCGAGCCATCTTCATCGACAAGGCTCGACTTATCCACTCTCTCCGCAGTACACTCCAAAATTATGCGAGTGGAAAAGGAGCGATTCCAGGAGCTGGGCCTCTTGGATGGTGGACAGAGCGGTTGGACGCTGTCATCCACAGGTCTTTCTACATACACGAAAAACATTTGGCGAACATTATCATGTGCCTGCCTAATCTTGCAATCATTTCGCTCGATGTCGAACTGTTGTTAGGGGCAGACATGGATTTGCATTTCATTCGAAACGCGTTGCGACACATTGCATCATCGCTCCGTGTCCTTGACTGGTCAATGTGGCCACGCTATAGTGACGCTGGAACTTTGCTTGCCGAGAGGTGGCTACTTGCGGAGCTGCCTCGATTGTGTATCTTTCATTCTCGGTATATGCCGTGGACCGACGGACTCATTCCCCAAAACATTCTGTCCTCAATCACCACATTGGCCGTAGACCGAATGCGTATCACGCCAGGAGGCGCCTCCAGTGGGAGTAGCGTGGAGAAGAGACGGGCGAGTCTCCGGGAAGTCATTATCAACACCCACCGGGAAGATCTTGAATCATGGACAGTATTCATGGGTCTATACGGCGTGTTCCTCCACTCGGTTCACCTTAACCATTGTGACAATTATCAGAATAAGTTTTTCCGATACTTGGCCATGATCAAGCGGTCGTGCCCAAATATCCGCCGCCTAACCTTTTCTTTGACTAGTTTCCGGAATCTGACCGACGGCGTATTGTCTCTCCCTCCCATCGAATATCTTGGATTGAGCATGTTCGAATTGTTTCATAACAATATGGATTCCGAGGCCTTGTTTTCGGTTCTTGTCACTCTCAGGGATACTTTGCCTTCCCTTCGCATTGTCCAACTCACAGAACCCCTCAACGTGTCGCGTCTCCTCACAGGTCACTATGAAATAACTTCTAAGGCCATGGAAGATCTTGTTGGATGTGCATTTCGTGTAGAAGACAACGATGGAAATCTGTTATTCGGTGTGTGCAATGAAGTGTTCGTTTTTGTGTGATTGCTCATAATACCTCGTGCAGAAAGGTTGCAGGCTATTGGCGTAAGTCAAGTCTTATCGTATGATCAGCAAAACTCTCTTACTTAGCCCAATTTAACAGGAACCTATTGATGGCTTAAGATACTTATTCGGACTCGCGGATCCCTATGATTGAGTTCTATTTAAGTAGAAACCATTCTGTAGATATATATTAAAGTTTCTGCCGAGAGCGGTGTAAAACGCAGAGTCAGGCGTTGATACAAGATCTCAGTGGGGGAGGTGGTAGATGTGATTCTGTGCCACCAAGTGTGGAGTCAACACGGCAACCAACTCGACATGATTATGCACATCGACGCAATGGCACCAGCACAGACACCGGATGTGTACGTATGATGACGAAATTCTCTGCTATGGGTGATCAATCACAAACGCCCCAGCGAATCGTGGAATCTAGGCCGTGGGGATACGGAGGACTCTAGCAACAAGCACTGCGAGGAAGCCTGAGAGCCAAAGCGCGCAACCTATCGTAAGTCGACCGAGCAATCCGACCACACGGGTTATTGCCGGCTGAGTATCAACAAGGTAATTGCGTAATCCCTCCAATAGCAGATTTGACAACCGTTTTGGCAAGTGAGTAAGGAGCTATGCAATAGCATAGCTATTTTCCCTTTCATATGAATGGGCCAACGCAAGTTCCCAGGAGATGTGTTGCAGTAGAAGCAATCACAACAAGACGATGGGAAACAAGAATTGGGATGAATCGCGAAGCTCGCTGTCTCGCCTGTGCGTGACCCGATGCACACGGAGATATTACATTCTTACCCAAAATCCGAATTATATGAACAGATCATACCGTAGTGCATCCAGTTGCAAATCTTGCAGAACTGTCCTGTCTTGCGATCAACATTTTCAAAGATCAGTCGCGTAGCCCTGTGAGCCACAGTCATTGTCAACCATATGTTCCTCAGCTGAAATGGTAACACCCTAAGCGTTATACATTGTCTATCTCGATCTCGATCTTTGGTCTGGGGTCTGATTCGACAGCGCTGGTAGTAGACGCCGAGTCTCGGCTACCGCGCTTGGTCGATTTCTTGGTTCGGGCACTCGGACATAGTCCGGCAGAGCTCAACGTGCATGAATCACATTTCGGGCCCACAGGGAGACACACCGTCTGAAGAGTGGTATGCATTGATGAACTTTACAACGCTCGTTTGTGACGGAGAAGGCAACTGACCTGTCCGAAACCAACGAGCATATGATTGATCTCGCCGTGGAGTTCTTTGGGTAACCAGGATTGTAGATTCAACCTGTGGGTGAGTATGTCAAATCGAGGAACGATCTGCGGAAAGAGAGTCATTTGCAATACCTCGTTTCCTCGGGATTCTTCGTTGGCCGCTGATGCCAACCCAGGCGGTTAGTTATTCTATGAACGTGGACATCTACCCCAATTCCAAGATTTCTTGAGGACGTTATCAGATGGATGAATGGGGAGGTGCTGTAGCGCCTTACAGGTTCCATGCTACTTGAAGTGCGAGAAATGCCATCTTGGGTCCGACGCCTGGGAGTGAACACAGTTCGTCGACGGTCTTCGGTACGTCTGAATCAAAGTCGTCGCACAAACGTTGGGCTGCCTGCTTGATATACCTGTTTCATCTTTAGATTATCCCAAGAAAGAAGGCGGTAACTCCGGGAGATACGTACTGTGTTTTCCGTCTCCAGAATCCGACCTTGGATATGGCCTCTGAAATGGTAGCTTCGTCTGCAGCTATGACGGCGTCAACAGAGAGTGACCCGCCCACTGCAGTACGGAGTTTGGCCACTGCGGCATCAGTCACCTCGTCCTTAGTCTGGGACGAAAGCATCAGGGAAATGAGTGTAGCAAAGCGACTGTTCTACTTTTGAAGTAAGCAATTTGAACCTCGTCTACGTGGTAGCTGGGCAGCTAGGGCACGATAGACGGACGTACCTTCGGGTCTTGTTCCTTCCACTGTGCCTGGTCACAACCCATCGTATCTACTGGGGCAGGTATCCTTGAGCGCATTTCTTTGATTGCATCATATGCCTCTTTCCATCGCTCCGGGGCCGGATGGGGGACGTCTAAGCTCTGGGGTATCACTTTGGATTTCTTGGGTGACTTGGACTTCGTTGCTGTCGTTGTTGCTGATGTCGCAGTCTTCACTGTCTTTGCCTTTGCCTTCCTCTTCGTGGTCGCGGGGAGCGTGTCGCCTGGGCCTTCTTGATCATTGAGCTCCACATCCTCCCGTTTCACGCGGGTCCGACGACGCGTCGTGGATGGTCCCGGAGTGTCCGGTGCCTCGTAGAGCGTCACTGCAGCGTGGTATGGACTCGATTTGACTGCCAGCCTCGTTACGCGCTCAGTAGCTACCCTCCGAATAGCAGACATCGGCGTGGACAAGACACAAATGACATACCAAAACAGGAAAATCCACCAAGCACTATGTACTTGCTAAGGAGTAACTACGTATCTACGAAGGATTCCGCATAATTGGAAACCAAGGTTGCACGTCTGGGTCCCAAACTAACTGCTCCACGTCCCACGTCTGCAAGCTGTCCGTACTCTTCGGTAACCCCCTCAAATCCCGACACACACCCGCCATTTTTGACACGAACTAGACAACCGGGAGGACGTCAGTCTTCCCGGAGGGAAACGACCAAGGATTTCCAGTTTCCGTACCTCCATCCGATCTAGAGTCCATGGTCCTGCCATTCGGCCAGGTGGCGTGTCCGACTCCGTGAGTAGTCGTTCCGCGAACTCGATCTGTTCAGCAGGCGAAAACTCCTTATCCTGCCCCGGCACACATCAGACCCAGTCGATAACTGGAAAACGTCTACTCTGTTGAACACACCTGCAATATCGCCCTGCAATTCGTGGTAAAGGTATGGAAGTTGGGATGGCCGACGGGAGGGATGTCAATGTCCTCGTACTCATGTACGAACGCCCATTTGTAGCGACGTAGGAAGTTGAGCCTCAGTCGCTCCAACGAAGAGCCCATCATCTTGACGGTCACCTGGAATCAGGATACGTTACCCACAGGCAGGGAATGAAGGAAGAAAATGCATACAGCGAACAGAGCCAATGAAAGGGCCTGTAAAGCCGTCAAATACCTTGCTCGAAACTGGAACTCGAACCGTGAAATTGAATCTGACAATATAATGAACAACACATTTTACAGCGATGTCACAAATTCGCTGCTTACTCGGGAGTACCTCGATGATCTCATCGAAGCAGGCAAGATGCTGTTCTAGCACTCGTGCAAGGTACCAATATGCTAAAGGGCGTTCATTGGCGGAGTAGAGCGAAAGTTGGAACCCTGATAGAACAATTTCTCCAATCGTTTCGAATCTACACATGAGTACCACGGGTCGCAGCCTTGCAACCACATCTACACCAGACTCCTGAGAACATCGTTAAGAGTGAAAGTGAAAGAGCCTGCGACTCCACTTACGACAGGAACCAAATGCTTCTGGACATCCGTTAGAAGTGCATATAGCTCATGCCAATCAAATAACGACTTCATGCAATATCTCCGCCGTCGAGGAGGGTTATACCAGTGCGACTTGACACGACCGACCATCAGCTACTCCATTCCTTCAATACTACGCATGTGTCGACAAACTCGACCTATCCTACCTCAGTGATGGTTCGTTCGATATGTCCCAATGGCAAAGAATCCGGGCCAACCCATCGGGTTCGAAAAGAAGAAATAAATGAATCGTAGGATATCTGCAGTGCTTCCATGAAAAAGCAGTCCACGACATGTTTTTGAAGATATTTGTTTAAAACAATCCCGTTTTCATAGATGGCTGACTGCACAACGTGACGTCAGTCGACATCGACAGAGAATCGTCGAAATGGACGAGCAAACCTGGAATGCGGACCGGATGAAAGCCAAAGATTGATCTGGCTTCGGCTGCCAGATACGAAGCGTGCCCACGACCTGGTGGGCCCTGCACTGAGCATGGCAATCCGGACGAGAAACGGTAAGCACCTACGTCCCACGTAGAGAGATCGGGTATCTCGATCAGTATGCTGAGCTGCTCTAGAGAGTCGAGAAGTCCTGCCAACACGTCCCATACCTTGCTTTGCTCTGGTAGCTGTATTGAGAGGAGAGGAAGTGCGGAAACAAGAACTCGGGGGAACTGAGGATCAAACGCGCGTAGTGCAGGGGAGGATGGCAGAGGAAGAGGCGGAGGAGAAGCGCGTACATGCTGTAGCATAGTGCGCGCCGTGTCGATGAGTGGTCGAAAACGGAAATAATCCTTTGACAGCAGAGCTGACAAGAGTTCGACGAGCGTCTACTGTGAGGTCAGAAAGGGGATGCAACAAGCATCGAGTACGACCTTTCGTAGGACGAGACGGCGGGAAAGCGCAGTCCTCCACGTCGACCGCACTGACTCGAACGTGTCATGGGGTGTTCCCTTATAATAGGTCCATCCTTACCTCGGGAGGAATTGCGGATCCAAATACAAGCTTCGTCCAAGATGCCCAGTATGCGACTTACAGGATAAGTCTCGGACATTGGTACATCACATTTGTCACTCTGCCAGTCCTCGAACTGCTCAGGAGCGTGAGGTATGAATAATAGAAGAAGCATCGAGCGACGAACATCGTAAACATTTCCCTTGATGAGTTCTCTCCATGCCAGATCACAGCACTTGAGCAGGCCAAGTACCGAGGCTCTGAGAGCAACACTGACAAGCTCGATCGGCCTTGTTCTGTCAGAATCGCGATGGCGCGACTGGGAGATCGTATCTGGATCAATGTCCGACAAGGCGTGGACGTATAGGAACGAGAAAACTGTCTGTGAGAGGGTGTAACCCGTATGCCAAGCCATCTGAGCGACAATGTCTCAGAACTCTAGACCTGGAGTATAAACGCGCCTAGAAGACACACCTCGCAGGAAAATGCACGATCGATTATCCAGCAAACCTCCTCTGGTAAGAGCGGCGCAAGGGGATCGAAAGGCGGTCGCGAGTCGTCCAGAAGTGCCAGACCACTGTCGAAGCGGGGCTCGCCGATCTGTCAGATATTACTGAGTGCCGTATCTAGGAAAAAGTTGATATAGACACACTTCGAATGCGGCCATGGCCTCATGTAGCGAAAAGTCTTTGTCGAACAGTAAAGTACCAGGTTGCATATCTGCAAACGATCAGGGATGGCTTGGGTTGCCACTATGATTCCACTTGCCTTGACTGGCTTGTTCAAACAGGGCCGTGACGTCTTCGTAGTTGTCGTTGTCGAGCATTTGGTATCCGTCGTCCATGACCGTGTCCAAGTGTAATGCGTTGAGTTTGGCCACAACACTCATGTGCGCGTCTGTCAGCGAGCAACTTGGTGGCGACGCGCCTGCCATCGGCCAACTGACTACAGACAGGTTTCACAGTCGACAAGACCGTCTCAGAGACGCGTTATTTTGTCTGGCATTCAGCCGACAGCTATTCCGCACGTCAGTTCAGTTATATTTTGCCCCCAGACTCAACACCCTGACAGCGCTGGTACCACATACAGCTCGGGAACTACCTCGGAGCACTTTCTAACTCCAAAAGGCAGCAGAGCCCGATGATATTACATTGCTGTTTTCTATCGTGGGACGGCATGTGTTGACTTTGCCGCACCATCCTGCTGTGATACCTACGGTCGACCAGAGTTGACATGTTTGCGGTCTTGCTAGCTATAGGGCTCGACCCCCAACGATCCCTTCTGTTCCACCAAGACCACGTAAGTGGCGACCTTGTTGCAGATGTTCGCGTAGCTGATCGAACTGGTAGAATTTCACATCGAACCATGGTGGATCTGAGCTGCTTGACGCCAGTTGCCGTCTCGAATCAACTATCTGACGCAGTCTAGCCTCAGTTGACCACGTCTAGAAATATCAGCTCGGAAGGATGACGTAGACAAATTGCTCTCGAGCTCGAGCTTGTTCACGCATCCAGTTTTTCAAGCTGCAGACATATTCATACATAAGTTGGAACTGAGTACATCCGGGCTGTTGATGACCAACTCATCCATTGTTCCCTAGGGCTGCCCGTGCTCCAAATGGAAAGATCAGCGGCAAACGCATAGAACTGACGGGAGATCTCGCGGAGATACTCTATCCCACACTCAAAGGCGAAGATCCATTATTCCCCTTTCCTATATGCATCGACGGCAAGTAAAAAAAAAAAGTCTTACTCATACCTGCGTAGAAAGTGCTTGCTGCAGCTCTGTCGCAACCAGGATTGTCTCTAAGAGACCCAACATCCAAAATGACCAAGTCATCGCCAGACGCAGCACCCGTATTCTCTCGACAGATACCCATCTCAGATCAATTCCGTGACTTCATAGATCCGAGGTCGGGAATTTCAGATGGCAAAAGGTGTTCGTCGGCGAGGCCGCACGAAAAGGCATATTCAAAGTGACTGTCTATTGACGTGGTATGATGGAAGGTGTCAGGGCTGTCATGAAGGTTGGAATTGATAACTTAAACCATGTGCAATAGAACTCGCTGGCTCAACTCTCATTGCACACTCGAGATTGAGCCATCACTCATGGAATTACCTCGCTTGCAAGGTTTCTGTTGCACCATAACAGCGTGGGAACGGTGTCTGACTGAAAGTTCTTCCTTATTGGGACCTCCTTTGGTCTCATGCCTCCATTACCAGAGCAAGAGTAAAGAGATTTGTAATACATTGAACTTGCATACATTTTGGGTACAAGTGTTAATTGGATAACTGAGTGCCCCTCTCTGCTGAAGTTGACCACTGCACCAGCCATGTCATGGTTCATCTGTCAAGGTCTGCCAAGTGATCATCTTCTGCAAGCAGGTCAGCTGAGTGAGCACATAGAAACATTTTTTTGTCTAAGTCTCTAAGCAGTTGGATGGTAGCATGGCCAGAACTCCTGGATAAAGCAATATAGAGATTGAAAAGATTGAGCCCACCAGTGGGTGGCTTTGCTATATCTGTGATAATGTGGGATATCATTCACTGCAAGCATTTCACAATTTTTCTTGAGAAAACATGCTGAAAAAATTGAAGAAAGAGATACTCTTTTTTGACAGATGTTTTCAAAGAGAAAAGGCAATAATAGCACTTTGTTTTCTTTGCATGATTTACTAAAAAACATTCATTGATGCTAACACCCATTAGTGAAGAACCTAATGGGCATTACCATTAATTCATGTTTTTTGGCAGAAAAGACAATGAAAACATTACATTATGTTCACCTTTTTTCTTTGAAAACAGCTGAAATAAAAGAGTATCTCTTTTTTCAAATTTTTCAGCATATTTTGGCATGAAAAATTGTGAAATGCTTGCAGTGATTTGGCCCTGCAAGTAGTGTTGTGCTGGGCCCAGCCTCAAGCCCTGAGCCGAGCCGGGCCGGACCCTCCTAGGCTGAGCCAAGCCGAGTCATGGAGATGGCCTGTGGGGGCTCAAGGCCTGGCCTGATGTTTTGAAAAGCCATGAGCCACGGCTTTGTGGCTGTGCTACAAACTCATTTGGAGTGACATGTCATGCACTCCCAAGGTGTCGAACTACTTGGTTATACTAACGGGATGGGTACCAGGCAATTACTTTCTATCTGTAACCTTGATATCCTCATCTTTTCTAGGCTTGAAGTAGTCTGCTGCCATGAATCCACCCTTTCCCCCTCCCCCTTGAAATTGCCCATGTGATAACTCGTCCTATGGTGCGCCTAACTTCTCGCAAATCAGGATTCCTACTCTCCTCGTTGAGAGCTTTCTAACGGTGCCCTTTGCATTACTACTGCTGCTGTCGTTCCAGAGTTATAGGCATTTTTGTGGATAGTGGGACAATTGGACAAATTTGAGGATATCTCAGGATTGGGTGCGTGTATTCCTGCAGTCTCTTGTTCTCTATGCCCCTCACAACTCCCTCCACCATTCCCTCGTGTTTTGTAGCATTGAGCACAGCCGCTGTTTGTTGACTCACTGCCTTCTTCCCTGCCCTCCTACCTCCATTCATGTTTGGCATGTATCTTGCCCAATTCCATGCCGAATCTCTCGAATTTTGGAGAGGCTACTCTACTTGATGCTATCTACCGAATGATACCAGAAATGTGACATGCCCCCGCTGTTTTCCATAGATATCTATGTTTTTGTGCCGACATGAGATAGTGTGGCTAGGATCCCCTATCACGCCCGTTTCTACCCCGTTTCTCTCGCTTTTTGGCACATTAATAGTACTTCGTGACAGCTCCCCAGTGATATCTTCTGTGTTGCGATACATGCAGCCGTTCAAGAGATATTTTCACTTTTGTGCCCCCCCCCTTTGAGAACTCGAGAACCATGTTGAGACGCTCCTGAGACCTTCGTGATGATATCGCTGAGAACCTAGCTGATGACGACAACCAGGATGAACATGACGATGACAAAGATATCTTTGTTCTGTTCTACTATGACCTGTAGTCCCTTGCAATTTGTAGTTATACTTGTCTGTAGCTACATAAATCTCTAGTGTCTTCCCTTGTTCAGGCCATGGCTTCAGGCCAGGCTGAGCTGTCTACAGGGCCTGGCCTGGCTCACGGCTCGGCCTGAGATTTCCTGGGCCGTGAGCCCTCAAAAGCCGAGCCCAAGCCATGGCTTTCGAGCCAGGCCAGGCCCGGACAACACAGGCTGCAAGCAGTAATCAGTGAAAGGATAGGCTGCTGTTATGGGGTACTGTGTGTGCTGCACACAACATATGACATCTGCTCCTTGGGGGCCCTTGTATCAGATGCCATATGACTTACTTGCTGGGACAACAGGTATAACAGGGGATTCCAGCCCACACAGCTGAGACATCTTCATGTGACTGAGCTTCACAAGGACATACAAGGGAAGGCAGTTGAGATGCACTGCACCATAAGTGAGTGTGCATGGTGGCTCTTCAGGATGTAAAATGATATTGACAATAACACTGCACATGCCATTGGTGATGCCCAGATTGGTTTCCACATTCTGTGTCACCATGACTTTCATGCTGACAGAGAGATCCACTGTATCAGGCAAGTTGCCCCTGCACTGATGGCCCTGTTGAGATGCACTTGTCCCATGCAAAGCAAATGCATACAGTAACATTCTTCCAGTGTCAATGGGGCCCCTTGCACTTTGTCCTGAGCAAGACATTTATACACCATGCCAGCACTGTGCCTGGCATGTTTGCATAGTGCTGCATCATTCCACTGTTGCCACACTGCATGCTGAGGAGTAATGAGACATGTGTCTGACCATGGTGCCTCTGAGAAATTGACTGGAGGGGATGCAGGGTTTGTGAGGACAAGCTGCTGAAGCATTCAAATATGATGCTCTTGTGCATGTCCCATTCAAAGATGCTTAAGGAAATCCAACCATACATCATCTGTCACCTGCCTCTGTTCAGTGAGAATGACCACTGTTTGAAATTCCTCATACTGTAGATGGCATGCCTGAGTTGAGCAAGAGTACTGTCAGAGTGCAGTCTGCTTGGCATATAGAAAGTCTCTGATTGGCCTACAGCAGCAGGTGGGAATTGGTGGAAATTGCCACACAAAATGATGTTAATACCCCCAAATGACCAGGGACATGCAGCTGTCCCTTCCATCATCTTACCTACTGCAATGTTGCATGAGAGCCTAGCCAGAACAGTTTTGCCTATCATTGACATTTCATTGGTGATGAGGTACTCATAATGTCACCAGAATTCCTGTAACTTGGCTTTAGTCTGTGGGCTGATTCCCCTGTCATCACCTTGCATGATCATTGCAATGGTATGAGTGGTCTTCCCATCAATGAGATGTTCAGAATAGTGGTTTAGCTCAGGGACAGCTCAGCGGGTGTCGCTAGAGACGGGGCCAAGATCAGGGATAATTCAATAGAGACCTTGTCTCTATTGTCCCTGCCTTTATACACTTGCATTATCTACCTACTACCGATACATGCACACATATATGACGTCATAGATAAGCTTATCAAGATAAGCCTGTACTGCTCCCAGATAGCCGATACCACTATTTCCAACACTCCCCCAGAAGCGAGCAGAGCTCAGCTGCCTGGGGTAGCTGTGGCGGCGCGATGCTTCTTCCTATCGTGGGCTGACTGGTGGCATCTCCTCTGTAGCTCCTCGGCATCTGCTGCCATAGCAACGTCTTGAGGGGTAGGGGAAGAGGTGGTGGTGGCAGTGATGAAGGGATAGAGAGGGTGGGAGACGGGGAGAGGGGGCGGCTTACATGTGTCCTTCTTTTTCCTCTGGTTCCCTGCTACTCTCTTCCTCATCGTGGTGGGGTCTTTCATCAGGCACTCTTCTGTGTTGTGACAGTGGGCGTGGCACTTGGCACACCAGGGGCTCTTGGTGGGCCAGGTGGTGGCACTAGGTGCAGGTCCACTTTGGGCTGCCATGGCAACATTCGAGGGTGCTCCCCCAGAAGCGAGGGCGTCCACCTCAACATTGCTGATGTGGGCCGATATCTCCCAGACAACAGCATCCAGGAACACCAACAGGAACTGGAACAGGGTTACCACCCAGTTTACAATCGTCCTGGGTGCGACATTGTCAAATGTGGGGCGGTTGAGTACTGTTTGTTCTAGGTGTCGGGACTCGTCCACAGCATCGACTTGGGACTGGCTTAAGTGTTGCTGATAGGATGACATGATAGGGTGATCAAATTATGTTAAGAATAGTGGTTTAGCTCAGGGACAGCTCAGCGGGTGTCGCTAGAGACAGGGCCAAGATCAGGGATAATTCAATAGAGACCTTGTCTCTATCGTCCCTGCCTTTATACACTTGCGTTATCTACCTACTACCAATACATGCACACATATACAACATCATAGATAAGCTTATCAAGATAAGCCCATACCACCCCCAGATAGCCGATACCGCTATTTCCAACATGAGAGATGCTGCCACCCCTGTATACACAGCTTTGAGCAGCAAATGCTGAGTGCCCCTGGAGGCAAAGTAGGCTGTGATAGTTTGTATCACCTTTGATTTCCCTGTACCACCTTCCCCATGGAGGAGCATATGCAAAGGTGGGGGGGAATGACCACCTAATGTCTGGGCAGATGCCACATCACAATCTGGTATGCATGGGTTTGACCACAATTCAACATTGATGGGTCCACAGGACACAGTGTTGCCTCTGACACCTCCCCTGAGGTGATTTCTGCCTCCAGCACTCATATCATGTCTTCATCAATTGGATCCACAACTGGAGTGATGCATGGGGCAGCAGACCTCAATGGGAACCTGTGCTCTGTTGTGTTCTGGTGTTGGATATCCTGTGCCATCTGTTCCTGCCATCACAACAAGTTGTCCATATTGGTGGTATCTGCATGATGTACACTTGCTTGCAGAGAGTTGGAGGATGTGAAATCTGCCACAGGTAGATGCTCCTCAGAAATGAAGATACAGTGAGCAACAAAAATGTTGCAATGTTTGCAACATTTTGATTATGTGTAAGATATCTTGGGATTGGTTGTGGTCGTGCTAATGCCATAGGGAAGACAATTGTAGCCCTTGGTCCCAGCTTTCTATTGGTGGTCTTCCCAAGCTCAGGAGTGAAGTGGCTGTGATGGTATGGGCCAATTACTAAGGCCTATGCATTGCAACATTTTTGTTGCTGACATCATGGTGGATGCAATCTACAATGTGGAGTATGTATTCATGGCAGGAATGCCTGCTATTGATTACATAATATATCACATGATCAATCCAATGATTTGTCAGCATGTAAACAAAGCTAAACATTGAACTTGCATCATTTATCCTCTATCCTGTACCACAACTCCAAAAACTGCCTATCTGGCTCATCAGGGTTACTCTCTCAGGGAAATGTCAGCAAGATCTGGTCCTCACAGCACTACCATGAGTAGAGTGTATGGCCAGCACCATTTGTTCCTTAAAAAAGCTGCAAAAAGTCACCCCTGTGCTGTTTCCCCCACTAATGCCAAGGCGTCCTAATGCTAATCCATACTGGGAAAGCTGGAAATTCCATGGAGGTCAGTCTGGCACTTCAGGACATGAAGAATGAACTAATATGCTCCCAACTAATGTATTTCTGCCAAAGAGAAGCTGGCACCAAGGTTGGGTTGAGCAATAGCCTCCTTTGCACACCAGGTGGTCATCAAGGGTCAGCAAGAATATGGCCTGTACTGAACTGTGGATGCCTGGGAAAGGAACATTTGGTCATTAGTGACCAGTGGAAACACTGAGGGGCACATTGCAGCAAGGAATCTGCACCCTGGAAGCCCAGTAGGCTATCCCACCCATGACCACCTAGTGTGCAAAGGAGGTTATGGCTCAACCCAACCTTGGTGCCAGCTTCTCTTTCGCAGAAATACATTAGTTGGGAGCATATTAGTTCATTCTTCATGTCCTGAAGTGCCAGACTGACCTCCATGGAATTTCCAGCTTTCCCAGTATGGATTAGCATCAGGACCCCTTGGCATTAGTGGGGGAAACAACACAGGGGTGACTTTTTGCAGCTTTTTTAAGGAACAAATGGTGCTGGCCATACACTCTACTCATGGTAGTGCTGTGAGGACCAGATCTTGCTGACATTTCCCTGAGAGAGTAACCCTGATGAGCCAGATAGGCAGTTTTTGGAGTTGTGGTACAGGATAGAGGATAAATGATGCAAGTTCAATGTTTAGCTTTGTTTACATGCTGACAAATCATTGGATTGATCATGTGATATATTATGTAATCAATAGCAGGCATTCCTGCCATGAATACATACTCCACATTGTAGATTGCATCCACCATGATGTCAGCAACAAAAATGTTGCAATGCATAGGCCTTAGTAATTGGCCCATACCATCACAGCCACTTCACTCCTGAGCTTGGGAAGACCACCAATAGAAAGCTGGGACCAAGGGCTACAATTGTCTTCCCTATGGCATTAGCACAGCCACAACCAATCCCAAGATATCTTACACATAATCAAAATGTTGCAAACATTGCAACATTTTTGTTGCTCACTGTACTGGCAAAGCAAGCAGCTTCCAGTGCTAGGCAACCATGGATCTCTTCAACCTTTGGTATCTGGGAGGAAATCAAATCAGCTAGGTCTTCTTCAGTGATGGGCTTAGAAGACAATGCAGTTGCAGTTCCTGCAAGCACACAATGTTTGCCATTCCTGTGCAGATCTCTTGCATTGGTGGAAGTACTGAATACCTGATATGACACAGTGGACCTCAGGTGGTGCCTGTGTGAGAAATGACTGAAGTGCAGTCTCCCATGTCTCTGAGGATGCCTTCAAATCTGTGGTGATGTTATGCCACAGCTTCAATAGCAGTAACATAGATGCACAATAGAACAAGTATTGTTCAGGATCTTCACATGAGGGGAAGTACTGTCCAATAAAGTTTGGCAGGTTGTGGTGATCTGGACAACATAATATTCTCTGCTTGTCCTTGCACCATGGATGTTCATGTTGATAATCAATGTGCTCATGATGAGGGCAGCCTCCTGCATGTCACAGAGCTGATGTTGCAGTCCCTGTCCCCATTGCTGTGGTTTTCTTCACCTCATATGAATTTATGAAGAATGAGATGACATTGTCACTTGCCAGCACATTGCCATGGTACTTGTAGTTGGTGACCTGGCATTTGGATACAATATGACCTGCATTGTCTGACATTAATGTGACTGTATCTAGTGTATCCTCTTGTATGCAGTCACATGTCAGTTGGTGACAGTGCTGGGTCTGGGCCTCTTACCTCCAACATAACCTCTCTATCTACATGGGTAGCCATCAGTGCTGTCTGTTCCTCCATGCTACTGGGTATGTCCTCTCATCAGTATGATGATGTGCACATCTGTGGGACATACCATGGGTGAGGTGCTGTGCACTTGGTCAACAAGGGGAATGCAGTGGTAAGAGCACTGACAAATGAGGACCAGTAAATTGGTGTATAATGATGTGAGCAGTATGTGTTGCCCCATCCTGTCAAATATGACATTACCATCAGTGCAGACAGCTCCTGTTCTCTGTTGATGGTGTGAACCAGATGGAAGAGGAGCAGCCATTGTTGGTACCACAAGTCTTCTGTTATGCTAAGATTGAAGTCTATAACATAGGTTGAGCCCAAGTAGATGTTCTACAATGCAACAGTTGTAACCTTCCATCTGAAAGATTTGATTGTAGTTCTGATAGAGAGCTGGGAGGCTCAAGTTTGAAGTTCTGAGGAACTAGCCAGTAGATTGGGCAGCTCTAGTCTGAGGGTCTACTCTAGACTAGAGGTGACTATTTATAATACAGGAGGAGAGGCCTCAAGGCAACCTCATGTAGGTAGAGAAGGAAAGGCCATTGGCCAGAGTCCTACATGTGTTGAACATGTGTCAAGAGAAGATATTGCTATTGGCCGAGCCAAAGCATGAGTTAGAGGAACAAAAGAGAAATGCATAGAACAAGACAAACAACATCAAACAGTCAGGAAAAGAAAGAAAGACCCACAGAAAAGTGTGAACCATAACATTACCCCCTTCATACAGGGGAAACCACTGGTTTCCCATTCCTCAGAGATGGGAGTCACCATAGGGTTTGCCGGTCATGTTGGCGATGGCATTGTTGTCAAAGTCAAAATTGTTGTCCTGAGGATCATAGTTGCTGTCTTTGGCAACAAGAGTCTGTTCCTCTTCGACAACAGGGACAGAAAAGCATTCCTCAAGGGAACAATGGTGAGCAGGGCAGTTTGCCTGGGTGTGACCAGGAGGGTTCATCCCACAGATGGGAGACTCATAGGCAGGGCAGTTAACTTGGATGTGACCAAGGCAGTGACAGACAAAGCACACTTCATTATACAATGGGTGAGAGCAGGTGAGCACCCCAAGCTCAGTGTCTATGGCAGTGTGAGGGTGGTTTCAGGGAGCAGAAGGTCGATGGGCCTCCTCAGTTTGGCTGAGGAGTTTGGTGACCTGTTCTCCCAAGAGGCCAAATGCCTCTTGGGGGTCAACCATGTTTGGGGACATAGATGATGATGGGGAGGACAGGGACAAACAACAGGCATGGGGGCAAACCCTTTGTGGAGAAGGTGAAGACTGCAGGGAGTGAGATGACTATGAGGATGATGAGTTTCTATATTGAGATGGGGGGTGAGCAGTGATGGGGGCAGTATGCTGGCAGACATTGTGGATAAGGTCAGCCCCTCCAAGTACATCAAAGAGGCAGAGAATCAATGGAATCTGTTCTCTCGAAATTTCTTCAAGGATGGTGTGGGTGAAGCTGAGGCAGGGGCCCTGTCTTTCAACATAGCAGGCAACATTTTTGATTCTGAACCCTTGAAGGGCGATGCAATAGACCAAGTCGAGGGGGGAGTCAGTATCAACCTCCCACATGACAGGGTTGTAGGAGGAGGGGTCAGCAAGGAACACCTGGTAGGTGTTGAGCATTCCTTCCTCAGCTGGGACATGCAATCAGTGGGTGAAGGGGGCAGGATGGTGAGTTGCAGGGGAGATGTGACAGGTGATGGGAGCAGAGGAGCGATGAGGAGGCATGACTGAGATGAGAGAGACATTTCTAGTGGTCCTAGTGGGTGGGGGTTTCTGAGGTGGAAAGTCTTTGGGGAACCATTTTTTATAGGCAAAGAGGGTATCCACTGCATGTTCAAGGTGTTTGGCACTTTGCCACAAGTTTTTGGAAGAAGGGTATCCTTTCCACTTGATAAGGAACACATGTCCATGGCCTAGTCATTTATGGCTGATGATTACTTCTACTTCATACTCCTCTTCTTCATTTACGACATCAGGGGGTGGAGAAGGGAAGTTTGGCCTGTGGATGGTATTTTTGTGATAGGGTGATAAGAGACACACATGGAACATGTTGTGGATCTTCCATCATGTGGGGATGTTGAGGTGATAAGTGATGGGAGAGAGGACTTCTGAGATAATGAAGGGTCCTTCTCATTTTGGTGCGAACTTTCTATTTTCATAGGAGCACTTTAGGTTCTGGGCTTCTAGCCACACTTTATCTCCCTTTTGGAATGGGGTGAAGGGTCTAGAGAAGTGATTCTTCAGTGCCTTGTGGGCGAGGTCATGGGCTGCTAGGGCTTCTTCCCATGCCTTGTGGAGTTCCACTATTCTATTTTTGGCAGCAGGGACCTTCAATTCGGCGACAAGAGTGGGTAAGGGTTTTGGTTCATACCCATACATAAGGTAAAATGGAGATTGACTGGTGACAGAGTGGGGTCAGTGGTTGTGAGCAAATTCTGCCATGGGTAGGTTTTGAACCCATGAGGATGGTTCATTCTGGCAAAAGATTCAAAGGTAGGTCTTGACCTCTTGATTAATGTGTTCTGTCTCTCCATCAGTTTGAGGGTGATATGCAGTAGAGAGTCCTAGGGAGTATCCAAGGAGTTTGGTCAGCTCCTTGGCAAATGAGGAGGCAAATTGTGGGCCATGATTGGATATTATTTTATTGTACAGGCCAAATCTGGAAAAGACCCTTTTGAAAAAGAGGGTTGTGATTTCAAGGGCAGAGGTGTTTTTTGTGGTTGGGACAAGAATTACCCCCTTTGTAAGCCCATGGTCTACGATGACCAGGAGAGAGTCATATCTGGAGTTTACTGGGAGGTTGGTGATGAGGTCACAGGAGACTTGCTGGAATGGTCTCATGGCAGAAGAGGAGATTGGGGTGAGAGGCAGGGTAGTGGGGTGAGTATTGGCCTTATTTTGTTGACACACCACACATCCCTTGACATATTTGTGGACAAACATTGCCATACCAGGCCACCAGTATTCAGTAGACAGCAACTGTCTGGTTTTAAGGATTCTGGGGTGTCCAGCAGAGGTGTGGTCATGATGACGAGCCACAATCTGTTGGCAAAGGGGGGAATTTTCAGGGACATAGGCTCGACCTTTGTAGAAGAGAATCCCTTCTTCAAAGCACCAGTCAGAGAGGTTTGACTTGAAGGGTAGGGGCATGTCTACTCCTTCAATGGCCTGTAAAGCTGTGAGGACCACAGGGTCCTTGGCAGATGATTCTGCAAGTTTTGATGAAAGAGCGGTGTCAATGATCTTTACAAACAGGGTTTGAGGTAGGAGTGTAACTCCTTTGTTGTTGGTTTCTTCATTAGGGACATGATCAGGGTGGCGAGAGAGTGCATTGGGTGCACAGAGTTCCTTTCCAGGTACATGTGTGAAAGAAAGGTTGAAGTTGGAGAGATCTAAAAGCCAGCACACTTGGCAGTGATTGAGGTTTCGAGGTTGCCGGAAGTAGGTCAGATTCTTGTAGTTGGTAAGAACCTGTACAGGAGTAGGGGTTCCCTGGAGGTAGTGTCTCCAAGTTTTAAGGGCTTGGATGACCCCTAATAGTTCTCTGTCATATATATTGTAGTTTCTCTCAGTGGGGTTGAACAATTGAGAGATAAAAGCACATGGGCACCACTGTCCATTCAAGTCCTCTTGCATAAGAATGCCACCAGTAGCATACTTGGAGGCATTGGTAGAGATCACGAATGGTTTGGAGGGATCAGGCATGAGTAGGACCAGTTCTCTCATGAACACCTTTTTCAAGGTTTGGAAGGCAGTTTTGGTTTTCTTTGACCATTCCCAGGTTGCACTCTTCTTTGTGAGGTCAATGAGGGGTCAGGCAATGTCAGAATAGTATGGGACAAATCTTCAGTAGAAGTTTGCAAACCCCAGAAAGGAATGAACATCTTTGACCTTCATGGGGGTGGGCCAGTCTGTGATCCCCTGGACTTTGACAGGGTCCATGGCAACAGTGTTCTGTTTGATGATCATTCCAAGGTATTCCACCTCAGAGAGATTGAAATGGCATTTTTCTAGCTTCAACAGTAATGAGAGTTCTTTCATTCTTTGGAGAACTTGTAGGGTCCTGAGTTGATGTTCTTCTGGGTTGTTTGAAAAGATGAGAAGATCATCCATATAGACAACCAGCCATCCTTCTGCAATAAGATCTTGGAAGGAGTCATTCATGAACCTTTGGAAAGTGGCTGGGGAGTTGCACAGCCTGAAGAACATGACAGTCAGTTCAAAGAGCCCTTTGTGTGTGATAAAGGCTGCCTTCCATTGGTCTCCCTCTTTGATCTGGACATTGTTATATCCTGATCATATGTCCATTTTGGTGAAGATGGATGCTCCCTTCAACCTGTCTACTAGATCTGAGATCAGTGGTAATGGGTAGGCATCTTTGATCATGTGCTTATTTAGATAGTGATAATCTTGGCATGGTCTGAAGCTACCATCCTTTTTCCCAACAAAGAAGAAGGGTGCTGCTTGTGGTGAGTTTGATGGTCTAATTTTCCCTTCCTGGAGATTTTCTTCAACAAACTTTTCTGCAGCAAGCTGTTTGGATGGGGTCAGAAGGTAAGCTTTGGCCACCTTTGGCACAAAGTCCTTGACCAGGTTGATTGGATGGTTGTAGGGTTGTATGGGGGGAAGAGTTCTGTCAGAGGGTTTCTCAAATACAGAGGCAAACTCTGCAAATTCTGGAGGAAGGGTAGCCTTTGGTTTGTTCTTTTCCTCTTTCTGGGCCAGTTCAGTTGCCAGGTTGAGTTGTCTTACCCACTTGTTGTTTGGAGTGATTAAGGCTGCAGCCTTTGCAAACTGGTTTATGAACATACAGTTGTATGCTCGGGTTGTGACAGCATCTGGTTCTTCATGGTCGAGGTAAATGTTGACCCCTTCTCTTTCAAGGAGATCAGGGAGAGTCTCTTTAGGAAATTCTTCAGGTGGAGGGACAGGGATGCAGAGTGCAGCAATGTTGGTTGATTCGTCAATGGTCAATGTCCCATTTCGCCAGTTGATGGTGGGGTTGTTCTTTTGTAACCATGGTATGCCAAGGATGGCATTTTCTGATCTGCAGTTCATTACATAGAACTTCTCTTTGTGGGTTATTCCCTGTATTTTGATAAACAGGGTGGCAGTGAACCAGATACATCCTTTTTCATTGGGAGATCCATCAGCATTGGTGACCGAGACAGGTCTAGGGAGTCATTCGGTGGGGAGTTTATTTCTTTGGACAAATGTCCAATCGATACATGATATTTCTGCCCCAGAGTCTACTAGGGCAGTGGTGTTGACGACTTGTTCTCCAGTGGCTCTCATAAAAACAGAAATGGGAATTTTCATAACTCTCTCAGAGAGAGAGGACACTTTTACAGGAGAGGCCACATATGAGATACATTGTTTGGGGGTTCCAGGTGTCAACTCTGGTTCCCCATTCAAAAACCCTTTCTGAGAAACTTGGTCAATATGACCAAAGCCACAGAGGCTTCATCTTCATCATCAGTTTCCTCTTTCTTCACCTGCTTTACCTTTTTAGCAGGGGTTCTGCTTTGGTTGGTGCATTCCCAGGACATGTGTCCCTTCTCTCCACATCTGAAGCATAAGCCATTTTTGAGATGGCAATCTCTTTCTTCTTTGGAGAGTTTGACTGCATCAATGTCCATGGCATTGGGGTCTCTCTCTTCTTGTCACTGGAACTGGGGTTGAGGGTATGCTTTCCCCTTTCCCTTGTTGTCAATCCTTCCAGTGATGGCACGAGCTTTCTGCCACTGGTTTTTGAAGTGCATTGCTTTCTCATACCATTCTTCAATTTTGGTGGGTACTTTGTCCATGGCCATAAATTCAGTGGACAAGGGCAGGTTTAAGCCCAGTAGTGAAGAACTTGACAAGGGCAGCATCTTCTTTAATGCCACTGTAGGGAGTCCATACTCCCTAAGGCTGCAGACTACCCCTAGTGGCCTTCCTCACTCTCAGTAGTCACCTGTCCACATGTTATGGCACTCCCTTGGTTAACAACATTGCCATGTATGCTAACATCACACCTTTCATCACATCATGAGCCCCATTGCTGCCAGCAACATCACTGCTGACTCACCAGTTACCATATTAGGTTCGTCCTCTGTTGCATGCACTCCCCTCTCACCATGCGACCTCTGGTCACTGACCATCAGCAATCCCCCACTGACCTGTCATGCATCGACATATCCCCATGGTGGCTATATCCACTCTACAAGTGCCGAGGCTGTTGCCCACTTAGTAATGCTGCCCACTGCATCCCAGACTCATTGAAGAAATCACTGCCTCCCCCTACAATGTACACTTGCTACCCAGGCATGTTGTCTGTATGCTTTCCACTTTTACTTACCTTTGTTTTATGGACTTTACTTGTTTTATCTTTGTCTGTGTTGCTGCCACACATGTGATTGTCCATGCATTGGCCTTTATCTTTTCTCTTATTACTTTTGACATATGACAGATCCAATTTATTCCAATTTAACCTTAGAAACCACTGTCCCTATGATACAAAAGTCCACCATACCTAGAAAAATAACCACCCACTTTTTGGCATCACTATCTGCATGTCTAAGAGTCTCTGAGTATTTTGAGTTGAGTCCCTCTGTGTTTTTCGAGTCCCCAGTGTCTTCTAGTGCCTCATCTGCAGTCCTATCGAGTTTTCTGCATCCCTCAGCCTCCAGAAATGCTGCTTCATCTACTACAAGTCCGCTTCGGTGTTTACAGCATCTACCTACAAGTTCAAGAGCCCTCAAATCACCGCCTTTCAAATTTCTGCCTTCCAGAAAATACCCCCAGTCCCCAGAAGTTATCCTGCACCCTCTTAAGGTGGATTTTCGAGTTCCTTACCACCAGTACCCCCTGACCACCAAGAAAAACCCTCTCTCGCCTTCTAGTCCTCCCTTCTATCTCCTTCCGACTCAGCACCCCTTGGGACAAGCCTAGGTTTATCCTACAGCTTTCCCCACTTTCCCCTTGCACTCTCACAAGAAGAGTTGCCCACATCATTTTTGGAGCCCACCATGAGGGGTCTGTAGATCTGGAAAGGAGATCTTTATGACCTACCCACCACTGAACAGAACTCAAAGAGCTCTTAGAGCCCTTCTGTCATCTCTCCATATCATCTTCTGATCTTTTTGTCCCTGCTGCTAACCCCTGAGATATCCCAGAGCTTAGTTCCCCAAATTCAGAGTTTTTCCCAACAGATTCCCTCCCTTGTCCAGAACCTGAGTCTCCATCATCAGTTGATATACCAGGTGCTTTTGATCTCGATGAGTCTTTTGCACTGCCACCAGATTGCCAAGAGTTATCCCCACTCACTGATTTATCATCTTCATCCTCTTCCACTGCTTCGAATTTTTCTGCAGAACAACTTCTACTTCCATCATCATCTCTTATTGCCTCTCAGAGTCTCATTCAGCCACCAGTTCAAGCTCCCCCACCAATACCACTCATAAATCTGCCTTCACTTCATAACCCTGCTCCACCACAGTCATCAATACCAGCTGTCATGTCTGCCAATACCAACCACCATGAAATGCCACTTAGGGGCTCTAACAAAGCCCCCAAATTTTCAGGAAAAACAGAAGATATTTGTACCTACTTTGAGGATGTCGACCAGATCTGCACTGATGCAGGAATCACTGATGACAAGGTCAAAATTAAGTGGGCCATCCATTATGCTGACTGAAATGAGTCAGAGTTATGTATGGTTGTCTCTTGAATCTGCTGCAGAAGACAACTGGGAGGACTTTACTAAGGAAGTAACCAGTTTCTACCCTGGTGCTGATGTTAAAGGTCATCAATACACTAAAGTTGACCTTGAGACCCTCCTACACCACCAAGTTCAAAAGTCTATGTCGACCCTCAATGACCTTGGCAAATATGTCTGTGAATTTCGCCATATCATCGCCCTCATCAACAAAAAGAAGAAACTCGCTGATGACTACATCAACAAGAAGTTCCTGGAAGGTTTCCCCCCCAGATTCCATAACAGCCTCACCACTCATCTTCAACTCAAGGACTTAGACCATGATGTCAATGATCCATGGCCATTTGATGATGTCTACAAGCACGCAACTTACCTATTAAGTGGGGTGCATCATAACACCACCCAGGTCGATACCTTGGCCTTATTCCCAGAATCGTATGCCCAACCAACATCTCCACCTACTATCCTTAAACAAGAGTATGTCCAAGCAACCAACTCTGCCCCAGCACCTCATCAGATGCACCCTCAAGAACAACAATTCCACTGCTCTTTCGATCCCCACTGCTTCTTCTGTGGCAGCACTGATGGTCACAGGACTCCTGAGTGTGAACTGTGCCAGGAATATGTCCACCAAGGGAAATGTGTGCTCATTGGCGGTAGGGTCTTCATGAAAGATGGCTCTGACATCCCCAGATCTGCTGCAGGGCAGAATTTCAAAGAAAAGATTGATAACCTCTTGGCTCTTTGAGAGTCTATTATGGTGTTGGCTAATCTCATGTCTATCCAGTCTCCAGGAACTTCTTTTTCATCTCAAGGATGTGACACCCCTCCTCATCTTGTTAATACTATGTTCTTTGGCTCTGAAGACACTGCTGCATTTCAGGTGGAGGTTCACCCCTCATCTTACCTTGTTGACAAGGAGATTGAAGATAATGCCGATGAAGAAGACAGGCGTGCCCTAGCCAGAGCCTATGCTCAGGTTGAGGAGCTCAAGAACACCATCAAGAAAAAGAAGCCCACTTGTTTCGATGGAGTAGAAATCCCTGCTTGTCATCCTCATAATGCTGCCACTGTCAACTGCCCTCTTGCCAACAACTCCACACCAACCTCAACCTCAAATACTCAGCGGTCATCTAACACCCCTCTGACAAGATCAAACACCACCAAAGCATCTAACTCCAAACCTCAGCCTAACTCCTCCACCCCTCAGTTTCATTACCAGAGCGGCTTTGATGAAGCTGCTGCCACTAAACGACTCGTATCCCAAGTTTTAGGTGCTAAGATCAAAATTTCGATGCAAGATCTTCTAGCTGTTAGCCCAGAAATCTGCAAACAGATTAAAGAGATGGCTATGATGAAAAAGATCACAATCGGTGTAGGGAATGGGTTTTCCCTACCAGGAGATTTCATTTTTATTCTGTGTTTCTCATATTCTAACTTGATTTTCTATTTCTTTTATGTTTATTACTTTAGTGCAAGGTTTTATTGCTTAGTCAGCATTTTTTTACCTACTGGGCATGTACTTACTTTTCCAAAAAACAATCGAAGTAAAAGTCGCGAGTTCAAGTTTCGAGTTTCGAGTTCGAGAAGGTTGCGTGTGGCCTTCTTCAGTGTTCAGACAGCCCCAGACAGCTTCAGACGTTTCTCAGACAGTTTCCCTCTCACCAGGCTATAGAAGCCCCTCTGGAAGTTCTCTCCTCCTTCAGACATCATCTCCACCCATCCCCAGTCTCTATTCTATCTTTTCCTACAACTGGAGCCCACCGCGAGGGGCTTCTGTCTTAGTCTGGTACCCTACTCTCCTCAGTTTCAGTCTCATTTTTGCAGTTTCAGGTCTTGTTTTCTCGGTTTTCGCTCGTGCTCTCAAAGTTTCAGCCTCAGACTCGCTCTTGTGTTCGTCTTTTCTCTCGGAATATTCCCTCGTACATTGCTATAATCACTCGAATTCCCCGCCTGACGTCATGCCCAACACGAATGCCCCATGTAGCGGTTCTTCCGAAGCCTCAAGCTTCCTTCGGCGCCCCGAGGACCTTCGAAGGTTCCTCGATGACATAATTCGAGTCGCGTCTCAAGCAAAATCACTTCTCGAGTCGTGTCGAGGCCCCCTTGAGGCCTGTAATTCACGCGCGCAGCCACCACCCACCTCGGACAGTCGCTCACCCCGTCGGCTGTACTCGTTTTGCTCCTTCTGTGGTCAGAAAGGGCATATTCGAGCCAACTGTGATTCGTGCAAGGAATATTTGGCCGCGGGAAAGTGTCTGTTAGTGAAAGGTCGCATTGTACTACCTACAGGGCAAGAGATACCACAAGAAGTGCCCGGGCGCACTCTCAAGGACCGTCTGAATAGCTGGGATCTAGGAAATCAGTCTACGGATATTCAAATTCGTCCTTCGAGTCCAGGCTGGCTCATATCTCTGGAGGATCCCCACTTGTCAGTGCACCCCAATACCCCCTCGGAACGACCGTTGTGTGCGCCACTCTCAGCGGAAGGGCAGAGTTATCACTCAGCGCCGGCACAACCCCAGGTCCCCATTCGAACACTTAGCATGTCCTCGAGCTCGAGCGACACCTCGTTGTGCCGCCCACGTTCACCCTCTCATGTTCTACCTACAGGATACTCTCGTGGCCGCTCCCGCTCTTACTCTCGTGGTCAATCTCGCTCTCGCTCTCGTGACCATGGCCGCCCATATTTGCCGTCTCGCTCATACTTCGAGAGGTCACCCAACCATGGTCCTAGGCATCAGCGCTCGTATTTGGATAGGTCCCACAGTCGTGATTCCCGTGATTCCCGCGATTATGACCACCGCCGCTCTCCACCACCTGCGCTGTCACTTGCATGTTCACGTTTATCGGCACGCTCGAGAGAGGAACCCACCCTGGTCCATCTATTGGACAGAGTGGTGACCTCCAGCTCCTACAGTAACCGGCCGTCTCATAGTAGTTGGGAACCAGCACACTCAGGAAGGCGGTACAGCCGCAGTCGTACACCCCAGCCCTCTCGTAGGGTGTACTAAGTCGGTATACAATCGCCTTAGCTCGTTGGGACTTCTTTTATTGTGTTTTATTCTTCTTTTTATGAACATATCTTTTATGGAGTCTCCCCTTGCCAAGTGTCAGGCAGCCGCGCACCTCACTCGTCCCCCGCCTCGTTGACGCGAATATCCCAACCACCGCTCACCCGTCCCTCTCGCAAATCGGGATTTAGGCTCTACTCGACGAGAGCTTTCAAATGGTGTATGTTTTGTTGCAGCGGCCTCAGCGGTTCTGGAGATATAGCCCAATCCCTGGAGAAAGGCACTATAGGACGAAATTTGGAATATCTCGGGATTGGGTGCGCCGTTCTTTCCGGTTCCTCGTTCTCCCAACTCTCCTTGTGCGTCCCTATCACCACCTAAAGTTTCAGAGAGTTCCACCTAGCGGTTCCTCACCAACGCGATGCCGCCCTCCTCCCCCCTGCTGTGTTTAGACCATATCTCTTACAGTTCTCGACCGAATCGTTCGCTTTTCTCAGACGTGACTTTACTAGACGACATCTACCAGACGATATACAAGACGTAGCGCGCGCATTCACGGTTCTGGAGTTATTCGAGTTTTGTGTCTGAACAGGGTAGGGAGGTCAGGATCGTGTGTCTCACTCATTTTCGTGCCGTGCCTCTCGCTTTCTGGAATGGTGGTACTACTCGCTTACAGCTACCTGGTGATATCTTTTTCATGGTGACGCGCTCATTGGTTGTGGAGATATGGGAGCTTTTTGTGTACAGAGGAGTATGAGACGGCGTTGCAGATATCTCGGGACTGGATGGTCCAATCGGTCTGATTCCCTTTTTACTGTCTCCTCCCAGGTGCCCTCTACCACCACCTCCAGTTTCGTATCGATTGCCTCAGTGGTTGCCCCGCGGCGGCATTTTCTTCTCCCCCATCCTGCTGCCCCACACTGTATCCACATCGTATCTCCCCCGGATCTTCGCCGTTCCTCTCGATTTTCTGGGGTGTGACACTACTCAGTCAGCGCTTTCGCACGGTGTGCTTCATGTCTGGGTTGGTGCAGCCGTTGTCGAGAAATCCGGATTCTTGTGGGTGGAGGTGTCTTGGACCAGTTTTGCGAATATCTCGGGATTGGGTGCGTGTGTTCCCCCAATTCCTTGTTATCCAGGTTCTCCCCACTCCCCTTGAGTGTTCCCCTGCATTTTGTGCCGCCGCGCTGACCCGTTATTCGTTGGTGCATACCCTTCCTCCTACCCCCTACCTTGTTTGGGGCATAACTCATTCAATTCCGGCTCGAATCGTTCGCTTTTTTTTAGACGTGCCTCTACTAGACGAACCCTACCAGACGATGTCCAAGACGTAGCGCACGCGTTTGTGGTTCCGAAGTTATTTGAGTTTTTGCGTTCGGACAGGGTTGGGGAGGTCAGGAAGGCGTATCTCGCCCGTTTTCACGCCGGGTCTTTCGTATTTGTGCACGGTGGTACTACTCGCTCACAGCTATCTGGGGGTATCTGGTTTATGGCGGCGCGCTGAGTGGTTCTCGAGATATCCACTTTTCTGTGTCCGGGCTACAGGCTATCATTCCTGGCAGCGTATCTCCCTCATTTCCCAGCCGTTCCTCTCGTAAATTGGCACCTGCGTTCTCCTCGCGAAGCTGACTCCATTGAATTCTCTTTCGGCGAATTCTGTGCAGCCGTTCTCGAGATATGGTAAAGTCTGCCTCTGAAGGGCTACCAGCGACAGTTTTAGCGATAACTCGGGTTTGGAAAGTCCGATCAGTGACATTCCTTTTGCGCCGAGCTCTCCTGTTCGTGTAGAGCCGCCCTCCAAGGTTTCGTGTCCACCGGCCTCACCGTTGCTTGTCAACGCCATGTTCTCCTCCTTCCCCCCATTCGCGGCCAGCGCCTTTCTCCCCCGTTTTGCCGCCGTATCTCTCGCTTTTCGAGGATCCTATTCTCCTTGATGAGGACTCTCAAATGGTGTATCTTATGACGCTTTCATCATCCTGGCTGCAGAGATATTCAAAGTTTTGCTCGTGGGGAGCACTCTGGACCGTTTTGCGTGTTTCTCAGGAACGGATGGGCCAATCAATATGATTCCTTTTGCTGCGTGTTCTCCCTTGTGACCTCTACAGTCTCCCGCGGTTTTGTGTCGACAGCCTGAGCCGTTGTTCTGCAGCGCTCTCCCTTCCCTCCTCTACTGTCTCTCGACGTGTGTGCGCTGTATCTCGTTCGTCCCACGGCCGTCCCTCTCGATTTTTTGGCACCATACATTACTTGATTGGAGCTTTCAGACGGTGGGTCACACGTTGTGTCTGCTTCAGCGGTTGCCCAGAGGTTTTGAATTTTCTGGATGCGAGCGGTTTTGGGCGGTTTGCAGGTATCCTAGGGCTGGCTGGACCTCAACTGAGGACAGTTGGTATCTAAGTGATGGGGAGATGTAGGGAATGGGTTTTCCCTACCAGGAGATTTCATTTTTATTCTGTGTTTCTCATATTCTAACTTGATTTTCTATTTCTTTTATGTTTATTACTTTAGTGCAAGGTTTTATTGCTTAGTCAGCATTTTTTTACCTACTGGGCATGTACTTACTTTTCCAAAAAACAATCGAAGTAAAAGTTGTGAGTTCAAGTTTCGAGTTTCGAGTTCGAGAAGGTTGTGTGTGGCCTTCTTCAGTGTTCAGACAGCCCCAGACAGCTTCAGACGTTTCTCAGACAGTTTCCCTCTCACCAGGCTATAGAAGCCCCTCTGGAAGTTCTCTCCTCCTTCAGACATCATCTCCACCCATCCCCAGTCTCTATTCTATCTTTTCCTACATCGGTAGCCTCGAGACCATGTCAGAATCATCAGAATTGTCGACTTGGGCCTCATATGAACAATATCTTGTCAAGGACACAGAGGGGAAGTGTGTTGGCCTAGCCACTGCTCCTCTTCATGCAGTAGATGGAGTTTTGATGGATAAGCTTCGTGTTGAGTGTATTCTCAACAGCAGTTGCCAGGTAGTCACCCTTAGATGTGAGCTATGGGAGGCTCTGGGTGCCCCTCTTTGTTCTGACATGTGCATGACCTTGGAAGCTGCTAACCAATCTAAAGAGAGCACTCTAGGTGTAATTGAAAACACCTCTCTGCAGATTGGGCCTGTCGAGGCTCATCTCCAGATCCAAGCCGTTGACAGAGCCCCATTCAACCTCCTTCTAGGGCGCCCATTTTTCTGTCTGCTCAGTAGCATACTCAGAGACTTCCCTGATGGTGAGCAATCATTAGAAATCCATGACCCCAACTCGGGCCACCAACTGTTAATCCCCACTCATCCCCGTCATCGCCTCTATCAGTACCCTTGATTCATAAACCCAGAAGACAAGGCAGAGTATTTCACCTGCCAAGAATGCCACCACCACTTGGATATGGGAGAACAGGGTTTTTAATGTCAGTCAATGACTTGCCAGAGTTTCGAGGAGACCAAGAGAATATAGTATCCATGTGTTCCCTCTATGTTTCAGATTCCCCTTCTTTGACAAGATCGTTTGTTTCACCTTTTCATACAGACTCTAAAGAAAACACTGCCATGGCTTGTTTATATGACTATAACACTGACAGTATGCCCATTCTTGATCCTTTTGACTCTAGTTTTGTTTCTCCAAAAGATCCCTTCCTCTTTTCTATGAGTACTACTGTTTCTCCACTGACACTTTCAGTTCTATGGTCCAATCTTCATTTCGACCCCATTTATCACATTCTGAAGTACAAACCTGTAGCAAAGAAGGTGAAGCCTATCCTGACTGTGATGCCTGTCGAGTTCAGAGTAGAGCGTCAGGAGATTGGTGATCCTCTCACAGACTTGCCTGTATTACCATATCATCCTCCCCCTTTCATTCCCAGTTCTAGATTTATGGCACAACAAGCAGAAGAGCTTGATCTCAACCCTGCCAACTTCCTTTGGCTGGTGGAGTTAAACCTTGTTTGATGGCTCATTCATACCCACGAGGCGGTGTTTGCTTGGGAGACCTCTGAACAAGGGACTTTTCATGAAGATATGTTCCCTCCCCTGAAAATTCTGACACTGTCCCACAAGCCTTGGGTTGAATGAAACATCCCTATCCCACCTGCCATTTTTCGAGATGTCATTAACATCATTAAAGAAAAGGTTGCTGCTGGAGTCTATGAACCATCCACCTTGTCCTACTGATCCAAGTGGTTTTGCATCATCAAGAAAGACTGAAAATTCCTGAAAATTCCTTCGTCTTGTTCATGATTTGCAGCTGCTAAATGCTGTGTCTATTCAGGATTCTGCAGTTCCCCCTTTTGTCGACTTGATCACAGAGGCCTTTGCCTGCCACTCGGTGTATGGTATCCTCGACTTAATGGTAGGGTATGACCACAGAACTATCCATGACAACTATTGTGACCTTACCACTTTCCAAACTCCTATTGGCACTCTTCAACTCATGAAACTTCCTATGGGTTACACAAATGCCATCCAAATCTTCCATGGAGATGTCTGCTGGATCCTGAAAGAGGAAATCCCTGAGGTTACCATCCCCTTCATCAATGACTGCCCCATTAGAGGGCCAAAATCATGCTACCAAAATGCCGACAGAACCTACAAGATGATTCCTGAAAACCCTGGGATTTTCTGCTTCATCTGGGAGCACCTTCAGAACACCAACTCTGTCCTTCATCATCTTCATCATGCTGGTGTGACTGTCTCTGCCAAGAAATGCATTATCACTGCTCCATCTATCGCAGTCATTGGGCATAAGGTATCGTATGAGGGGAGGATCCCAGATGAAGCCAAAGTTCAAAAAATCAAAGATTGGCCTTACTGTGCTAATGTCACTGAAGTCAGGGGATTCCTAGGTCTCTGCTCATACTGTCGTATCTTCATCAAAGATTTCACCAGACATGCATGACCCCTTGTCAAACTCACTAAGAAGGATGTCCCTTTTGATTTCAGAGATGAACACCATGCAGCCATGGACTATCTTCGTTCTGCCATCATTTCTTCCCCAGCCCTTCAAACTATCGACTATAATTCTGCCTTACCTGTCATCCTTGCCATTGACACTTCTCACATTGCCATCGGGTATATCCTTATGCAGGAAAGTGAGGACGACAAAAGATATCCCACTTGTTTTGGTTCTATAACCCTCAATGATTGAGAGCAGCATTATAGTCAGGCAAAACTCGAACTCTTCGGACTTTTCCGAGCCCTGCACAACATGCAGCTTTATATCTTTGGCACAAGGAACTTAGTTGTCAAAGTAGATGCATGGTATATCAAGGGTATGATAAATAACCCTGATTTACAGCCAAATGCCACCATCAACCATTGGATCACTGGCATCCTTCTCTTCAACTTCAAACTTGTCCATGTACCTGCCACCAAGCACACTGCACCTGATGGGCTGTCTAGGAGGCCCAAAGCCAATGAAGACCCTGAAGTAGACAAAGAAGAATATGAGGACTGGGTCAATGAATGTGGAGCTTTTGTGATGGAACTCATGAATCATCGAGAGCCAAGGTCTCGAGTGCTATGTCCTCATCTGGAATCTCCACTGTCTGTCTACTGCTTATCCAATCCCCTACCCCAGGATGTCAGCATTTTTACTGCCATTGAAATGCTGCCAGATAACACCGCAATAGAGATTCCGCAATCCAAGAAAGCGAAGCAGAGAGATGAGAGGTTGGAGGTGGTGAAAGAGTTCTTGGAGACAAAGAAACCACCAGATGGAATAGGAGAGAAGGATTTAGAGAGCCTTGTCCAGCTTGCAACCAGATATTTCATCAAGGGTGGAGAACTTTGGAGGAAAGAGACCCAAGGTCATCACCAACTTGTAGTTTGTCCTCATAAACATCTCAGCCTTATTTGCCAAGCCCACAACGAGTTGGGACACAAGGGTATCTTCTCCACCTGCATGTGTTTACTGATACATTTCTGGTGGCCTATGCTAGGACAGGACGTACATTGGTACATCAAGACATGTCACGAGTGCCAAATTCACCACCTCGATCATATTCATATTCCCCCCATTGTCACTGTCCCAGAACCACTCTTCTATAAAGCCTACATTGACACCTTCATCATGCCAAAGTCGAATGGTTATCAATACATCACCCAAGCCCATTGTTCACTCACCAGCTACCCAGAATGGGCCATGTTATGGTCAGAGACCAGCAAATCCATTGGGAAGTTCCTCTTTGAGCAGATCCTGTGTCATTGGGGAGCTGTCAGGGAAATCGTTACTGACAATGGTGGACCTTATGTTCTAGCTCTTGACTGGCTCTCGAAGACCTATGGCATTCATCACATCAGCATCTTGCCTTATAATTTGCAAGCAAACGGAGTGGTAGAGCAGTGGCATTTTGATGTTAGAGAAGTGATGGTGAAGAGCTGTGAGGGAGAAGGGTTGAGGTGGTCAGAGGTTGCCCCATCAGTCTTCTGGGCAGAATGAGTCACTGTTCATAAAGCTATGGGCTTCTCTCCATATTATATGGCTCATGGAGTCCATCCCAGGCTACCCTTTGACCTTACTGAAGCAACGTTCCTCTCCCCTTTTGAGGTGGACTTTTATTCCACCACTGATCTCATTGCCAATTGAGCTCATCAGCTTCAGAAACAACCAGAGGACCTGGCACTGATTCATGACCGAGTCCTAAAAGCTTGCTTCACCTCTGCTAAAGACTTTGTATCCCATTTCGAGCACACAATCCACGATTTTGACTTTGAACCTGGCTCGCTCGTCCTTGTCAGAAACTCTCATATCGAGAAGGAGCTAGATCAAAAGACAAAACCCTGCTACTTAGGTCCCATGGTAGTGGTGCATTGTACTAAAGGTGGATCTTACCTCCTTGCAGAGCTCAATGGAGCCATCTCAAAATTCCACTATGCCACTTTCCATCTGTTCCCCTACTATCCTTGCAATAAATCTTGTATAGAGGTCACCCACCTGGTGGGCCTCGAAAGCTCTGCC
This sequence comes from Pisolithus marmoratus, assembly GCA_024613145.1. NCBI lineage: Eukaryota > Fungi > Basidiomycota > Agaricomycetes > Boletales > Pisolithaceae > Pisolithus > Pisolithus marmoratus. The sequence goes on from JANFAE010000177.1 coordinate 175,911, forward strand.
ATAGATCAACTCGAAGATGACTCCCTTCCCAACCCAGAGCTCACTGGTGTCCTTAGGGACAAGTCAGATGAGTAACTTATACCCTATGTCTCGTGTTTCTTTTCTTCTCTTTTCTTTCTTTCTTTCATTTCTTTTGTTAACTTGACAGACAATCTACTTATATGCAACCTTCGAAACAAAAAAGACTGCCATCAAAAATATATAAATATACCATCAATTCAAGCCCTTCATTTCTTTCAAACTTGTTTCATAGACTTACTCACCCCTTCTCTTTAAAGAATACCACCAAAAATACGTTACAAAGAAAGACAATAGAAAAGCTGCTCCTTCAGATACCACTCATTACATCCTCTTTCTTCTTCTCATTTACAGATGTTTTACATACTTATCATTGGATGTTCCAACTCCTACAGACACTTTTCTCCCTACTATACCTGCATGTGCGGCAATGTTTTCATTTCAGATCGGATTTTGTACTCTCAACCAGAAAAACCACTTATGAGTCAGACACACACTGCTATTTCTCTACACTATGGCCTGGATGACAACACCATCCTATGGACCCTCTATGTTGTACCTTTCCCACCACTCCTTCAGAGACTGTAGCTGTCACTTGTTACTGCAGATTGCTGCAGCCACAGTCCCTGCCTCATTAGTGACCTGCAATATCCATGAGTATAGGTGGCTCAGCAACTCCTCACTCCATGTGATTGAGTCCCCGAGAGTGGCGATCATTACATCCAATTCTTCGATTGCTCTTCAACCTCTCCTCTGCATTTGTCATCTGCTCCTCAATGGCCATGGGGAACCCTCTACCTCTTCCTCAGGCAGTGGCGACACATGTGGGGATCCTTGAGGAGTAGTCAAGTCGATCTCGACCTCTTGCATTTTGTCAACAGCTGGCACTTCATCTGGTTCTTCAAGAAGGCCACTAGGACTAGCGAAAAACACAGACACATCTTCGCTTGGGTCTTCTGCAGCTCTTGGAGGTTCTGGGATGGGAGCAGGAGTGGGTGGAGTGCTAGATGGGAGGAATAAAGGGGTGGAGGCAGCAGGTGGTGGCAGCACACACAGGACAGACACTGGTGCAGAGGTCTCTTCGTTCAGGCCTACATGAAGGACAACATGTCGCTTGCATGTCAAAGTCATTGATGAAGTGGTAGGGACAAGAGGGGCCACAGTCACAGTCCTCAGTCTTTTGCTCATCGAGGCTGCTGACAGTGGCAGACCCTCTTGGTTTTTGCACTGCATGTTCTCTTAAGCTCATCCCCACAGTGTCATGGATTTGTGACTCACCTTCCACCCAGTCTTGTAGGCTTTGTTGCACTTTTTCTTCCCCTGGTGGCACCTCTCACAGGCCTGGCCTTCCTCACACATGCACAGGATCCCTAGTTTCATGCAAAGTCTGCATGGCTCTTGGGTACTCCCAGCACCTTCAATGTCTGTTTCAACAATGCTGTGCATCTCCTTGATATGTGTCAACACACTGTCATTAGGAGCAGAAGGCTCCTTCCCTGTTGCAGCATCAGTGGATACTGGCTTAGGAGGGCAAAAACATTAGAGAGATGGAGAGGGAGGACAGGGAATCATACATACCTTCTGTTTAACTCCCTCTCTCCCAGCGGCCTTTCCTGCCTGCCTTTGTGAGCATCTGACCCCTTCCCCTTCTCCCTGAATGGTACTCGACAATGGCACTTCCTTGCCCTTGCCCTTCAGTGTGTGTGGTGGAAACTGCTCCTGGAGAGCTGTCAGCCTCATGAATGCTGCTCCAATCGCAATTTGCATGTCCTCATCATAGTCGGGCACATCAGCATTCATATCCATCGCAAACTTGCATATCTGTTCGATTTCGTCCTGGCACCATCCATTACTGCTGGGTTGCCATCTAGGTTATGAAAGAGGACTTGCCAACACCTCATAAAAACGAGTCACCCACATGCATGCGACATCGTCTTCAGCCGATGCATCTGGTATCTGCCTCATGTGAGCCCCTAGTTTCTTCATGTTCGTCGCCCACATTCCTGGGATCATGGCTCTCATGGCATTGGGCACAATGTAAGGGACTGACAACATCTTCTTACAGTTGAGGCGAGGTTGGTAGATGAATTAAAGTGAGAGTGATGGTAGTGGTGGGACTTAGGGAAGACAGACAGAAGCAGCGTTTTGTTTGGTACATTTTGGCAGCCTTGTTGATGTGGAAGTATTTTGCCACTGCACATGACTGAGAACCCCATGCCCCCTCCATTGATCCATGTACAGCCACACCACATGTATGATGTCATCCCATTTCCATCCCAATCGCTGTGTACCCCTGACCAAGGACAGTCAGCATTCGAAGACCCCAGGAGGTGTAGGGAGTCCATACTCCCTAAGGCTGCAGACCACCCCTAGCAGCCTTCCTCACTCTCAGTAGTCACCCATCCACACATTACAGCACTCCCTTGGTTAACAACATTGCCACATATGCTAACATCACACCTTTCATCACATCACAACTCCCATTGCTGCCAGCAACATTGCCACTGACTCACCAGTTACCATATTAGGTTCATCCTCTGTCGCATGCACCCCCCTCTTGCCACACAACCTCTGGTCACTGACCATTGGCAATCCCCCACTGACCTGTCATGCATCGACATATCCCCTCAGCAGCTATATCCACTCTACAAGTGCCAAGGCTGTTGCCTGCTTAGTAACGCTGCCCACTGCATCCCAGACTCATTGAAGAAATCGCTGCCTCCCCCTACAATGTACACTCACTACCCAGGCACGTTGTCTGTATGCTTTCCACTTTTACTTACCTTTGTTTTATGGACTTTACTTGTTTTATCTTTGTCTGTGTCGCTGCTGCACATGTGATTGTCCATGTGTTGGCCTTTATCTTTTCTCTTATTACTTTTGACATATGACAGATCCAATTTATTCTGATTTTACCTTAGAAACCACTGTCCCTATGATACAAAAGTCTGCCATACCTAGAAAAATAACCACCCACTTTTTGGCATCACTATCTGCATGTCTAAGAGTCTCTGAGTATTTTGAGTCAAGTCCCTCGGTGTTTTTCGAGTCCCCAGTGTCTTCTAGTGCCTCATCTTCAGTCCTATTGAGTTTTCTGCGTCCCTCAGCCTCCAGAAACACTGCTTCATCTACTACAAGTCTGCTTCAGTGTTTACAGCGTCTACCTATGAGTTCAAGAGTCCTCAAATTGCCACCTTTCAAGTTTCTGCCTTCCAGAAAATACCCCCAGTCCCCAGAAGTTATCCTGCACCCTCTTAAGGTAGATTTTTGAGTTCCTTACTGCCAGTACCCCCTGACCACCAAGAAAAATCCTCTCTTGCCTTCTAGTCCTCCCTTCTATCTCCTTCCAACTCAGCACCCCTTGGGACAAGCCTAGGTTTATCCTACAGCTTTCCCCATTCCCCTTGCACTCTCACAAGAAGAGTTGCCCACACCACTGCAAGCAGCAGCAGTTCTGAACTTGGAAATGTATTCTTCAATAGATCCCTTTTGTTTCAGGGTTCTGATCTTGGCAATGGCAGTGCCAGCAGTGTCAGCTGGGGTGAACACTGCCTTGAAGTCCTTTTCAAAATCTTTCATGGTCCCAAAACTGGGGTTCTGTTTCTCTAGGGCAGTCTGGTAGAAGGTCATTGCCCATGCTTGGGCTACCCCCTTCTTCATGTGAGAGAGGGCATATGCAATGCATTTATCATCATTGTCATAGACATCTTGATTGATTACAGGGTATGCCTTGACTGAGTACAGCCAAGACCTGGCAGTTTTGTGGCTACCATCATATTCAAATGGTGTGCCTATCTTCAGTTTGGTGGGTCTAGCTGGAGCAGTGGGAGCTCCACCCTTCGAGGATCCCAGGCCAAGGCCACTAGATCCAGATCCTGACATGGTAAACAGGCTCCTGGGTTTAAGATGAGGTTGAGAGGTAAGGGGATGAGGGGATCCTAAAGAGGATAGTATGTTCTGGATGGTATTCTGTAGGAAGCTGGTGTCATCCTCAGATGGTGAGGGGTTCGGGTCAGTTGGGGTATGCGCTTTGGCAGTGCTGTATTCAGTGTCTGAGCTCAATGGCTTGGGTTCAGGTTCATGGGGTTCGAGTGGGCTTGCCCACAATCTATTCCTTCGAGGGAAAATGGTGTCTCGCTGAACAGTGGATGATTGGGCATGACAGCCAGGATGTAGACTAGAGCTTCTGTTATGCTAAGACCAAAGTCTATAACATAGGTCAAGCCCAAGCTAGACATTCTACAACATGACGGTTGTAACCTTCTGTTTGAAGGATTTGATTGTAGTTCTGATAGAGAGCTGGGAGGCTCAAGTTTGAAGTTCTGAGGAACTAGCCAGTAGATTGGGCAGCTCTAGTCTGAGGGTCCACTCTAGACTAGAGGTGACTATTTATAATACAGGAGGAGAGGCCTCAAGGCGACCTCATGTAGGTAGAGAAGGAAAGGCCATTGGCCAGAGTCCTACATGTGTTGAACATGTGTCAAGAGAAGATATTGCTATTGGCTGAGCCAAAGCACAAGTCAGAGGAACAAAAGAGAAATGCATAGAACAAGACAAACAACATCAAACAGTCAGGAAAAGAAAGAAAGTCCCACAGCAAAGCATGAACTGTAACATCTTCCAGATAGGGTGTGTGCTCTGTGTGGTAAGCAAGTCCCTTCACAAGCACTGCAGACTGTTACACCCAGTGAACTGAAATGCCTAAGACAGGCAGAGGTGAGCAGAGCAGAACTAAGTGAAGGCAAACCTCAAAATGAGGATGCTTCATAGGGCACTCTGTATGTGTAATAGACTTGTCATACATAGACCTGAATGTCCCTCAAATGCTAAAATAGCAATGGAGACCTCAATGAGAGACTAAGACAGTCAATCCAAGATGTAGACAAGTCAATGAGTAGATTCAAACTGAGGGACTAACCCCTCAACTGCTCAGAATATATACTACAGAAGGTCATGGATCTAAGATAAAGGTATCCTAGAGATCTATATGAGATCCTAAGTACCAGGGAAAGGCTGTGGTGCACAGCAGCCACTTGTCTGACTGTACATGACCTAAAAGTACAAACACAAGTCACAGCACATACATAGTTAGTCTGCACAGTTACCAAGAAGAGGCAGAGCTGTTATTCATGAACCAGGCAGCACCATTGTGAATGGCACATACTATATCCATAATAGAGAACATGACAGTGAGAATGACAACAACCATAAAAGTCCCATCAGGAAATTCATAAATTACTATTTTCTACTATCTGTGACTTTTTTTACTCTTTGTACTTTTCCATACTTTTTTTGAACTTAATCTAAGTCAAACTGGTTGGGAAATTTCAGAACAACATAGTAGGGAAAAAGGTCATAAGACACTTCAGTCACCCCTCTAAGGGGACCTATTAGGTTGACATATTCTTATAGATGTTTATACCTAAGAGGTGTCAACTGCCTGGGTATTCCCAGCTGCTCTGGGAGATTCTCCAGTGCCCAGGTAGTGCTGGAGAAATGCATTCCTCCAGGATGATTATATCTTACCAACCCTACAGAGTGGCTGGGGTCCACATGGGAGATTCTCCAACATGGCATTTGGAGATTCCCCAACATCAGGTTTGGAGATTCTCCAAGCAGGGTGGAGATTCCCCAACATGGGGTTTGGAGATTCTCCAAGGGGGGTGGAGATTCTCCAAGAGGATGGAGATTCCTCACTTCAGTCACCCCCCAAATGAGACCTATTAGGTCTATATATTTCTACAGATGTATATACCTAATAGGTCTACTGGGGTCAGGAATTCCTGGCTGGTGCTGGTGAATCACCATGCCTGGAGATTCACCAAAGACACCATAGAGTGGCAGGGTCCCCATGGGTGTTTCTCCAGCTGAGAATGGACCTCACAGAGAGTGGTATGGGACTTTCTCCAGTGTAAAATAGACCTGACCATGGACAACATGGGGCTTTCTCCAGCCTAAAATGGACCTCACTAAGAGTGGTATGGAACTTTCTCCAGTGTAAAATAGACCTGACTGTGGACAACATGGGGCTTTCTCCAGCCTAAAATGAACCTTAGTTTGGATTATGTGGCACTTTCTCCAGCTTCAAATGGACCTCAGAGTAGGTGATGTGGAGCATTCTCCCATTCAAAAATGGACCATATTATGGGACTTTCTCCAGCTTGATATGGACCTCATTGTGGGTGATATAGAGAATTTTCCAGCCTGAAAGCTAGGCTATGCTGGTGATTCTCCAGGCCATGTTGGCAATTCTCCAGGGAGTGTTGGCAATTCACTGGGCCATGTTGGTGATTCTCCAGGCCATGTTGGCAATTCTCCAGGCCATGTTGGCAATTCTCCAGGCCATGTTGGTGATTCTCCAGGCCATGTTGGTGATTCTCCAGGTAGTGTTGGCAATTCACCAGGCTATGTGGGCAATTCTCTGGGTGACCTTCACTGCAAGCATTTCACAATTTTTCTTCAGAAAACATGCTGAAAAAATTGAAGAAAGTGATACTCTTTTTTGACAGCTGTTTTCAAAGAGAAAAGGCAAAAATAATATTTTCTTTTCTTTGCATGACTTTCCACAAAACATTGATTGATGGTAATACCCATTAGCATAGAAGCTAATCAGCACTACCATCAATTCATTTTTTTTGCATGGAAAAGACAAAGAAAACAAAATATTATATTTGCATTTTTTCTGTGTTGAAACACAGTGTGGCAACACACATCAACATGTGTAAACACCCAAGTAAATAGTGACCCCACAGGGAATTGAACCCAGGACCACCTGGAACTGCACCAGGAGCTCTACCACTGAGCTACAAGGTCACTGGTTCACAACATCAGAACAAGCACTTGACTACCTGTTCCAACAACACAGCCCAAATAAAAGATTATCTCTTCTTTCCATTTTTTCAACATACTTTGGCAAGAAAAATTGTGAAATGCTTGCAGTGCTTTGGTGTTTTTCAGGCCCCATTGGGGAATCTCCAAGCCATGTTGAGGTCCCACTGTTTTATTCCCAAAGTGTCCATAGTTAATTAGCAAATGCATAGTAGTGACCACATGGTTTGATCAGCAAAAGTGTAGTAGTCCATGTTGTTGACTACCAAAGTGTACCATAGTTGATTATTAAATGCATGGTAATGTCCCAATTTTTTGACTACCAAAAGTGCAGTCTACTTGATTAGCAAATGTATAGTAGTCTGCATTGGTGACTACCAAAGTGTAACATGGTTGATTAGCAAATGCATAGTAGCATCCACGTATTTGATTCCCATAAGTGTGGTATAGTTGATTAGTAAATGTGTGGTAGGCCATATTCTGGAGTACCCAAAGTGTGGTGTAGTTGATTAGCAAATGTGTTGTAGTGAAGTCATATCTTGATTAGCAAAAGTGTAGTAGTCCACATTTTTGACTACCAATTGTATCAGCCCATGTGTGGTAGTGACCACATTTGTTGATTACCAAGAGTGCAGTGTAGTTGAATAGCAAAACTGTCATAGTCCACATTTGTGACTACCAACATGTAGCGTAGTTGATTAGCAGATGTGTGGTAATGTCCACATTTTATCCTTACCAAAAGTGTAGTCTACCTGATTAGCAAGAGTGTAATAGTCCACCTTTTTGACTGCCAAAGTGTAATGTAGTTGATTAGGAAATGTGTAGTAGTGACCTCATTCTTTGACTACCAAAAGTGTAGTATAGATGATTAGCAAGAGTGTAGTAGTCCACATTTTTGACTACCAAAGTTTACCATAGTTGATTAGCAAATGTGTAGTAGTGACCACATTTTTTGACTGCCAAATTTGTAGTATAGTTGATTAGCAAATGTGTAGTAATGTCCACATTCATTGACTACCAAAAGTGTAGTAGTCTGCATTTTTGACTATGGTGATGAGGCAGGGGGGAGGAGAATTGCTCACTGATGAGCAACCATGGGGCCAGTGGACAGGAAACTTCAGGAGGTCTCTCTACACATATGGGAAAGCTCTGTAAAAAAAGAACTTCACCAATTGGACTGTCTGAACCCAATCCCATTGCCAGTTGCCCTGAACTCAGAACAGCCAATACCTCCAGAACCACTGAGCATGTTACCATAGACAAGGTATCACCACCCATCTGTGAATGAATAGCACCACCATGCAAAAAATCAAGAGGCCAATTGCAGAAACAAGTGAGACACACCATCCTGGCCTCCTCACCCTGTTCAGACACAAAAACTCAAGTAACCTTGGAATCATGAATACATGTGCTATGTCTTGTATCTCATCTGGTAGGTTTCATCTAGTAGAGTCACATCTGAGAAAAGCAAACAATTTGGACAGGAATTACATGAGTTATGCCCCAAACACAGTAGGGGGTAGGAGGGAGGACATGTGCTGATGCACAACAGTTCATCACAATGGTACAAAAACACAGGGAATTGGTAGGTGGGTCTATAGGGATGACAGGGAAAAAGAGTTCAAGCCAATAGGTGTACTCATTCTCGAGATATCCACAAAACCGTCCTAATATGCCTCTATCCACAAAAACAGCCATAACTCCAGAATGGCAGCAGCAACAGCAATACAAAAGGTATCATTCAAAAGGTCTCGTCGAGTAGATCTAGGATCCAAGTTTGCGAGAGGGTAGACGCGTCGGTGGTCAAGATATCGCACAAGCAGCGTTGGGGGAGGAGGAGGGGTAGAGCACCAACAGTGAACGGCTGAGCATTATGATACCAAACACAGGGGATCAGTATAGTGAGATGTAGAGAGCACAAAGAAAAATAAATGGACTCAATATGTGCCCCCGTTCCCGAGAAATCCTCTAAACTGTCCTAATATGCCTCCATCCACAAAAACAGCCATAACTCCAGAACGGCAGCAGCAACAGCAATAAAAAAGGTATCGTTCGAAAGGTATCGTCGAGTAGATCTGGGATCCAAGTTTACGAGAGGGTAGACGCGTCGGTGGTCGAGATATCGCGCAAGCAGCGTTGGGGGAGGAGGAGGGGTAGAGTGCTAACAGTGAATGGCTGAGCACTATGATACCAAACACAAGGGACCAGTACAGTGATATGTAGAGAGCACAAAGAAAAAGAAATGGACTCAATATGTGCTCCCGCTCCCGAGAAATCCTCTAAACCGTCCTAATATGCCTCTATCCACAAGAACAGCCATAACTCCAGAATGGCAGCAGCAACAGCAATAAAAAATGTATCATTTGAAAGGTCTCGTCGAGTAGATCTAGGATCCAAGTTTGCGAGAGGCTTGACGCGTCGGTGGCCAAGATATGACGTGAGCAGTGGTGGGGGAGGAGGAGGGGTAGGGCACCAACAGTGAATGGCTGAGCGCTATGATACCAAACATGGGGGACCAATAGAGTGAAATGTAGAGAGCACAAAGAAAAATAAATGGACTCAATAGGTGCTCCCATTCCTGAGAAATCCTCCAAACCGTCCAAATACACCTCTATCCACAAAAACAGTCATATCTCCACAACGGTGGCAGCGACTGCGATGCAAATGGGACCATTGGGATGGTCTCGTCAAGGAGAACCATAATCCAAATTTGCGAGAGGCTCGACGCGTCGGTAGTTGAGATATCACGCTCAGAACGTCAGGGGGAGGGGGAAAGGCTGTATCCAGGACCAAAAATATTCATTAAAAACACATAAAACAGAATAAAAGGACTCCAAGGGGTTATATTGTCCAAATATAGGCCTGGTATGCCCTATGAGAGTGCTGCCGGGGTGTTCGACTGTGCCTGCAACTGCATGACCTTTGCGAGTGGGAGCGGTTGCTCACGTACACACTAACAAAGGCAAAACTTGATTAGTAACCAGGGGGTGCCCCACAGCCTGGGCCTTCCCCACACTGTGGCTGTGTTATACCTTCCTCCCACTCCGCTTTTTTGATTATGTGAGCAAAAAAGCGGACTTCATGGGCTTTTTTTCTGCCTCACCACACTTCCTCCTTCCATTGTAACACCCTGTAATGTATTTAAATACACCTGGGACATGGTCCCCCTTAGATAGACACACAAATATGATACAAACTAGGCCATTAAATGGGTGTAAATATACATAGGGGTAAAAATGCGAAATATGTTCCCTATGTTGCAGTTCTTGACATATCATCATGAAGATTTCAGCCCAGGTTCCACTGATATGCTCCTACAATCTACCAAAATCACTAATCCACAGAGGCATCCCTGCTTGAGTTATGATCTGGTCTCCCCCTCCCCCTGCAGACTTGTATCCTGCAACCTGGTGTGAATTCCAATGGCCTGGGAGCAGGGAGGGTCCATGGTAGAAGGTCCATGCAAAACCATTTGGGTGGTTTAGATAACAGATGAGGTGTTGGTTCGCTTTTTCACCTTTGTCTTCAGATGGGAATCACACATCACCCACATTAATAACTTCTATTTTAATTTCTGGAGAGGGTGACAGCAATGTATATCTAGCCATCTACAAGGTCTCAACTCCATCCAATAAGTATTGCATGTGCTAGAGGGCAGCCGAGTTTTTTGGACCATGGGAAAGTGACCAAAGATTTTAGGAGACTTGTAAAACATATCAAAAACTCATTGTTGGTATCACATAGTAGATACCAGCAATCCATACAGTGAACTCAAAGGTAGCAGAATGTTCCATACTGTAGTAGACTATTCTAGCATAAAGTTCTCACACAGTATAAATACCTGAGCCTGTAGGGCGAGGGATAGTGATCAATATCTTATCGATCATTCTCACAATCGAGCTCTCACTCTACAGGTTATGAGCCCCAGCTCGTCGCTATAAAACAATACCTCTATCAACTTATCACTATCTAAATAAAAACTTCATGTCACTATGTCAGGAGTCACCAAAGAATTTGTTAACATAACAACAAACACAAACAATACTAGTGGAGCTGGCAGTAGGGTATGGAACCTCAGCACCATCTCATCTTACAAGGTAGATACTCTTAAAGACAATAACTGGCACACATGGAGAATATGTATGCAAAAATTCCTATGCTTGCATAGAGTCTTTAAGTATGCTGAGGGGAGTTGCCCAAAGCTGGAGGACAACTCAACCAACAGTGCCGAGATATCAGCATGGGAAGCAGAAGATCTTATTGCGCAAACCCTCATATTAACAAATATAGATGACCAACAGATGGACCACATTATGCATGCCAAGATGGCAGCACAAATGTGGGAAAATCTCAAAATGGCTCATCAGACATGCGGTGTTCAAACTGCTCTCATAGCAAAGAGAGAATTACTGAATGCTAAGTGTCCCAAGGGTGATAACATCATGGCACACATTAATAAACTCAAACATATGCAGAACGACTTGTCAGCTATGGGGAAACCAGTCCCCGATGATGAGTTCAAAGATATTCTATTATTAAATATGCCAGAGTCTTGGACAACATTTACCACATTGTATATGGCAGGCTGAATAGCCGGGAAAGGTGTTGATTCGGTCATGGTCAAAGAACTCACGGCGGTACTAGTAGATGAATACAAGTGCAGGCAGCACTGCAAGCATTTCACAATTTTTCTTGAGAAAAAAAGCTGAAAAAATTGAAGAAAGAGATACTCTTTTTTGACACATGTTTTCAAAGAGAAAAGGCAATAATAATGCTGTGTTTTCTTTGCATGATTTACTAAAAAACATTGGTTGATGCTAATACCCATTAGTGTAGAACCTAATGGGCATTACAATTAATTCATATTTTTTGGCAGAAAAGACAAAGAAATCATTACATTATATTCACCTTTTTTCTTTGAAAACAGTTAAAATAAAAGAGTATCTCTTTCTTCAATTTTTTCAGCATATTTTGGGAGGAAAAATTGTGAAATGCTTGCAGTGCAGGGGACTCCACAAGATCATGCATTATTTACTCAGAGGAAAGTAAATAATAAACAAACGGAGCCCACTAAGGCCTGCAGTATCTGTGGACGCGATGACCACACGACTGACAAGTGCCATCATAAGGGGAAACCCAAATGCAGCTACTGTCAAAAATTAGGTCACACAGAAGACAAGTGCTGGAAAAAGCACAGCAGGCTGCCTAAAAAGGCTAAATCCAGGCAGGCTAATTTTGCCTCGATCATGGAACTGCCTATGCATGACATACAGGATGATGAGCAGGTGCTACTCAAAGATGGGAAAGGGACATCTGATAGAAGTAGTATACATGACACATTTACTGTATTGTATGAAGGAATAGATGAATGCATTGAGTGGTATATGTGGGTAGCCAACTCAGGAAGCATGGCACACATAGCAAAGGATAAGACAATATTTAGGGATATGATCCCTATACAAAAGGTGATCTGGGGTATTGGTGACCACACAATCACAGCATATGGAGTCAGGACAATCATGCTACAGGCACAAATAGGTAATAGAACTTCTGTCATCACATTGTGGAATGTACTATATGCCCTGATGCTGTACATAATTTAATTTCAGTGACACGCCTCAATAAGGAGGGTGGCTCCTCTGTTTCCAGGGGAGGACAGATGAAATTATTTGATCAACAACACAATCTATTCGCTATAGCTAATATACATGGTGGGATATATGAATTACAAGTGCACAGGCATGAACCTGCAGAGCATGCATACCAGGCACGTACCTGGGATGACTGGCACCAGCATTTCAGGCACATTGGAGTCAAAGGACTCCAGCGCCTTCAATGCAACTGGTTGGTGGATGGACTCACCGTGATGCCATTGCCAACTATTGATTGTCCTGTGTGTATAGAAGCGAAGCAGACTTGGCTGCCATTCCCAGAAAAGTCTGCGCCAAGAGACACACAGCCAGGTGAGATGATCCACACCGACGTGTGGGGTCCAGCATGAACAGAAGCCCTAAGTGGGTGGGTGCACTGGTACATATCATTTATCGATGATGCAAGTTGATACTGTGAAGTCAGATTCATGGTTAGTAAGGGGGAGGCATCAACTAAGCTAAAAGAATACCTCACATACCTTGAATGCCAACTAGGGCACCAGACGAAGGTTGTATGTGCTGATAACAGGAGAGAGTATGTCAATAACAAAATGCTCACCTGGTGTCATGATACAGGCATTGACCTACAGGCCACTGCACCTTATTCCCCAGCACAAAACAGTGTTGCCAAACATTTCAACTGAGCATTGGGAGAGCTTGCTCATGCCATGAGGATCGCAGGAAATGTCCCTGCATTCCTATGGCCCGAGGCGATCTCCCATGCAGCATACATTAGGAACCACTTGCATACATGAGCATTGGTGGGGGCAACACCATATGAACAGTGGATGGGACACCATCCTGACATGTCGCACTTCCAAGAGTTCAGGTGTCCTGTGTGGATTATGAATGAGAGTGTCAGTATCAATAACTTGATGCCTGATCCACCAAACTCACCTTCATGGGTTTTGTGGATGGTCCTTGCGCTGTCCATTTCTATGATGCCTGCACCAGATCCATCAAAATGTTGCATAATTTTTGTTTCCTGAAAGGTCCAGTCAGTACAATGAGTGCTCCACTCACCTTGTCAGACAGTATGCCATGTGAGGGGGAGCCAGAGCCCAGGAATGTGGCTGACAAGGACACACAGGATAGTGAAAATAATAGAGACGAAGCTAAAAGAGATCAAGAGTGCATCAGTAAATGAAAACAGACAACAGAGGAACAGGATACTCACCAGAGAAAAGGCAAAAGGCCCAAGGTAGTGAAGGACTACTGGGTGCTCAATGATCCTATGCCAGAGTTGTCAGAAAACGAGAGAGACGACTCACCAGAATCATTTCGAGACCCTGACGAGGGAGGACTCGAAGACAGCCCTACAGAGCAGACAGCATTAGTGTATGCAGCACTAAATGAAAACAGTGCCTTACCTGACAACCCGAGATTGCTGAAGGAGGTGCATGACTCACCCAAATGGCCAGAGTGGGAAAAAGCTGTCAAAACAGAAATAGATCAGCTACACCGAATGAGGACGTGGGAACTGACAGACTTACCAAAGGGTAAGATGCCAGTGTCCAACAAATGGGTACTCATTCAGAAATATAATAAAGAAGGCAGACTGGAAAAATATAAGGCATGCCTGGTAGCTAAAGGGTACTCACAGATACTGGGGATGCACTATACAGACACGTTCTCACTGGTAGTGAGGCTGGAAACAATAAGGGCAATATTAGCATTAGTGGTTTCCCAGGACTGGGAGATACAGCAGATGGACATAAAGGGGGCTTACCTAAATGGCCTATTAAAAGAAGAAGTCTATATGAAACAGCCCGAAGGCTTCGAGGACAGTACACAATGCATGTGCCAGCTAATAAAAACATTATATGGGCTGAAACAATCTGGAAGAGAGTGGAACCTGGAACTTAATAGACAGTTAGTGCAAGGTGGATTCAAGCACCTATGGTCTGACCCCTGTGCATATGTCCAGCGGATGGCAGAGGGAATAGAAATCATTACCATATGGGTAAATGATCTCCTACTGTTCATGTCATGACAGGGGCTTATGACATCATTAAAAGCACAACTAAAATCTATGTTCGAGGTTACCAACCTTGGAGACCGGAAGAAAATTGTTGGTATAGAAATCACGTGAGACCGGGCCAAAGGGACTTTATTAATAGGTCAGACCCAGTACATAGAGTCTATACTATGGGCACAGGGACTGGACAGTGCAAACAGTGTAAGGACACCTGTGGACACAAAGATTCAGATGTTCCCAGAGGAGGAGCAGGGAGAAGTGACTAACCAAAATAAGTATGCTTCTCTGATCAGATCTCTGATGTATGCTGTGGTTGCCACATGGCCTGACATCGCTTATGCCATAAATAGACTGGCCTCATTTACAGCAAACCCAGGCTTAAGGCATTGGGTTGTGGCCAAACGAATACTGAGGTATCTACAAGGGACAAAAGACTATGGTATAATGTATAGTGCAAAGAGGGGCAGTACTACTACTCCAACATGTCAAGGGTATGTAGACATGAGCTTTGCCAATACTGAGAACTGTGCATCTGTCACAGGCTATGTATTCTTAGCTCAAGGGGGAGCCATTGTTTGGGGCTCGAAGAAGCAAACATTAATCGCACTGTCAACAACTGAAGTGGAATATGCTGCACTGGCTAAATGTACTCAAGAATGTGTATGGCTATGAAAACTATTTGCAGAGCTAGGGTACAGGCAGACAGAGCCAACTAGAATAATGACAGGTAGTGAGGGAGCCCGAGCTCTAGCCTACAATCCCCAATTTCACACCCAGACAAAACACTTTGATATCTCTCATCACTATATGTGTGAGAAGATCGACCAAAAGAAGGTTGAGATCTGTCATTGTTCTGACAGGTACCAAACAGCTGACATATTTACTAAAGCGCTACCTAGGGACAAGCATGAGAGGCATACCCAAGAGATGGGTATGACCCCAGCTTGAGGGGGAGTGTTGGTATCACGTAGTAGATACTGGCAATCCGTACAGCAAACTCAAAGGTAGCAGAACGTTTCATACTGTAGTAGACTATTCTAGAATAAAGTTCTCACACAGTATAAATACCCGAGCCTGTAGGGTGAGGGATAGTAATCAATATCTTATCGATCATTCTCACAATCGAGCTCTCACTCTACACTCATCATAGCACAACACACAAGATCCTGATGATTAAAATAATTGTAGAGTAGTAGTTCGATCGTGGGAATGATTGATAAGATAATTGATTATTCTCCTCACCCTGTCTACTTGGGCTTTTATACACTGTGAGAATACTATTCTAGAATAGTCTACTGTTATGGAGAACATTTGACTACCTGGGAGCGCCTTGTACTAGGTGCTGGTATCTACTCCACAATACCAACACTCCCCCTCAAGCCAGGGTCATACCCATCTCTTGGGTGTGCCTCTCGTGCTTGTCCTTAGGTAGCACATTAGTAAATATGTTGGCTGTTTGGTACCTGTCAGAACAATGACAGATCTCGACCTTCTTTTGGTTGATCTTCTCATGCGTGTAGTGATGAGAGATATCAAAGTGTTTCATCCAGGTGTGAAACTGGGGATTGTAGGCTAGAGCTTGGGCTCCCTCACTATCTGTCATTATTCTAGTTGGCTCTGTCTGCCTGTACCCTAGCTCTGCATATAGTTTTCATAGCCATATGCATTCTCGAGTACATTTAGCCAGCGTGGCATATTCTGCTTCAGTTGTTGACAGTGCGATTAGGGTTTGCTTCTTCAAGCCCCAAACAATGGCTCCCCCTTGAGCTAAGAATACATAGCCCATGACAGATGTGCAGTTCTCTGTATTAGCAAAGCTTGTGTCTACATACCCTTGAAATGTTGGGGTAGTAGTACTGCCCTTCTTTGTGCTATACATTATACCATAGTCTTTTGTCCCTTGTAGATACCTCAATATTCGTTTGGCCACAACCCAATGCCTTAAGTCTGGGTTTGCTGTAAATGAGGCCAATCTATTTACAGCATAGGCAATGTCAGGCCATGTGGCAACCATGGCATACATCAAAGATCCGATCAGAGAAGCATACTTATTTTGGTTAGTCACTTCTCCCCACTCCTCCTCTGGGAACATCTGAATCTTCATGTCCACAGGTGTCCTCACACTGTTTGCGCTCTCCAGTCCCTGCACCCATAGTATAGACTCTATGGACCAGGTCTGACCTATTAATAAAGTCCCTTTGGCCTGGTCTTGTGTGATCTCTATACCGACAATTGTCTTTGGGTCTCCAAGGTTGGTAACCTCGAACATAGATTTTAGTTGTGCTTTTAATGATGTCATAAGCCCCTGTTGTGATGTGAACAGTAGGAGATCATCTACCCATATGGTAATGATTTCTATTCCCTCTGCCATCTGCTGGACATATGCACAGGGGTCAGACCATAGGTACTTGAACCTGCCTTGCACTAACTGTCTATTAAGTTCCAGGTTCCACTCTCTTCCAGATTGTTTCAGCCTGTATAATGTTTCTATTAGCCAGCACACACATTGTGTCCCATCCTTGAAGCCTTCCAGCTGTTTCATATAGACTTCTTCTTTTAATAGGCCATTTAGGTAAGCCCCCTTTACGTCCATTTATTGTATTTCCCAGTCCTGGGAAACAGCCAACACTAATATTGCCCTTATTGTTTCCAGCCTCACTACTGGTGAGAACATATCCATGTAGTCCATCCCTGGTATCTGTGAGTATCCTTTCGCTACCAGGCATGCCTTATACTTTTCTAGTCTCCCTTCTTTATTATATTTCCAAACAAGAACCCATCTGTTGGATACTGGTGTCCTACCCTTTGGTAAGTCTGTCAGTTCCCATGTCCCCATTCAGTGTAGCTGACCTATTTCTGTTTTGACAGCTTTTTCCCACTCCATCCATTTGGGTGAGTCACATGCCTCCTTCAGTGATCTTGGGTTGTCAGGTAAGGCACTGTTTTCATTTAGTGCTGCATACACTAATGCTGCCTGCTCTGTAGGGCTTTCCTCGAGTCCTCCCTCGTCAGGGTCTTGAAACAATTCTGGTGAGTTGTTACTTTCATTTTCTGACAACTCCGGCATAGGATTGTTAAGTGCCCAGTAGTCTTTGACTACCTTGGGCCTACTGCTTTTTCTCTGGTGGGTACCACTGTCGTCATCTGTTTGTTTTCATTTACTGATGCATTCTTGATCTCTTTTAGGCCCTGTTCGGTAACACAATTGAGTCTGATTGAAGCAAAATTGACCCCACCTAATCATGAGAATTTGACTGAAATCTTGTGGCGATGTGTGTGGCACAACTTCAATTGTGGGAATAAAATTAGATGATATCAGATTTTGCTGGCTGTGCTGATCAGATCAGCTGCACAGGACAAAGGTAGTGTCATGCAAAAACATAGGTGCAGTATAACTATCCTAGCTGTGAGAACTGTAGTTGAATCAGGTAATAGGCAAGTAGTTGCTCTAGCTGCAGGAGCAGCTGCAGCAGTTACAGCACTTTATCCAGCCTTACTTGAGAAAACCCCAAAGCACACATCTGTTCTATGTAATTCCCTACACTGCCTGACTTCGTTTCACTGCCCCAAAGTGCCTTCTCGACCTCAACCCAGGCCTCAGGCTTAAACGCACTATCAGTTGCAAGTATGTTGTCTTTAGCCTCAAGAAGCTTGGTGACGAGCATGGACTCATCCACAGTGGACCATGATGTTGGGTCTGCCTTCATTCATGGTGTGGCTGTGCCACCTGTCACGCCTGGATCAGCTGTTGAAGCTTGAGACTTGTTTGCAGATGTTTTGGCCATAGTGACTCTGGAGGGAAGGTGACCAAGTGAATACTCATGGGTATTACTGACAAAATAAGGGCTACCAAACAGCAACTGGCTTTTTCCATAACATCACTACATTTGACAGGCCAAAATAACAGCTGTCAAACAGTCATCTCACAATTTTTCACTCAGTCAGAATTTTACAATTTTACTCAAATTTTTGGCAGGGAAATTCAAAGTCAATTGTGGTGCTGAATGGGCCCTTAGTTTCTTCTCTATTGTTTTTGGTATCCTGCACATCCATGTAAGCCACGCTCTTGGTCTCCAGCTCCCCCTCACACAGCGTACCATCTGTCAAGGTGGGTGAAGCATTTGGCATACTGACAGGATCTTTTAGGAAACGACAATTATGAGAAGTTTTGATGGATCTGGTGCAGGCATCATAAAAATGGACAGTGCAAGGACCATCCACAAAGCCCACAAAGGTGAGTCTTGTGGACTTGGCATCAAGCTTGTTGATACTGATGCCTTCATTCATGATCCACACAGGACAACTGAACTCCTGGAAATGAGACATGTCAGGACGATGTCCCGTCCACCGCTCATATGGCATCACTCCCACCAGTGCTCATGTGTGGGAGCAATTTTGAACATACACCATGTGGGTGACTGCCTTGGGCCAGAGGAATGCAGGAACGTTTCCTGCAATCCTCATGGCGCAAGCAAGTTCACCCAGCGTTCGGTTAAAATGCTCCGCTACACCATTCTGTGCCAGTGAATATGGTGCAGTGACCTGTAGGTCAATGACTGTATCGTGGCACCAGGTAAGTAGTTCATTATTGATATATTCTTTTCCATTATTGGCACATATGACCTTCGTCTGGTGACCCAGTTGGCATTCGAGGTAGGTAAGATACTCTTTTAACTTAGTTGACACCTCCCCCTTATTATCCATGAACCTAACTTCACAGTATCGAGTAGCATCATCTATGAATGATATACATATACCAGTGCGTGTGCCCACTTAGGGCTTCTATTCCATCACCAAAATTGCAAAAACCATATATACAAATATATATTGATATCGCAGCCGTCGACTGTGTAGACAGTAGCGGGTGGCACCCATGTATATAGTATAATTTAGAAAAACTGATTTGTCGCTCGACACCGTACCGGGATGATATGGCACGGTAAGGTGTGGGCGTCCAGATGGTGTACTGTTGGTACACCTTTGCTCGATCATTGACGCCACTGAATATATCACTCGATATTAACACATCATAATGTCATTACCAGTTAGTACATGACAACGAATACAGCAGATGATCTAGTCCGTGGAATGAGGCAGAGCCAAGACAAATGCGATCGAGGGTATCAGTGCGATCTGTGTCCATAGCGAAAACGTGACTAAATTAACAGTCAAACTTAGTTGCCGATCTGTGCTTCAGTCGAGTGCCACTCACCTTCAAGTTCGAACTATTTCCGTGACCTCCTGTTATTTTTCTTTGCTGGTACTTCGCTGGGCGGCGCGCGCGCCCTTTGGGTGGCCTTGGGCTTCTTACGGTTCGTTTGGGGCGGTTCTGTCGCTGTATGAGTGTCCTCCTTGTCGTTATTGCCCACATCTGTTAATGGACTGCCAGGAATGGCAGCCTGAGGCAGTCGATCTCGCTGTCTGCGTTCACGTCTGAACCGTGGCGGTGGCAGCGGGTCTGGTGTTGCACTACTATGGCCCAGAGGTGGAGGGGAAGGGGGGGCATTGCACTCTGGTGATGGTGAAGGAGGGGAAGGGGAGGTGCTGCGCCCTGGTGATGATTGATGGGGAAGACTTTCCGAACGCATGCGGGATTGAGAAGGTGCTCGGCCTCGAGGCGAGGATTGCTCTTCATAATCTGAGCTTGAACGTGCGGTAATTTGCTTCTCCATGATTGCAAGGTCATCGTCTTCGCTGCAGATCTCTTTCATACGTCCGTTTATGATGCCTCGTTCATCACCGAACAGCTCCCTGGTGTCACATCGCAAGAAGTTATATGATAGTACATGGAGAGCGCACTCACTTGTTCAGGTAGCTGTACAGAGATTGGCGCCACTTCTTATCGGCTTTGCATGTAAGAAAATTGAGAATTCTGTAATAGAAGTCCACGTAGTCAAAAACGCCGTCATGTTGCTTCCATTTCTCGCGCGAGGTGAGACTGTAACGAGCCTAAAACAAAGCTAAGCTGTGAGCATCATATTGAGAGAATGGCATACGTGAACTGCACTGTAAGCAATGTGCTCAGCAGTGACTTCACGCATGCCGTGAAGCTTTCCGTTTCCGGGACGGGTTGACTTCGACTCGCCATTTGATAGGGCAGAAGAGGGAGAGATGAAAATGTGCTTAAGGACCTTATCGAGAGAGATCACTACTTGGGATGAACATAGCAAGCAGAACTGAAACTCACCCGTATCAATACAAACCCACGCAGGAAGCCTTTGTCGAATCGAACAGGGTTGAAGTCCTCTCCTGGGATGTCGCCACAGTACAGGAAAGCCGGCCAATTGGCGGAGACTGCGGTCACGTGCCCATCTTGCAGTTGCTTTCGCATCCTAGACATGAATCGAGCACGTTAGTACTAAAGGAATGATGAACACTCCACTGACTCTGTTGGATTGTCGAGAAACGAGGATAAGTGTTTGACTGGACACAGTAGACGTGCAAGCTCGGGGTGGTTGAAGCCCATTCGACTGCGGCTTTCGTTGGAACCCAGAGGAGGCTCCAAGCTCTTCTTATCAGGGTACGGCGTGGCGTACATGCCAATCACCTTTTTCAGATGGCTTGCATCGTCTGACCGCACTCATCGCATCACTTTACCCATCTAAAACTGGTCAAGCAGCATAATAGGCCGCATGTATGCAGAACGTACCTCAGAAATGAGTGCATCGAATTGATTACGTCGCTTCTTGTCCTTCATCAGCTCGATGGCATAGGGTGCATGATATCCGATGTAATGGTACACGCGCTGATACCGGTCTCGTGTAGTACCATCTCTGGAGTACAATCAAAGCGCATATATGCTATCTGATCGTGTACTCACACTCTTTTGAGAATGGATTTGCGCCTTTTGGACACTTCAGAATCGTCTTCATCCGTATTCTCAGCGTCTTCCTCTTCGAGAAGAAGTGTCACTTTTATCACTTCTCCTAAATCGCAAAACATGTCAAAAGCACGTGGAATCCATCTTGCAGCCTGCAGGCATTGATCCTCCGGAGATATGGCCTTCAGGTGGTTGGTCGTTCTGCCACTCAACCTTGTAAGTCATTCATTACCCTAATGTGAGTCAGGCATATCACGCACCTTTTGACGCCTTTTACCTCATCTTCAGTGCCGATTCTGGCTTTCCTAATGCCTGCTCAAATGGATCAGTGGGTCCTACAGCTGAGTACATACTTATTCTTGTTGGTAGCCTGCGGTGGGGAATCGGACTCATCGGATAATGATCGTTGCTGTCGTGCACGTTTTCTGTTTTTCCTAAGCGTCTTAGGAGTGGGGCTAGGCGATCGAGAACTGGTGGAGCCACTGTCAGAGTCGGACATGATGGTAGTCGTTGTTGCCAAACTCAGGGGGATGAAACTTTCAAGTCCCGCCAAAGCAGAGTCAGCTGACGTAATCACTCATGATGTTAAGTTCTTGTTAAGTCCATGCGGTACTCACTACGACCACTCTGGTGCTATGACCGACAATGCAGCACACCGCTATGTTTAGCATGGTAAGTCGCAGCCTTTTTCGACTGTATATGTCACTGGCTAATTACCGGATGTGAAGGTCGATGCTAATCTCCGCAGATGCAAGGAACTAATGAACTACAATCATTCCATTGCAACTCAGGGTCGGGGTGAGCACAGGCTTCAACCTGCAGTAGAGCGATATATGGTACGTTATAGGAAATTTATTGTCTTTGAATCGCACTGACGCACTGCATGTAGTATGCAATTGTCTTTGATTTGTACATGATATATATTACCTGTGTATCGAATCTCATTGCGTCCACATTCACTCCCTCATACCTCATGAGCTCTTCGGCACACACTTGTCTTGGGTGTGATGCCCCGTTTGGCACGCAGAAACAACTGTCTGCACATCTTAGTCGGTGTTCCCGCTATCATGAACTCACTGACCAAATATTCGAGTGCAAGCGCAAATCATGGAAGAGGCGTACGAAAGATGAGAAGAGGGCACGTCAAGCGGCAACTGTTAGCCAGAAGTGTCCCACCGCGTTCGACCAAGCACCAAATGTCTTCGAAGAAGGAGTGGTCGATGACCACGATTGCCTGGTACCGCCCTTTGGTGACATGGATGACGAAGTAAGTCATGTACACTATGAGACCTGTATACTACTACACTGACGCCCATACTCCAGCAGCATCAAGGTGCAATGTCAGGGCCACCATCACCGCCTCCCCCAGTTATTTCACAAAGATCAGGTCGTCTCATTTGTATGCCAGCCTGCTTCACCGACTTCCTCCCAGGAAGTTCAACGCACCTTGCGCACATGCCTTTGTCTGCTCATCAACAGCGAGGCCGTCTGCAACGGGAGCCTGGTATTCCATTACCATCTTCGCCATCCACTTCGGATGACTCATCTCACCATTCCAGTGAATCTTCACAGCTGAAACCGTTTGTTTCTGAACTAGATGCCTTCGGACTTTATCGAACATATGTTACCCAACCAACTTTCATTCCTCTCGAGTCTTTGGCTACTGCATGCGATGCGCCCACCCTTGATACTGGCGTTAGGTCTAGAGGCACTACATTGCCCAATTCGGTTATGGGTCCTGGCGAGGCGGCAAACCCAACATCGGGTGATATCTTCGCGCCGTTTACAAATCCGACATGTGGCCTCCTGCTGGCCTGGCAGTACTCTGGTACGAATCAAAAATCAGCAGCAGAACTTGACTGGCTTGCGCGAATCCAGATGGACCCTCTCTTTAACACGAAGGATCTCACTGGTTTCACACATGCTCGAGAAATGAAACTTCTTGACAAATTCTTACAGACTAAAGACAATCCGTTCCATGAAGAGCATGGGTGGAAGCATTCGTCGGTGTCTTTCCATCTTCCCAAGGAAAAGGAACGCTTTGCGTCAGAAGGCACTGCTCCCATCATCACTGTTGATGGCATTTACCACCGTGACCTGACAGATGTAATTACATCTGCGTTTGAAGATCACGAGTTTGGTACCTCGCTCCACATGACTCCTTATATGCAGCACTGGAAGACTGCTGATCACCATGTTATAGATGTCTTCTCAGAATCGTTTGGATCGCCTGA
>JANFAE010000178.1:0-197892 GCA_024613145.1 Pisolithus marmoratus
TGCCTGTCAGTCCTCCTGATGCTCATGCCCATGCATTCTACCACACCCACCCCACTTTTCCCCACACAGGCAAGTTCATATATATATCAGGTTGTTGTATGCTCATGCCCATGCCTGTCCTCTTGACCATACCTGCCCTCTCAGTGATACCCATCCCCTGCCCTCGACCTTGTCACTCCTCAATGCTCATGCCCATGCTTCCTACCATGCCAACCCCACTTTGCCCCACACAGGTGAGTTCATGTATATATATATATCAGGTGTTGTATGCTCATGCCCACACCTGTCCTCTTGACCACACCCACCCTCTCAGCAGTACCCATCCCCCACCCTCAACCTTGTCACTCCTCTTGATGCTCATTGCCCATGCTTTCTACCATGCTGACCCCACTTTGCCCCACACAGGTGAGTTCATATATATATATCAGGTGTTGTATGCTCACACCCATGCCTGCCCTCTTGACCACACCCACCCTCTCAGCAATACCCATCCCCTGCCCTTGACCATGTCAGTCCTCTTGATGCTCATGCCCATGCTTTCTTCTGGGCCTACCCCTGCTTTTCCCCTCACAAGCAAGTTCATATATATATATATCAGGTATTGTATGCTCATTCTCATGCTCTCAACCATCCTTGAATGCTGTAACCCTCTCATTATTGTACTGTCTTGTTGTAACCTGTTATCATTGTACCCTCATTCAGTTTCTTCAACCCCTTCTCAACCTCCTGAGTGAAATTATCACAAGTGCAGACATGGTATTCTATGTCTGTGACTCTGTGGTCACAAAGGAGAAAAGTTTCAAAGGGATGAAGAAAACTGCCCAGCTGTAAGTTTCCCTCACTTCCTAGTTGACCATCCCTAACATTTTCCAGTTTCAAGCCAAGATCCATGCTACTATTTGATGCTGCACATCTTCAACTAGCTGCCACAATTCTATACCTCCACAGCTTGCTTGACAACACCATCATTCAAGGTTATCCTGTATCAAGTGCAGCACAGGTTGCCCTAGTGTTGCTGTGACTCAGTTAGCAGGGAGTTGACTTTGGCTTCTTTTGGCTTCCACAGCAACTTGGTTCCACACAGTGGCTGAGCTGATCTACATGGCTTGGCCCAGTTCAGCTAACCAGCATAGCCACCCTTGAGCTGATTGGTGTTTGCTGACTGGCTTGAGCTGACTTGAGCCAAATAATGAAGGTCTGACTTCAGTTGCCACCATAGCCATTGCAGCATTACAGGTAATGCAACTGCCATCTACATGCACTAATATGATAACACACCATAGTACATTGATGATGCATGACAATAATGCACTGTATACCACCCAACACATTCTTCACTTGACTAGTGGATTCAGAGTCTCAGACTATGTTTGAAGGCATGCCAAGCATACACTTGAACATGTCAGAGCATGAGAAATGTGTGAGCTCAACCATTGAAGTGAGGCACACCTTTGCTTTGTTGGCTCCCTTGTGGAGGTGTGCACTACCCTCAGAGACCTTTTGTGAAGTGGTTTTGGTGTTTCTGCCACATTGTGCAGGGTGTTTGTCAGACTCAGGGGCCATGCTATCACAGCATTACAAATAGGAGATTTCAACAAGGGCTCTGGGGTCTGGGGGATCTCTGCTATATCAAGAATGAGATTGGAAAGGTTAAGTGGTGATTCTGAGGCTTCCTGTTCCAACCCTTCAGAGGCCTGGAGAGTCTCAAATAAAGATCACATGTATCCATAATCAGGTTCCTCTGAAAAGGAAATGAATATGGTTTGAACTTCATTGCCCAGGCCCTGCAGAATATTTTGCAGTTTGATATTGCCATGAATGTAACCATGAGAGTGGATATACTGAAGGCAAGAGATCTGCAAAGGTTTCTTCTCAATAAATAGTCAATTTCAATGAGTAAAAACTTATGAGTTGATCTGCAAGGTATAGTACTGTGTGCAAATGGAATTTCTTATGTTTGTTCAAGAGATCATGCAGTGAAGGGCCAAGAAGATCCAGAACTAGGGCATCATAGTTTGCCTCTCTACCAAACCAGTGTGTGTGGGAAATCCCACATCTGCCATTGAGGTCCTGAAGGACCTTATACTTGAGTTCTACAGAAGATTTCCCCATCATGCTGAGTTCAAGTTTGACAGCATATGGTTTGTTTGTAAAAATGTTCACCACCTTGTATACAGTGACTCCAAAAACCCTTTCCATGTTTGCCCTATTTTCAGTGCATGCAGTGCACTGCCAGACACATGGAAAATCACACTAAGCTTTGGTGGAGTCATAAATAGTACATAGTCCTGGCTGCAATTTGGCTCCTAGGTCATGTGATTTCCTTCACACAGTCCAGAGATATGGTCATTTTAAAACAGCATGTCCATGGAAAGGGTTTTTTCACTTTTGAATTGGTAACTAAGATCTTATTCAAAATGTCCAATAATTGCTATTGTTTGGTGATACAAACAAAGATACATCTGTAAACAATATGTCTGAGTTTAAAATAATTCAAATACCTCTTTGTTCCCAACTACCATTATGGTCAGACCCCATTCTCTTACTCAACAAAGCACCATTCTCTCTTTGCTTGACTCTGGCCATTCTGGTGAAGCTATTGCCAAGCAAATTGGTGTCAGCCCCTCTACTGTATCCAAACTTTGTTCTAAGAGGTGTTCTAGCCTTCCTAAGGACCTTGGAGGCCATCCTTCTAAGCTTTCCCCTGCCAATATTCACCATGCTCAACATCTTATTACCTCTGGCAAGGCTGAAAATGCAGTTCAAGTCACCAAAGCCCTTGGAAATATCATCAAACAGCCTCTCTCTGCTAATACTGTTCATCATCACTTGAAAGAATCTGGTATGAAGTCTGTATTCAAGACCAAACATCCTATTCTCTCAGCCAGACATTGCAAGGCTCACTTGGATTTTGCTTATACCCACAAGGACTGGACTATAAAGGACTGGAAGAGGGTTGTATGGTCTGATAAGACCAAAATTAATCACCTAGGGTCAGATGTATGCAAGTAGGCTTGGAAAAAGGCTGGGGAGGGTCTTAATGATAGGCTGGTACAAGGAACTCCCAAGTTTGGAGGGGGTTCCTTGATGATGTGGGGGTGTATGACTTGGGATGGTGTTGGCTATGCTACAAAGATTGATGGTAGGATGGATGGGGACCTTTACCTTCAGATTTTGAAGGATGAGCTTCAACAAACATTGCAGCATTATGGTCTCAATTCATCTGATACAATCTTTCAGCAAGACAATTATTCCAAGCATACTTGCAAAAATGTTAGAGATTGGTTAGAAGAGCAGGAGTTTGGGACCATGGTATGGCCTGCACAATCTCCTGACCTCAGTCCCATTGAACATCTCTGGGGTTGCTTGAAAAGAAGGCTTGCAAGGTATGAAACCCCCCCTAATGGGATTCATGAGCTATGGGAGAGTGTTCAGGTGTAGTGGGAGGTGATTTCAGTGGAGGAGTGTCAGAAACTATTGAAAGCATGCCTAGAAGGGTTGAGGCAGTGCTTAGAGCAAAAGGTGGATATACCAAGTACTGATAATATCCAAATACCCTTGTAAATTCAAAAGTGAAAAAACCCTTTCCATGGACATGCTGTTTTAAAGTGGCCATATCTCTGGACTGTGTGAGTGAAATCACATGACCTAGGAGCCAAATTGCAGCCAGGACCATGTACTATTTATGACTCCACCAAAGCTTAGTGTGATTTTCCCCATGTGTCTGACAGGACACTGCATGCACTGAAAATAGGGCAAACATGGAAAGGGTTTTTGGAGTCACTGTATGCTGGCTGCAAAGGTAGCAGTCAACTCAAAACATGGCACAAGCAGGTTATCAGCCCATTACAGCTTGAACCTACCAAACATTCCTGAGCCAAGCTGCTCTCTTACATGATATCTACCATCCACTCGAATCAGAGCTAGACTCATCTTGATACTGGGTGAGTCATCAGTTTTGGAGGTTGGTTAGAGTTGAAACTAGGCAGGAAACTTAGGACCACAGCAACTGGTCCACATGATTGCTGGAAGTTGGAATGCTTCAATAATAATGCTGAATCAACTTCAGTGATGAGCTGTCCTGTTACAGAGCTGATTAGTAAGTAGTAAGTACCAAACAATGTATCAGTTCCTTCTGCAAACCACCACATCATTGATGGTGACCACTTATTCTGGTGCAGGTTCATATACCTATGCTTACTTCTCTTCCAACAGGACCTCAGGACCTCATACCAACCAGCATGCAGTGTCATTGACCAATACTATGGCCTCTACAGTGCAGACAGCTTCTAATGACTTTATCTGTGCTAAACCAGTCAAATATTCATCAACTCCACTTCTAAATGGCAAGATCAAGTCTCAGACCCTGGAGGCAAGTTGTGTTGGTGCTATGGATGACACCTGCTTACATCCACCAACTTGCTGCAAGGATATTATCAAAGCACTGTGAGGAGTCTGTGATGACAAGTTCATGGTGAGTAAATAGACAGATTCTGATGAATTGGGACCCATGTTTTCTGTTTCAGGAGGTTTCCAACTTCAATCAGCATGAGTTTGAGATGCTGTGCCATATGATCAATGAAGAATGTCCTGATATCCCATGGAAGCCAAAGTAAGCCCTACCCAGGTTTCTCCTCTAGTATATGAATGCTAATTGTGTTGCAAATGTTGATAGGCTCATGTTTTTTGTCAAACAAAACTCCCTTATGATCCAGCTTGTGAGTGCTATCCATGAAGCACCTATATCTGAATTCAACAGCATGCTTTCTTGCTTCCAACAAGTGTCTTACCCTCATAACATTGTTCACATCCAAGTCAGCATGAACAGTGACATGGAAGGGGAGTTCATTTCTGCTATCCCTGACCTTGCCTTGGTCATATCATTGATGAAGGGTAACAAGATCCAACATTTTCCTCTAATTGTAGAGTGTGCTCTCTCTCAGCCTTGCCAGAAAGTTTTCAAAAAGGTTGCCATGCTGATTGCTGCACATCCCAAAGTACTTATGGTTGTCATTGTCCTGATCAATGAGTCCCCCCATTACCAGTCACCTTCTGACAAGTCTTTGGCATGGAAAACATTTGTGAATCACCAGGACTCTCTGGACCTTACAGGTTTCACATCATTATGTGATGTTGACTCCAGCAATGTAGATGTGGACAAAGATTTCATGGTTCCTGTTGTCATTGCTGGTCACACTTGGTGCCATATCAGTAGTGTTGATTATTATGTCTGGCTGAAGCACACTCCAAACACCAGCAATGAAGGGATCTCACCTGTGAGTACAACCAGGGTGGACCCTGACACCACAGTCAAGCAGTCAGAGTGGAGTGTGCATGGTGTATGTTTCTGCAGCTGATACAATTCACCTAGAACTCATGAAATTGTAGGAACTCCCTGGGAAAAAGAACCTGGATCATTTTGATAGGTTGCTCAACAAAGGTCTGGAGATGATTTGGCTGTACATCATCCAGTTTTGTCAAGAGATTGCCATATGCCATAATCTACCTGCTGATTATTTGGGCCTCGAAAAATCTATTTGCCTCCCCCCCTCCTGGGACCATTTCCATTCTGCTCTGGTCAATGTGAGGGAGATAACTGCCCATGCCTGCTTTATGCACTGGTACAAGGATTCATTCAGGGGCAAAAAATGACCCACCACTGAACCCAATATCAAGCCAGGTGATTCCAGAGATCAAGAGGTTGAACCCATCTGCAAGTGCACCATTGGAGGGTGGGAGGTTGGACAGAGGCAGTGAGTAGTGAGGCTTGAATTTGCATGTCAATCACTTTGTGCCCCACCTCTCCCCCTCCCCTCCATTGGAATGGGGAGAGCTGGAGCAGGGGAGAGTCAGGGGTAGGAGGAGAGCAAGGGAGGTCACATGACTGAGTGGCAGGGGTCTGGGGTCAGGCAGGGTAGTGTAGACAGGTTGGATGAGAGGGTCATGTACAGTGAGCACTCTCAGATACCCAAGTGGACTCAGACAGGTTCACTGCTGGCTCTCCCATCTGGTGATGAGAGAGGAACTCAAACCCCACAGTGAAGAACAGTAATGGCACCAATCACACTTCAGGCAGTGGCATCCCTTAGAGGAATTGGGAAACAAGGTCAGAACTCAGACAGTGAACTGACATCAGAAAGCAGCATCTCAGAGTCATCAGCATCAGGGAGTGGCATAGAGGTACTAGGAACAGAGAGAAGGAGGCAAAAGACCTTGTACACAGTACCAACAATGGAGGAAGTGAATGCACAGTCAAAACCAGCAGGAGACTTGGACCAGTTCAGACTATGGTCAGCCATATTTGTAACACCAGGAGTGACATATACATATAAACTGCTGAGCACATGCCCTGAGACTCCCCCTTCCCCAACACCAAAGGCTACCCAGCAGCAAGGGTATCACAAACCAGCACTAGGAGGAGGCAGCATAATCATGTCAGACTTGGTGAAAATCATACCACTCTTCCATGGGGACTATGGCAACAAGGAGGAACTGACAGAATGGTTTGCTCAGTTTCAGCTCTTGATACCAGATTCATGGTCAGATGTGAGGAAAGTAGACAGATTCAGGCTGCAGTTGGCACCAGGAAGTTATGTGGACAAATGGTTTGAAAGCCTACCTTCAGAAGACAAGAAGGACATGTTGACACTGAAGGCAGCATTCATGAAGTGATGGCCACCAGCAAGGTGACCCAAACTGATGAGGGTACAACAGAGGGAATGCATTAAGGACCAGGTGCTAAAAGAGGAAGAGATAGGAGAGTGGATCACAGAGGGGAGAGCAGGAGATTATGGGCATGTACTATGGGTGGAAAGGGTCAAGAGGTTGGCATTGAGCATGGGAGACACAGAGGGGATGTTGGTGGTGCATGCAATAGAAGGGGCACCACAAACAATCAAGGATGAACTGGACAAGGACTATGCAAGCTGGGAAGAGTTCATCACAGCAGTATGGAGTATCAAGGTGGAGAAGCTATGGAGGAACAGAGAGAAGCAGAGTGCAGAATGCACCAGGAATCAAGTGGTCACCCTCTTACAGCAACAGATGGCCAACCTCACAATGAGGACAACAAATGTAAATACAAGAGGGTATACATGACCAATGTTCTCACAGCAGTTCCAAGGACAGGGAAGCATAGGGCCACCACAAATAGCAATGCCATATGGGCCAAGCACCAGCTTACCACCAGCAACATATGCAAGAGGCATGGGGGTACAGTGTCCTCTGCTGACAAGATCACAAATATTGGAGAAGACAAGTGTCTTACCCAGAGACCAGATACAGAAACAGGCAGGCAGCAGTATGAGGCAGATGTTGAGTTGTGGCACAAGATGTATGGCTACAATGCCCCACTGTCATTGGAAAGGCCATACCCACTGAAGCCAGGGACAGCAGCTGCAGGAGCTGGTGAGTGCTTCAACTGTGGGCTTGTAACAGACCCACCACATGTTGGAAGCATGTGCATGGCAAAGGAAACACTCAGACTGCATGAGATGAGATGGAGACAGTTAGTGGTAGCCATGTTGAGAAGAACTATGCAGCCTAGAATGACAACAGCACCCATAAACTATGTATGGCCAGCTCCAACTCAAATAATGGCACAACCAATGCATGCCACACTGCTTGTGAACATGGTCACACCATGGGAGACATGGCAAGAGGGAGATGGACAGGGAGAGTTGGAGCATGTGTGGGAGTGGGTGCAGGAGGAAAACAGGAGGGGACTACAGATAAGGGTGGATCAGCTGTAGTCCCAGAACAGGATCTGACATGAGATGAACCTGTACAGGATGGTAATGAGAGGATGGTGCTTGTGGGTGCTAGTGGTAACATTGAGTCAGGGCAGAATGCAGTTGTTGACATGTATGGGGTGGACATGACAGGAAAGCCAGTGAGAATGCACCTAAGCAACCTGTTCCTGACAGTACCAGGTTTAGAACGTCCACATGGGGAGTACATGCAGTTCCTAGCCATGATCAATAGTGGCATGATGATCAATGTGATTGACTCAGAGGCCTACCAATGGGTGAGCAGGAGACTAAGCAAGCTGAACCCATCAGCACAGACATTGCAAATGGCCAATGGCTTGTTGGTACCCTCAGAAGGAATGTGGACAGGCAAGATCTGGTGGGGCCTGGTGTCAATTGAGACTGCATTCAAAGTCTTCCCCAGTGGAGGGTCATGGAAAATGCTATTAGGAAAGCCACTGCTGGACAAAGCAAAGGCAGTACATGATTATGGGACAGATTCAATCCTCTTACCAGGGAAAACAACCCAGCACAGAGTCATGAACTTTGCACAAAAGGCAATACCAGCAAATGTCCCACCCATGCAGGTGCCAAAAGTGGGGGAGGATGAGGGGCCAGTGGTGGGAGTGGGAGCAGTGACAGTGAGGGATGACAGAGGGGAGTGAGAGGGAGATGAAGATGGGGAAGAGCTGGGTGAGATGAAGATAGAGGAGGAAGAGGGGAACAAGGAGGTGTTCATGAGGTTGATGGGGAAGGGCCCATTCTACCTGCTGAGATTGCATAAGGTGGTGGAGACAGTACAATATGGAAACCTACCACCAGATGAGTTAATGAAGGTGCAGAAGCTGGTTGCAGAGTTTGCAGACACCTTTGCATTGTTGGTGTGGGAGGTGAAGCTGGTGGACTTCATCAAGTTCAGGCTGAACATACCAGAAGATGCTAAGTTCCCATTGAAGGTCCATCAGAAACCACTAACCCAAGCCCAGAAAGAATGGTACTTGCCAGTGTTAGATGAATTCAGCAAAGTGGTGTAGAGATCACTAAAAAAGGGGTATGGAAATGGGCTCTAAAGGCTAGTTAGACCACTAGGGACCCTGCTGGAGATAGGAACTAGTAGAGAAAATGAAAAGAAAAGAAACTAGAACACTCAGCTGAGAACCTGACACAAACTGCTCAATCCCCCACCACTCTAGGACTCCCCTAGAGCTGTCCTGACTTCACTCTCAAAGGCAGAAAACAGAAAAGACTGCCACAGGCTGGTCACACCAGCCTGTGCTCTCCAGCCTCTATAGTGGTGATTGTTCTGTAACTCCTACAAACTCAAGTCCGAGTCCAACTTTGCTTACTAATCAGCCACTCACCTCACACCTAAGTCTGAACCCAAGGTACAAAATGGGGATCATGCCCCTTAGAAAAATAAAAGAAAGCCTCAACCACTCTATCCTCACCCAAAATCCTACTAGGGAGTTCCCTCTCCCTACAGCAGGGATCCTGAGGGACATACACTCAAATGAAGTCAAGGCAGTACACCCCACAGTGCTAGCACAGAAGGCACATGGAGTGGCAGGACTCACCATGGATGAGATAAGATGGATCATGGAAGAGCAATGCATTGCACAAGGCAAGAAACTGAGCACAGAGCCACCACCAAAACCAGAGCCAACAATGAAGAAACAGGAAACTGGGAGCAAACCCAAGTGGAGAGTTTGCCAAAACTTCACTGAACTCAACAAGGTGACAACAGTAGTGCCAATGTTGCAAGGTGACATTGAGCAAAGCAGCAGTGACTAGCAGGACATGAGTATATCTGTGTCATTGATCTGGTGTCAGGGTTCTATGCAATAGAAGTGGAGGAAAAGGACCAGCCATACCTGTGTGTATACACAGAAGGGTGAGGGTTTCAGTGTTACCAGAGGATGCTGATGGGCCTTGCAGGAGCACCAGCATGTTTCTCAGATATGACTAACACAGCCTTCAGGGACATTTTAACAGAACTGGGTTTCAAAACATTTGTTGACAACAATGGCATGGCTGGCAACATCTTTGGGGAGCTGCTACAGTGGGTGCAAAAATTGCTAATGAGGTGTCAAGAATGGGGACTATCACTATCACTGTTGAAAACAAAGCTCTTCTTCTCTGAGGTCATGTTTGGAGGGGCAAGAGTCAGTAAAGCAGGCATCTGACCAGACATCAGCAAACCAGAGGCAGTAGCTAAGTGGAAAGTGCCCAAAATGCTACTAGAGTTGATGCAGTTCCCAGGCTTAACAGGTTACTTCCAGTCACTAATCAAGGACTATGCCAAGATAGCAGCCCCACTAACTGACCTCCAGTGAAACCTCAACATCATAGACCCAGTGATGAGAGCAGGAAAGAAGTGCTACTGCCAATACCCATGAGACAGAACCTTAGACAAGTATTGGATGCAAAGACATGCAAAGGCCTTTGTAAGGTTAAAGCAACTATTGGTCAAAGAACCAGTGTTGAGAGCACTGAAGTTCAATGGAATGCCATTCATACTTATGACAGACAGTTGCAAGGAAGGGCTCAGAGCAGTGCTAGCCCAAAGGTTCAAGTCAAAGAAACTGAATGGAGAGGAGGTCACCACAGTGCACCTGGTGGGATTTGTGTCAAAATGGACATCACCAATGGAAGAGAAGTACAAGCCATACATATTGGAGTTTGCTGCACTCAAGTTTGCATTTGATCATTTCAGCAACATGATATGGGGTTCCCAGTCAAGGTGGAGACCAACTGCATAGCCCTTAGAGACACACTGTGCAATGAGTGACTGTCCACAGTACATGCATGATGGAGGGATGGAATATTGGCATATCAAATCATGGATGTGTGACACTGACCAGGGAAAATGAATACAGCAGCCAATGCACTGAGTCATATGCACACAGGACTCCCAGTGATGCAGGGAGATGGCAGCACATGGTTGGTCAGCAAGGACTGGGAGGCAGCAAAAGGGATCATAAATGACCTATTCATGATAAGCCCAGACCCTTCAATCACACAACTATGTAGTAGGTTTGCTAACAAGCCACTGTTCCTAGAAGTCATCAAAGCAATCATGAAACTGGACAAGGAGGACACAAGTTGGGAGCAAAGAAGAGCAAGGCATCAAGCAGAAGGGTACAGAATCAGGAATGGGAAACTATGGCAGCTACTGTCAGTCAAGTCACTCAGAGCATGACCAGAAGTCAAATGCATCATGCAAGAAGAAGCTGTCAAGATGGCTGCACAGGAGCACCAAGACAACAGGCACTGGGGTAGGGACCTGATCAAATTGAAACTAATGGACCATATTTACAGCCTGAGACTCGACCAGTCAATAGTGCAGGTGCTGCACTGATGCCTGCAATGCAAGAACTTCAGACCCACCAACTTACACTCACTGTTGTACCCAATAACCAGAAGGCACTCCTTTGAACTGCTAGTAGCAGACTGCTTAAGTCTACTGAAAGGTAAGGGAGGGTACCACACTGCATTACTAATCCTAGATACATACTCACAATACATATGGGGATTCAAATTGAAGATGCACAGTACTGCAAAGACTACAATTGAAGGTCTACAATCCATATGACAGATGTTCCAAGTGCCAGAAGCACTCATGACAGATGGTGGCCTGCACTTCAACAATGGGGAAGTCAGAGCATGGTGCAAGGTGAATGGGGTGGAACAACAGGTGGTTGCAGCATACACACCATGGGTTAACAGCTTGGTAGAAAATGCTAACAGAAAGTTGTTAGGGCAGTTATGGCAAATGTGCAGCCCTGAAGTGGGTGAGGATGTAAGTGAACCACTGAAGTTGAGTGACATACCAGCAGCATGGCCAACACATTCCAAGGAGGCCATATGACAGCTAAACAAATGCATCATGCCAGCATTCCAGCTTTCACCCAAGGAACTGATGCTAGGCTTCATGATCAACACCATGTGCACACCACCAGATGAAGCAACAGAGGAGGTGAGGCATGAGGATGTTGAGGTTCAACTGGCCTATGTGGAACAACAATGGCTAGATGGAACAAGTCAAGCCATCAAGAATGTGGTCAGCAGACAGGTGGCTTTTGACAAATGGGTGGTAAGATCAACAGCAGGAGAGGTGAGGTTCAAAACCAGGGATCTGGTACACGTCCATGACAGTGTGCTGGATTTCACAATGGCCAGCTCAAGGAAACTGCTGCCAAGGTGGTCAGTGCCAAGGAGAGTTGTGGAGAGAGTGGGGAACTTGTACAAGTTAACCACACTGGAAGGATTCCTGATGGGAGGACTATTCCACTCACAAAGACTGAGACTTTTCATACCAAGGGAGGGGTTGGCATTGGAGGAGATGCAAGAAGTGGAGGGAGGACTGGAGGATGGCTGGGTAGAGAGAGAGGAGTGGGAAGAAAGCAATGAGTAGCAGGGGGAGGAGACAGAGCATGAGGATAGCAGGGTTTGGCAAACCCAGAGGTTTGCCTCAGTGAAGGGGGGGGCAGATGGAACAGGGAGAGCTGGAGTGGGGGAGAGTCAGGGATAGGAGGAGAGCAAGGGAGGTCATGTGACTGAGTGGCAGGGGTCTGGGGTCAGGCAGGGTAGTGTAGACAGGTCAGATGAGAGGGTCATGTACAGCAAGCACTCTCAGATACCCAAGCAGATTCAGATAGGTTCATGGCTAGCTCTCCCACCATGGCATGTATTTTTGGTTCATCTGTATTGCTTCTTTCAATGTCTGCAGGCTACACTTCATTATGTATTCCATAGTGTGCAATCACATGTGTCTGATGTCTTATCTGGATTTGATTTTGACAGCTGGCAAAAGTGGAGTATAAAGGTAGGTGGCCCAGCTCCTGTACACCCCACTCATACCAACAGCCCAGCCCTCCTTGAACTATGCCTTGCCATGCTCCAACAGATAGGGCAGGTCCAGATGCTGTCCAATGCCCCAAAGTTCTTGGTCCACACAAGCATCATCCTCCCCACCACTTCACACCTGGGGAAGATGATCCAGACCCTCCTCCAGCACCTACTCGGAATCCAGCACTGGTCATATCCCCAACATCCATGGAGGTGATACCTGTGCAAGCTGCACCTTTTGCTCCACATCAATCCCAAGCTCCTGCCACAAATCAGGAGCTTGAGTTCATTGATATTGATGTTGCTCTCAAAGGGAATGCAGATGAGGGTGATGATGATGACAACAAATACAATGACACTGAGCATCCCAACTTTGCTGAAGAAGCTCCACAGCAACTGATTCCTTGGGTGTGAAGGTGCTGTGGTGCAACTGACAATCTGTTACACACCATGGACTCATCAATGACTGACCCTTTAGACTCTAGATCTTCAGAGGAGCGAGCTGCTGATGTTCACTACTTCTTCACAAAAGGTACCAAACAGCCATTGATATGCAACTCTTGCAGGTGAGCATCTACTGTATTTCTAGGCATTGGTCATCTGAGAGTGATGTAGTTCCTTGAAGGAGAAGGCTCCAGCAAGTTTCCCTTCAAATTGAGCATATACCTACAGCTCCAACACAAGCAACTACAGACTCTGTATTCATATCAAGAACTTCCATCTCCTGGAGTTTCCAGAGCAGGCCAAGAAGCAAGGGTGGCATATCTATATCAACAGCATCAATCAGGCCTTTAGTATGGGG
Source organism: Pisolithus marmoratus (assembly GCA_024613145.1). Taxonomy (NCBI): domain Eukaryota; kingdom Fungi; phylum Basidiomycota; class Agaricomycetes; order Boletales; family Pisolithaceae; genus Pisolithus; species Pisolithus marmoratus. Next base: position 13,399 of record JANFAE010000178.1, read on the forward strand.
TACACATTTATGACACTATGTCAAGTGCTTCAGAACCCAGGAGTCTCAATTTGAAAGCTGCCTCCCCCTCCTCAGCCACTTGGTGATCAGTTGCCCAACTTTCTGGGCTCCAAGTCCTTGCTGGGTGATGGCTTACCTGAATTCTCCCCTTCTACTTTTCATTGTTACTTGGTGTGATTTATTGTATCTAATGATCAAGTATGTGACTGCCCCAGCATGCATTGGATCTTATTGATTTGCTTCACAGTCCATCAATGTCATCAAATGCCTGGAGTTTCATCAACTTCTACTCTTGCTCCACAAGGACCTTTGGGATGCAGACATTCCACAGCACACAAAGATGTGGGAACTCATAATTGAGGCATGGAGGGAGTACTTTGTGGTTCTGAAGAATGATCTTGTGGTAAGTAGTTCACAAGATCATGTACATTGTATCTTAAGTAATCATCACTAAACAATCTAGAAAGCAGAAGGAAGGATATCCTGCACAGCTGATATTTGGTCTGATGAAGTACTTAGGCCATTTTTGGCTCTCACCACCCATTGGATTGGCAAGTCTGAGGGAACTATGTTGCTGCAGCTGAAGGCAGCTCTTCTTGCCTTTCACCATCTTCCTGGCAATCACACTGGTGACTATATTGCTCAGAAATTCCTGCATCTCCTGGATCATGCAGAGGTCACAGAGAAGATGAGTACTCCATAGGCTGGATACTTAAAAGTACTGTAATTTCTTTCAGATCAGACATTTTATGCTCAACAATGCAGCCAACAACAATGCAGCTATGAGAAAGCTCTCTGAGTTGCTTGGTGCATGTGGAATCCAGTTCAATGCTGATGACCATCAAATCATGTGTCTCCCCCATGTACTGAACATCTGCTCAAAGCACATTACTGAAAAATACCAATCCACAGACTTTCTTACCACTTCTAGTCAAGCATGGGGTGATCCCCTTACAAATGCCATTGACAAAGACACTTACATTGAATCACTCCAATGGGATCCCATAGCACTCAGCCATGACATCATACATGCCATGTGAATATCAAGTCTTTGCTGAGAAAGCTTTTGTGCTACTGTTGAGAATGGCAACAAGATGAAGCTGTGGACTGATGAAGATGGTGAAGAGACTGAACTCCCTCTGTTAGAGCTCCTCTGTGATGTTAAATTGCAGTGGGACTCTATTTACTTCATGATCAACTGTCTTCAAGTATTGCAGCAAGTGGGTGCAGTCTTGGCCACAAATGTTTTTTCAACTTACCACTCAATAGGCCCTGGATTGTTTCTTCAAGCTGCCTGCCCAACATGACATCACTGACTACAAGTTAGAAGAGATGGAATGGCTTATTCTGCAAGACATAGAGCTTGTCCTTGAGGTGAGTATCTTGCATTGCACTCCCATGATTTGAGAAACCATTGGTGCTCCAGATTCCCCACCTCACACAGCAAGGGATGTCAGCAGAGAGCACTCCCACCCTTGGCACTGTAGTACCCACTTTTGAGGAGTTCATCACTTGTTGGCAGTGTTTGAGCAAGGTGGTTCCACATTGCACCCCCTTTGTCTGCCCTGGGTTAGAATGTGCAAAGCAATACTACCATCACTTGGACAGAACCTGTGCATACCTTATTGCCATGTGTATGTGATTGTACCCTGTTACCTGCTACTTCTAATTCAGCTTCACATATCCCTTCAGTGGTCAACCCAAACATCTGTCTCTTGCATGTCTTGTCACATTGGTCACTTGACCAAAGGACCAATCCTCAAGCAGTTATCATGGAAATGGTATGTCTTCATGAATCCATGGGACAGCATGCTCATGAAGCACTGCTACAGATGAAAGAATATAGAGTTCATGTTGTAGGAATGAACTCCATAGTTGATGCCCCTGAAGCCTGTGTGGTTGAGCCTTGCAAGAAGGCATGCAATCAGCAGTCACTTGCTGCATGTTATGGGATCACAACTTCAGAAAGCAAAGGCTGCCCCATTGCCAAGACTGTCTGAACAATTCAAGAGGAGCTTGATGCATACCTCACTGCTGAAGTCCAGGAAGATACTGACCCAATTCATTTCTGGCAGGTAAGTACTCTGTGTACAAATTCTGTTTGATTGACTGTGTGCTACACAGGCCTCCCAAACCTTATATCTGACTCTCTTCCACATTGCCATGGACTATCTCCCAATCCAGGCATCCTCTGTCCCATGCAAGCATGCCTTTTCATCTAGTGGGGAGACAATGACAAAGTGCCAAAACCACATCAGCACAGTACTGATGGAAGCTTTGCAAATGATGAAGTTCTTCTTGAAGAAAGAGTGCTTGAACTTCATGGCAGGCTGGGTAACTTTGCAACATGATATGCAGCAGGAGATCAACAGGGATATTCTGGCTAAGGTTGTTGATACTCATCTATCCAGGGAGGATCTCATGCAAGTAGTGGATGATATTATGGTCATGATCACAGGTGATGAGGGCAATGGAGCTGAACTCTGAGGATGTGTCTGTAGCATTGTTTACACCTTGCCATCACATGTAACATTCACCATTGAATGTCAAATGCTAAACATCAATTCTTCTTCACTCACTCTATGAATCTACCCACCTGTGAGCACTTTATTATTCAAACCAGCAGATTCCAGAACCATAAGTGGCATGGGTCCTGGTCATGGCTGTTCCCACCACTTGTTGACACTGTGACTCCAGTGGTGACCATCATGTTCTCCTGGACCTCACAATCACCCCACCTGTGCTGATGCCTCTCCTGCTGCAAGCTCATGCATGTGCTTGACCTTCAAGCACATCCCTTCAGCAATGACAATCATGACCAGGCAATCACCAATCACACATGTACAAATTCTGCTGCATCAGATCCAGGTGCACCACAAGTGCAACTAACTGTGATGCCCCATCTTTAGGTGAGTACAGCATATCTACTACATCCAAAGTCCAGGACTGATTCATCTGTTATGGTGTAGGGGCTGGCTTTCAGGTGGGAGTGGAGTCTGTGGAGAGATCACCCACTAGAAACATTGACAATGGTTTTGGGATGACCCAGTAAAGGACTACCTTACCCCAAGAGTGGCAATGGAAATCATACCATGGAAGGACAACCAGACAGTCAGTGTCAAATTACTTGGTAGGTGCCCCAGTCACATCTGCCACATGCTCAGCTGCCTTATTCATGCACAACAAACAGAAAGCTATTCCATATTACCCCAGTTCTTTTTCTGGTGGCAACACAGCCTGGTATGAAGCAAGTGTCACTTTCACTTGACAGCACATGAGAATGACTACTAATCCTGGCTCATACAGTGGTAGGTGCATTACTACAGTGTGGACATACAAGTATACCAATGATTGTTCACATGCTATCAGCCTGGATGCCATTTCTGGCAATTGCAGTATTGCCACCAAAGTCACCTAGGGCATGCAGTGACCTCATGCCTAGCCTGAATGGTGTTCTGGGTAGCTGTCATGTGGTGGAAGACAGACAGTAGGAAGAGTGTCAGATGCTCATTAACCCATGTAGCCTGCAAATGCCTTGGTATCCCATAGGTAAGTCCCTGACCTGCCATGATTGTCAGCCTTTGCTGTTGGCCAAGGCATGAGTCTGACAGCTGCAATGATCATGTAGGAACTGGAACAAGGGGTGGTGTGTAGCTATGCTCCATGTTCATTCTGAGATCATCCCTTTGACCATTTATTTTTTGTCCTACACATTAGAGTTTAGATGCATTGATGCAGCTTACACAGAACATCCAAAGTTATGACACAGTGCACAGGATCAATGTATAGGATTTTCAGGCCTATGGCACTGCTATACAACCACCAAGCTGTGACATCTGCTTCATAGGTGGAGCTAACAACAAGTTGTTGATGGTGCTGCACTACTCAAGTGCAAGCCTGGCAATACCAGCAGTTCACCAATATGTGTACTACCATCATTTCTCGAGTCCAATTACTCTGTCTTGTCTGGGTGGCTGGGTGCCCTGAATTGCTGCTTCACCTAATTGTCTATCTACTGCATTTTTGTAGTACTACATAACTCTTAGTAAGAACTACCTTTGGTCCAATATTGTACAAGTTCAGAACTGGTTAATAAGAATTACCTTTGGACCAATATTGTATGAGCTCAGAGTTGGATAATAATATTTAACAGCTCTTGTCACTTGGCAGTCCTGCAGTAACTACTTTATACACAAGGGCCATATGCCATACAGAACAAGTAATTCCTACCTAGTGACTTGAGACTGTTGAGCATTCACCATGCACTGCAGCCACCAACTAACAGACTGCCAACATTCAGCAATCAAAGAATTCTATGTCAGCTTCAAAGCTGGTCAGCAAGCTGTGGCTTCAGTGACTGAAGTCACCATGTGCAAGTTGACACTTCATTTTGGCTATGGCTTCCACACAACCCAGCTAGCTAGGTACCAGCTGTGGCTCAGAGTTGGCAACATAGCCAAGTTACGGCAACACTAGGTTGCCCTGCATGACTGTGGAATGCTAGGCAGGCATTCTAACATCATCTTGATTTTATGGGAGTCAAGGTCTGGTGGTACAAAAATTTATCTGGACTGGCAAGCATATCAAGCCCTGGGGTAACCACCTGCCAGTTCAATGCCCTCAATGTAAAACCATTGTGGGCAGAGGGGTCTGCAGGCAAGACTATTTCCTATGAGTGCATATATCCTGACTGTGGAAAAGACATTGGGCCTGAAGGAGAGGAACCCACCCATGACATATACCTTTTCCATACCTAAAGATGCCATTAAACTTCCACATGGGAAGAAAGAAACATCACCTTGGCTTCTAGTAACATTATGAATACCATCTTAGGTATATCCTGTAGATGCCAGTCAATACTCTCATCTCAATACAGCACAGTCAATGTATGAAGTAGCACTAACAAAGGCCACTAGTATCAGTGGTGACTCCAGAGAGGCAATGTCAACTTCAATACTGTATAACCTGGCCAGGGTGTATGAAGACAAGGAGAATCTGGATATGGCAAAGGAGGCTTATGATAAGCTACTTACCCACCATCCTGAATACATAGATGGTTGGTTACTGAACCCCTATGACATGGGTAATGAATTTGACCATTTCAATCACAGCTAGAGTTCAACAGGCTCATATGCTAGCAAATGTGAATCAAGTCAATGAAGTGCATGAAATATTGAAGAATGCACTTACAATGCAGACTAGTAATCTCAACCTCCATGCCTACTATACCTTGTTCTTTACCCAGAACAACCAGCTGAAGGTTGCAAAGGATTTCAACTATGCCACACTCAAGGATTATGAGTGATCTGATGTTTACTCACTCTGTGTGGCTTGTGTCTATGTCAACATTGGACATTGCTATTATGCATGAGATGAAATTGACCATGCAATTGAGACCATAAGTGGGTTTGAAGTGGCATTCCCAGCTCACTCATATGATATCTCCAGTATGAAACTGCTTCCACAAGGTACTATGATGGCCCAATACCTCAGTATTGTTATACCTTTGTCAGTTGTGGTATTCTAAAGGTAGCCAGGAGCAATCATTTCCTGCTATGAACACAGTGCTGAAATATGCACAGATGGTCAGTATGGTTTCCTTTTCTTTACTTGTAAACAGCTCAATGGGCATGCCAGGCACTTCATTTTCAACCAAGCAACAAGTGATAATTTGCAACATTGCAATGATCTGACAGAAGGCCATGGAACTTTTGTTTGAGTTACCTCCTTCCAAGTGTATGCTCTGAGACCTCAAGCTAGCAATTGCACAAGTGATCCATGCACAGCAGTATGCCAGTCTGCCTTAGCTAAAGATATGTGTTGAGTAAACCTTCTTCCCATTATTAAAGGGTGTTTGCCTCCCTGGCTGCTGACCCATCTCCTTCTGTGCCATATAACAAGGAAGTGTCAGATCAGAGATGGAGATTATGTTGAGATGTGGCAATGAACACCTTACTTCACAATGTGCATTTGAGGCTGAGGCTTAAGCATGACTGGATGCTGTGAGGCAACAATGACAAGATAAGAAAATGTGCCTGGAGGCAGCTGAGGTACATACACAATCTTTCTCTTGCATTACTTGCATCCAAGTTTCCATGATTGCATCTTGTTGCCCAGTGCTCTAAAATGGAGGAACTTTGGCAGTGAGCAGAGAAACTTGCTGAAGAACAATGCATTGCTTGTGGACAGGCACTGGAATGGAGTTGAGAAATATGGGTGGAGAGTGAGGAGGAGCATAAACATAAAGCAAAGCATGCATCAAAGAAGCTCAAGGCAGAGATGGAGAGCAGCAAAAGGGAAAACTAAAGAAAGTCAATGATTAGGATCTCTGGCTCAAGCCCTAGGAGTGATTGATGGTCCATGGTTTCCTTTTCTTTACTTGTAAAATAATCTCAGCTCAACAGGTGTGCCAGGCACCTCACTTTCAACCAAGCAACAAAGAAATAATTTACAACATTGTGACAACCTAACAGAAAGCCACAGAATTATTGTTTGATCTACCTCCTTCAAAGTACATGCTACTGGTGTGGGGAGTGCATACTCCCTAAGGCTACAGATCACCCATGGCAGCCTTTCTCTATGTCAAAAGTCACTCCCTCATGTCCCCTACTATGATCATGATGCTGCCACTTACTCTAACATCACACACCAGTTACTATAATGTCACACATGTCACACACCCCTATTCTCCACCAGCAAAACTGCCACTGACTCACCAGTTACCATATTAGGTTTGTCCCCTGTCACATGCACTCCCCTCTCACCATGTGACCTTGGAACACTGTCCATCAGTGATCCACCACCAACCTGTCACATGTTGCCATATCCCCTTGGTGGCTATATCCACCCTTCAAGCACCAAGGCTGTTGCCCACTTAGTAATGCTGCCCACATCCCTCCTTTGTTAAAGAAATCACTGCCTGCCCCCACTGTGCTTCCTTTCAGCCCCAGTATGTAGTTATACCTTTTCTTCCTTGCTTCCTTCATTTTTCTGGACTTCATTTGTTTTAATTTCTGTCCACATCACTGCTGTCCATGTGATTGTCCATGTGTTGGCCTTCATGTCTCCTCTTATTACTTTTTGACATATGACAGATCTGATATATTCTGATTTTTACCTTAGAAACCACTGTCCTTATGCTACAAAAAGTCCACTGTACATAGAAAAATAATCACCCACCTTTTGGTGTCACTATCTGTGTGTCTAAGAGTCTCTGAGTATTTTGAGTCAAGTCCCTCCATGTTTTTCAAGTCCCCAGCATCTTCCAGTGCCTCATCTTCAGTCCTATCAAGTTTTCTGCATCCCTCAGCCCCCAGGAATGCCACTTTGGTGTTTACAGCATCTACCTATGAGTTCAAGAGTCCTCAAATTGCCACCTTTCAAGTTTCTGCCTTCCAGAAAATACCCCCAAGTCCCCAGAAGTTACCCTGTGCCCACTTAAGGCAGATTTTCGAGTTCCTTGCTGCCAGTACCCCCTGACCACCAAGAAAAATCCTCTCTCACCTTCTGGTCCTCCTGTCTATCTCCTTCCAACTCAGCACCCCTTGGGACAAGCCTAGGTCCATCCTACAGCTTTCCCACTTTCCCCTTCACACTCTTGCCAGAAGAGTCACCCACATTGTTTTGGAGCCCATCACAAGGGGTCTGTAGATCTGGAAAGGAGATCTCTATGACCTACTTGCCACCAAACTGAACTTGAAGAGCTCTTAGAGCCCTTCTGCCATCTTTCCATATTGTCATCTGATCTTTTTGTTCCCACTGATAACCCCCAAGATATCCCAGAACTTAGTACCTCAGATTCAGAGTTTTTCACCACAGATTTCCCCCATTGGCCAGAACCTGACTCTGCATCAACAGTTGATATACCAGGCACTTTTGAGCTTGATGAGTTGTTTGCACCCCTGCCAGATCACCAAGAATTATCACCACTTACTGACCTATTGACCTCATCCTCTTCAATCACTTCAATTTTCACCACTGAACAACTCCTCTTACCCTCATCTTTGTATATTGCCCCTCAGAGTCTCATTTCCCTGCTTGTTCAACCTCTTCCACTGATACCATCCACAAATCCACCACCTTCACTTCATAATCCCATCCCACCTTCATCATCAATACCAGCTATCATGTCTGGCACTACTAACCATTGTGAAATGCCACTCCAGGGCTCTAACAAAGCCCCCAAGTTCTCAGGGAAAACTGAAGATATTTGTGCCTACTTTGAGGATGTCAACCAAATCTGCACTGATGCAGGTATCTTTTGAAGGATGTTTGTGGAGGTGATACTTTGTGAACCTAAGAGTGTGAACTCAGTCTTTGAGTCAGGATGAAGTCTATGTTCTATTAACCAACCTAAGAGTGTGAACTACCCAAAGGATAAGTGAAAACAGGCTATAGTATAGTAGGAACTACATTACCTCAGTCTTTGAGTCAGGATGAAGTCTGAGGTATAAGAAAAAGGAAGTGGCAGACAAGTATGGTAATATTATGTAAGTGGGTCTTGCTGTACTCAGAAGCACAAGGTTCCAACATACCCCCTCAGTGAGTTTCTGGTTGAAAAATAAATCATACTGTGTTAGCCATCTTTGTTGTAGCTATAAAACAGACATAAAATTGCACTGGCAGTGACACCAGGGTGTGCCATTAAAGCATTGAGTAGCCTTGTTGATTTCCTCAGGTTTGTTGTTGTGTGTGTGTGATTTGTAAGCAGCCCATTGTTGACCATTGTGACATGACACCACAGCTTTGTGATGGGCTCGTTTTCCTCCTACCCCCATCACCATGCCCCCTCCACTTGTGTCATCTCTTGTTCCATGACCATGGGTCCATAATGTTGCTCTGACACTGTTTCTTTCAGGATTGCAGTCATTTTGGCTGAGATAGAGAGACTTTTGCTGCTTGGGTGCTGTTTTTGACAGATAGGGTGTTTGCAGGCAAGAGCTCAGTCGTTTCAGGCATCATATCCATTCTCTGGATTTGGTGCAAGAACATTCTGATGGACTGGTAGGTGAGTCTAGGACCACTGTTTGTTTGGATTTTGAGGCAAGAGCCTCAAAATGTGCTGAGCACTTCTCAGGCTCATTGGATGGCATCAGAGGCCAATCATAATCAATGAGTGGCTCGTTTGGGTGGTATTGGACATTCCTGTGTCTGCCCTCAATGTTTTGAGTGCCCAATTTGAGATCTGAGCTCATTTGGTCCATTTCTGTGTGCATACAGCCTGCATCTGCAGCTGCAGGGGTAACTGGTGAGTGTGCAGGCATTGGCTCTGCTTCACTGGTCATATCCTGAGTGTTCACAGGTGGTGCACTTGCTATCACTTGTACAGGGACTGTAGTATTGCTTTTTGGGACTTGGATACCAGGCACTAGGGTCGAAGTCTCCCAGTTTTGACTGTACACACATTTGAATGCATGTGAAGTCCTCATTAATGCAGTCTGTGTGTCCTTGAGTGATATGGCAGCAGTAGGGAGTTGAGGTTTGGATGTAGGTATGTGTGGAGTGTGTGATCATTTGTGAGTGGATCACTGACCATGTTTCTCCAGTAACAACCTCATTTGGTGCTTGATCAATTGTCAAACTGTATTGTAGATGGTTTTGGGTTTGAGCTGTGTGTGTTATGTTGTGCCCCTGGAGCTTGTCAGGCAGAGCATACATGCAGGTGGTGTGTTTGGCTACATTGCTTTGCATTCTCACCTTGGGCTTCTCATAGTGGTTCCCCATGTGTGCAAGGTGGGTGTTTGACTCCATTGAGCCATATTCACCTCTGCCTTTGGTAATGAGGAACTTAGGACCTTTGCTGGCACTGATTTCAGCCTGGGAGAAAACTTGTTCTGTCAGGCCAGGCCTCTTGTCATTTAGCTAGTGGTGCATCCATGGTGCTGCTTGCAGGTCTTCACTCATAGCTGAGTAGGGCTGATTGAGCACATGGGAGTCATCAGAATAGGATGTAGATGGGTTAGTCTCATTTGGTGGTCTCCCTTCATAATTTGGTTGGCATGCTATGCTTGAACATTGTATGTGGGCTGCAAGGGGGCTATATGATGTGTGCATGACAGGCTGTTGAGTGTGTGTTCTGGCAGCAAGCTTGTACAGAGTGTCATGCTGATAAGCAACTCTGACAGTTGTCTGTCCAGCAGTTAAACTGCACTTGTTCCATTTGAAGGTGGTCATTATTCCTTGGCTGGCAAGGCATGCAATTGAGAGCAGATTCAAGGTGAGGTTTGGCACATAGTAGATGTCATGTAGGATGACATGGCCTTCTCCCTTATTCCCCAGTTCTGTATTGAGAACTATTTGGCCAACTCCAACCACATACACAGTGTTTCCATTTCCAACTGTGATTGGCTGTGTAGGTACAAGCCATTTGTATGTGATGAACCAACTGTGTTGACAGCACATGTGTGCAGAGGCTCCAGAGTCTAGTATCCAGTGCATGTGAGGGATGTTGCTGTGTGTGTTTGCTATGAAGAGGTGAAGTGGCATGTTGTGCATGGAGGATGTGTGAGTGAAGTTTGCTGAGTGTTCATCTTTCTCCTTATCTCCTGATTTTCCCTTGTGTTTGCATGTCATGTTAGTTCCAGCCTCATTGGCTTTCTTCTTATGACATTCATCTTCACCATGTCCCTTCTTTTTACAGTACCTGCATTTCAATTTTCTCTTGTTGTCTGTCACATTTGACTTTGGATGTGCAGATGTGCATGTGACAAGTGCACTTTGCCTGCTGGAGGTGAGCTGTCACAACTTCTCCTCAATTAGCACTTGAGATATCATGGAGTCAATGGAAAGCTTGTCATTTGAGGACATCAAAATGGTGCAGAGTGTTGCATAGGAAGGTGGTAAGGAGATTACCATGGCTATTGCTACAAGGGAGTCATCAAGGGATTGACCAAGCAACTTTAGTATGCATGCTTTTTACCACATAGCATTTAGCTGGTTTTGCATTGGACTGTCCTCCAAGAGTGTCCCATGGAAGAGCTTGCCTATGAGATAGGCTATGGTCTGCTTGCCATGCCCTTCATACCACTGACATAACTTTTGTAGAAAAGGGCTGTAGGCAGCCTCAGTAGTGACTCAACTACTAATATATTGATGTACCTGTAGGCAGCTACAAGGTACCAGTAAGTAGTCTAATATGAAATATATGCAGGCTTACCCTCAGTAGTGACTCAACTACTGAGGGGATTAGTACCAAAAGTGTAGTACTAAGTGCGCTCTAAGCGCTTATGTAAGCATGTAAACATCGCACCAAAATATACATCACACTGGGGTGATTCAATCTCCAACAACTTTTTCCAGATTTCTGCTGCTGTCAGCACATGTAGAACTCCTGTTAAGGGTTCATCCTTCAGAGTCAGAATGATTTGGGCATGCACTTCCTTGTCTCTGATCATCCAGTCAGCATGGCTGATGGGGTCAGTTTTCAGGTCTGGCACAGTAGTCATGTTTCCTCTGACAACCTCCCACAGATCTTGTACATTGAGAATCATACAGATCCTGACCTTCCATGTCTGGAAGTTCAAGCCATCATCTTCTAGTGATGGGATGTCATAGAGGTGACTCAAGGCCTGTTTTGCTTTCACTGATGAGACAGTAGAGGGTGTGGAAGTGGGTGCTGTAGAAGCTGATGGGTTGGACATCTCTGTAGGCTTAGACTTTAACTGGTGTACTCTTGGTTTTTTAGTTATGCATGAGCAGGGCTCATAACCTTTTGAAGGATGTTTGTGGAGGTGATACTTTGTGAACCTAAGAGTGTGAACTCAGTCTTCAAGTCAGGATGAAGTCTATGTTCTATTAACCAACCTAAGAGTGTGAACTACCCAAAGGATAAGTGAAAACAGGCTATATTATAGTAGGAACTACATTACCTCAGTCTTTGAGTCAGGATGAAGTCTGAGGTATAAGAAAAAAGGGAGTGGCAGATGAGTATGGTAATATTATGTAAGTGGGTCTCGCTGTACTCAGAAGCACAAGGTTCCAACAGTATCACCATCAACAAAGTCAAAATAAAGTGGGCCATTCATTATGCTGACAGAAATGAGTTGGAATTATGGTCATCTCTTGACTCTGCTGCAGGTGACAACTGGGAAGACTTCACTAAGGAGGTAACCAGTTTCTAGCCTGGCACTGATGTTAAAGGTTGTCAATACACTAAAGTTGACCTTGAAACTCTCCTCCATCACCAAGTACAAAAGCCTATGCCAACCCTTGATGACCTTGGCAAATATGTCTGCAAGTTTTGCCACATCATCACCCTGATCAATAAAAAGAAGAAGCTTGCTGATGACTACATCAACAAGAAGTTCCTCAAAGGTTTTCCCCCTAGGTTCCAAAATAGCCTGGCCACTTGCCTCCAACTTAAAGACCTAGACCACAATGTTGATGACCCCTGGTCTTTTGAAGAGGTCTATAAACAGGCCACCTATCTCCTTAGTGGTGCTGTAGGCAAAGAAGACTGTGACACTGGGAGGAAGCAGGGAGACTGAAGGGGAAGATCTTCCAAGGGGGCTTCTATAGCCTGGTGAGAGATACTGTCTGTGGATGTCTGAGACTGTTTGAGGCTGTCTAAACACAGAGAAAGGCCACTCTTGACCTTCTCAAACTCAAACTTGAAACCTGAACTTGAACTCACTGTTACTTTGATTGTTAGAAAGGTAAGTACATGCCCAGTAAGTAAAAAAATGCTGACTAAGCAATAAAACCTCGCACTAAAGTAATAAACATAAAAGAAATAGAAAATCAAGTTAGAATATGAGAAACACAGAATAAAAATAAAATCTCCTGGTAGGGAAAACCCATTCCCTATATCTCCCCATCACTTACATACCAACTGTCCTCAGTTGAAGTCCAGCCAGTCCTAGGATACCCGCTAGTGCTTCCCACGAACCAAAATTCGAATATCTCCACAGCCCGGTTGACAACAGCGTCGTAAGATACACTGTGTGAGCCCTCGTCGAGTAGTATGTGCCTCCCGAAAAGCGAGAGTGTCAGTCGCGAAACAGGGGAGAAAGGTGCTGGACGCGAAGGGGGGGAGGAGGAGAACAAGGCGTCGACGAACAACGGTGAGGCTGGTGGACACGAAACCTCGGAAGGCGGCTCTACACGAATTGGAGAGCCCGGCACAAAAGGAATGTCACCGATTGGACCTTCCGAACCCGAGTTATCGCCAATGTTGTCTCATACCCCTCCAGAGGCGGACCTCGCCATATCTCGAAAGTGGCTGCACAGAATTCGCCGAAAGAGCATTCAACGGGGTCAACTCGGCGGCAAGAAGGTGGATACAAATTTGCGAGAGGGCGGACCAAGAAATGAGGGAGATATGCTGCCAGGAATGATAGCCTGTAGCCCGGAACACAGAAAAGTGAATATCTCGGGAACCACTGAGTGCGTCACCGTAAACCAGATACTCCCAGATAGCTGTGAACGAGTAGTGCCGCTGTGCAAAAATTCGAAAGACCCGGCTTGAAAACGGGCAAGATACGCCTTCCTGACCCCCTGTACCCTGTTTAAAGACAAAAACTCGAATAACTTCGGAACCGTGAATGCGTGTGCTACGTCTTGTATATCTTCTGGTAGGGTTCGTATAGTGGGGTCACGTCTAAAAAAAAGCGAACGATTCGGACCAGAATTGAACGAGTTATGCCCCAAACACGGTGTGGGGTAGGAGGAAGGGTATGCACCGACAAATAACGGGTCAGCGCAGCAGCACAAATGCAGGGGAACGCTCAAGGGGAGCGGGGAGAACCTGGAAAACAAGGAATTGGGGGAATACGCGCACCCAATCCTGAGATATACGCAAAACTGGTCTGAGTCACCTCTACCCACAAGAATCCCGATTTCTCGACAACGGCTGCGCCAACCTGGACACGAAGTACACCATTCAAAAGCGCTGACCGAGTAGTATTATATCCCAGAAAATCGAGAGACACGGCGAAGATCCGGGGGAGACACGATGCAGACATGGTGTGGGGCAGCAAGGCGGGGGAGAAGAAAGCGCCGCCGCGGAACAACCACTGAGGCGATCGATATGAAACCGGAGGTGGTAGTAGAAGACGCCTAGGAGGAGACAGTGAAAAAGGAATCAGACCAATTGGACCATCCAGTCCCGAGATATCTGCAACGCCGTCCCCTACTCCTCTGTACACAAAAAGCTCCCATATCTCCACAACCAATGAGCGCGTCACCATGAAAAAGATATCACCAGGTAGCTGTAAGCGAGTAGTACCACCATACCAGAAAGCGAGAGGCACGGCACGAAAATGAGCGAGACACACGATCTCGACCTCCCTACCCTGTTCAGACACAAAAACTCGAATAACTCCAGAACCGTGAATGCGCGCGCTACGTCTTGTATATCGTCTGGTAGATGTCATCTAGTAGAGTCGCGTCTGAGAAAAGCGAGTAATTCGGTCCAGAATTGCAAGAGTTATGGTCTAACCACAGTAGGGGGGAGGAGGGCAACATCGCGTTGGTGAGGAACGGCTAGGTGGAACTCTACAAAACTTCAGGTGGTGATAGGGATGCGCAAGGAGAGTTGGGAGAACAAGGAACCGGAGAAAACGGCGCACCCATTCCCGAGATATTCCAGATTTCGTCCTACGGTGCCTTTCTCAAGGGATCAGGCCATATCTCCAGATGCGCTGAGACTGCTACAATGAAAGGTACACCGTTAGAAAGCTCTCGTCGAGTAGAGCCTAAATCCCGATTTGCGAGAGGGACGGGTGAGCAGTGGTCGAGATATCACGTCGATGAAGCAGGGGATGAGGGAGGCACACGGCTGCCTGACACTCGGCAAGGGGAGACTCCATGAAAGATATATTCATAAAAAGAAGAATAAAACACAATAAAAGAAGTCCCAACAAGCTAAGGCGATTGTATACCGACTCAGTACACCCTACGAGAGGGCTGGGGTGTACGATCATGGCTATACTGCCTTCCCAAGTGCACTGATTCCCAACTACTATGAGATGGCCAGTTACTGTAGGAACTGGAGGTCACCACTCTGTCAAGCTGCCAGACCAGAGTGGGTTCATCCCTCAAGGGTGCTGACAAACATGAGCATGTGAGCAACAGTCAGGTGGTGGCAAGCAGTGGTGATAGTAGTCGCGGGAATCATAGGAATCATGGCTGTGGGACCTGCTTGAACATGAGTGCAGACATCTATAACTACGGCTTGGCGAATTCTCGAAGTGTGAGCGAGATGGGGAGCAGGGGTGGCCACAGCTTCATGAACTTTCGAAGTACAAGCAAGATGGAAAATGTTGGTGGCCACTGTCACGAGAGTGAGATCGACATCAACATTGACCACGAGAGTAAGAGTGGGAGTGGGGTCGGCCATGAGAGTATCCTGTGGGTACACTACAAGGTGAACAAGGGTAGTGCAACAAGATGTCACTCGAGCTCAAGGGCACAGTAGGTGTTCGAGTGGGGACCTGGGGTTGCACCAGCACTGAGTGACAACTTGGCCTTTCCATTGAGAGTGATGCACACAACAGTGGTTCCGAGGGGATACAAGGGTGCACTGATGAGTGGGGATCCTCCAATGGTAGCTGGTCTGGACTCAAAGGAGGAATCCAAATGTCCTTAGACTGTGGAAGAGCCAGACTGTGCCTCCCTTGTCTCCGTTGTTTCTCCCGCCTCTAGCTTACACTGTCATGTCACTCTGGTGCTACTTCCCACGCCACCTGGCACGCGGTCACGTGACCCTGCCTGCTCCTCTCGGCCCCTCGGCCCCTCTCCGCTCCATCTGCCCCCTAACCTTGAGGCAAACCTCTGGGTTTGCTATCCCTCATCGCTCTCCCACTCCTCTGTCCACTTGCCTTCCTGCTCTTCCATCTCCTCCACCTCTCCATTCTCTCTCTCCCAGTCTGCCCTCTCTTTCTCCATCTCTTGTACCTCCTCCAGTGCTGACCCTTCCCTTGGGATGAAGAGCCTTAACCTTCTGGCATGCACCAGCCCTCCTATCGGGAAACCTTCCAGCATCATCACCTTGTACAAATTGCCAACTCGCTCTATGACCCATCTTGGTGCTGACCAGCATGGTAGCAGTTTCCACGTGCTTGCCATGGTGAAATCCAGTGTGTTGTCATACACCTGCACCAGATTGCCTGCCCTGAAAACCACCTCCCCTTCCTTCAAACCTACTACTCACTTGTCGAACGCCTCCTTTCACCATACTGCATGTTTGACTGCCTGGCTGGTGCCATCGAGCCTTTGCTGCTCTACGTATGCTAGCTGCACGTCCACATCCTTTCCTCCCAACTCCTTCACCACTTCGTCCACCAGTGTCCAAGTCGTGTTGACGACAAAACCTAGTAATAGTTCTTTTGGCGAGAGCTGGAACGCTGGTATTATATGTTTGTTTAACTGTCATATTGCTTCTTCGAAATGAATTGGCCATGATGCCGTGACATTTGCTGCCAGTGGTGCTTCCCCCTCATCTTCTCCGAGCTCCGGGCTGCACATCCTTTTTAGTCGCCCTAAAAGTTTCCCGTTAGCATTCTCCACTAAGCCATTGACCCACAGTGCATAAGCTGCTACTATGCATTGTTCCACTCCATTCACTTCGCACCACATCTTGACCTCTCCATTATTGAAGTGTGTGCCCCCGTCCATCATGAAAGTCTCGGGTGCTCGGAATGTTCCCTTGATCGCATTTAGGCTGTCCACTGTTGTTTTCGCCATGCCGTGTGTCTTCAACTTGAACCCCCACACATACTGTGAGTATGTGTCCAGTACCAGGAGTACTGTGTGGTATCCACCCTTTCCCTTTGGCAGGCTGAGGTAGTCCACCACCACCAGCTTGAATGGGTGCCGTCTTGTTATTGGGTACAATAGTGAGTGCAGGCCGGTACTGCCAAAGTTTTTGCACTGCAGACACTGTCTTATGGCTTTCATGATTGACAGGTCGAGTCTCGGGCTGTAAATTCTGTCCATCAGCTGTAGTTTTACTAGATCCCTACCCCAATGTCCATTACTCTGGTGTTCCTTTGATGCCAGTTCCACTGCCTCTTCTTGCATTACGCATTCAAGCTCCAGTCTCGCTCGAAGAGACTTGGTGGATGCTAGCCGCCATAACTTTCTGTCCTTGATGTGGTAGCCTTCTGCCCTGTGTCTTGCTTGTCTTTGCTCCCTGCTCGTGTCATTTTTGTCTAGCTTGGTGATAGCCTCAACGACCTCTAAGAACAACAGTTCGTCAGTAAACCTTTGCTGCAATTGGCTTATGGTGGGTTCCTGGCTTATCGTGAACAAGTCGTTTACGATGCCCCTTGTCACTTCCCAATCTTCACTGACTGCCCAAGTGCTGCCATCTCCTGGCTCTTTCGGTTGTCCTGTATACATGTGGCTCAGTGCATCCGCCACTGCATTGGTTTTCCCTGGTCTGTGGCGTACTGCTATGATCTGATATGCTGATATGCCATCCCTCCACCATGTGTGCACTGTGGACAATCGCTTGCTACACAGCATGTCCCTTAGGGCTATGCAGTCCGTCTCAATCTCCACCGGGAACCCCCATATCGTGTCGCTGAAGTGGTCAAACCCGAACTTGAGCGCTGCGAATTCTAAGATGTACAGTTTGTATCTCTCTTCTGCCGGTGACGTCCTTTTTGATGCAAACCCCACTGGGTGTACCATTGTCTTTTCTTCTCCACCTGGTTGCACTGTGGTGAACCGTTGTGACAGCACTGCTCCGAACCCCTCCTTGCAGCTGTCTGTTGTGAGGATGAACAGCATGCCGTCAAATTTGGGCACTCATAGTACTGGTTCTGTTACTAGCATCTGTTTCAGCTGTAAGAATGCTTTCATGTGCTTTCATGACCAATACTTGTCTAACAACCTATCCCTCAGGTACTGGCGGTATCGTTTCTTCCCTGCCTTTACCATTGGGTCCGGGAGATCTAGGTTCCTTTGCAAGTCCGTCAGTGGTGCTGCTATTCTTGCATAATCTCTGATCAATGTTTGGAAGTAACCTGTTAGGCCTAAAAACCGCATCAATTCTAGCAGTGTGGTTGGTACCTTCCACTTAGCTATGACTTCGAGCTTGGCTATGTCTGGTTTGATGCCACTTTTCCCGACCCTTACTCCTCTGAAGACAACTTCTTTGAAGAACAGCTTTGTCTTTGCTGGCGATAGGGACAGATCCCTTTCCCTGCACCTCATCAGGAATTTGCACACTCTCTGTAGCAACTCCGTGAACACATCTCCCGCCATACCATTGTCGTCTACGAATGTTTCGAGCCCCAACTCTATTGCGATATCCCTGAGCACCACGTTCATCATATCCGAGAAGCATGCTGGTGCTCCCAGGAGACCCATTGGCATTCATTGGTAACATTGGAACCCTCATCCCTCCATGTATATGCACAGGTATGGCTGGTCTTGTTCCTCGACTTTTATCGCATAGAAGCCTGATGCCAAGTCTATTACACAGACATATTTGTGCCCTGCTAGTTGCTGCTGTTTTGCTTTGATATCTCCCTGCAGCATCGGCGCTACTGTTGTTATCTTGTTGAGCTCTCTGAAGTTCTGGCAGACTCACCATTTGGGTTTGCCCTCCTGAGGTTGGTCCACCACAGTTTGCGTTGGCTTTTGTGGGGGGTCTAAGCTTTGCTCCCCTCCATTTAGCACACACTGCTCCTCAACAATCCACCTGATCTTGTCCATCGTTAAGCCTGGGGTGCCATGTGCCTTCTGCGCTAACACCGTTGGGTGTACCACTTTGACTTCGTCTGCCTGTATGTCGTGCAATATTCCTGCCTCGTTGAACTCATCGAGTACTGGCAGGTACCATTCCCTTTGCGCTTGCATCAATGGCTTCTGATGTACCTTTAACGGAAACTTGGCACCCTCCAGTATATTCAGCCTGAACTTAATGAAGTCTACCGGCTTCACCTCCTGTACTGATAGTGCAAATGTGTCTGCAAACTCTGCTACCAGGTCTTGCACCTGCTTGAGTTTGTTCGGCACTAGATCTCCATATTCAACCATGGCCACCACCCTTTTTACCCTGGGGGGATAGAATGGGCCTTTCTCCATGAGTCTGGTGAATATTCCTTCACCGTTCTCTTCTGCACTTATCTTCATTTCTGCTAGTCGTCCCTCGTCCTCTTCACTTGCTTCTTCCTCTACTGCCACTGCTCTTACCCCCACATGGTCCTCATCTCCCCTCTCTGTTTCCTCCTCTCTCTTTTGTGCTTGTTCACCTTCGCTCCCTTGGTCCACCTCTTTCCCTCCTCTTGGGCCCGGTACTCGCATTGGCAGGACTGATGCCAGTATCATTCTCTTTGCATAGTTCACGATTTCATGCCATCCATCTTGACTTGGTAGCCAGATTGAGTCTGTTCCGTAGTCATGTACTGCTTTTGCCTTGTCCAACAGTGGTTTTCCTGCTAGCATTTTCCATGACCTGCCGCTTGGGAAGACTTCGAAAGACATTTCGAGTGACACCAGTCCCCATCACACCATGTGTTGGAAATAGCAGTATCAGTTATCTGGGGGCGGTATGGGCTTATCTTGATAAGCTTATCTATGACGTCATATGTGTGTACATGTACCGGTGGGATGTAGATAACGCAAGTGTATAAAGCCAGGGACAATAGAGACAGGCTCTCTATCGAATTAACCCTGATCTTGGCCCTGTCTCTAGCAACACCCACTGAGCTGTCCTTGAGCTAAGCCTATATTCTTAACATAATTCGATCATCCTATTATGTCGTCCTACCAGCAACGCCTAGCACAAGGCCACATCGATGCTGTAGATGAGTCTTGATGCCTCCTAGACCAAACACTACTCGACTGCCCCACGTTTGACAACGTCACGCCCAGGACAATTGTAAACTGGGTGGTAACCATGTTTCAGTTCCTATTGGCATTCCTGGATGCTGTCTTCTGGGAGATCACGGCCCGCATCAGTGATATCGAGGCAGATGCCCTCACTTCTGGGGGAGCATCCTCGAATGTCACCGCAGCAGCCCGAAGCGGACCCACACCTAGAGCCACCGCCCGGCCCACCAAGAGCCCCTGGTGTGCCAAGTGCCATGCCCGTCGTCACAGCACAGAAGAGTGCATGACGAAAGACCCCGCCGCGATGAGGAAGAGAGTAGCCGGGAACCAGAGGAAAAAGAAGGACACACGTAAGCCACCCCCTATCCCCGTCTCCCACCCTCTCTGCCCCTTCATCACTGCCACCGTTACCCCCTCCCCTACCCCCCAAGATGTTGCCATGGCAGCAGACGCCGAGGAGCTATGGAGGAGATGCTGCCAGTCAACCTGCGATAGGAAGAAGCATCGCGCCACCACAGCTACCCCAGGCAGCTGAGCTCTGCTCGCTTCTGGGGGAGTGTTGGAAATAGCGGTATTGGTTATCTGGGGGCAGTATGGGCTTATCTTGATAAGCTTATCTATGACGTCATATGTGTGTACATGTACTGGTGGGATGTAGATAATGCAAGTGTATAAAGCCAGGGACGATAGAGACAGGCTCTCTATCGAATTAACCCTGATCTTGGCCCCATCTCTAGTGACACCCACTGAGCTGTCCTTGAGCTAAGCCTATATTCTTAACACCATGCCTGACCACATTCCCTTCGATGGTATCAGTGACCCATCTGCCATTCTTAGCATCTGCGTGGATGGCGTTAAGTCGTTCAGTCTCCATGCTACCCTTTGGTATGCTTCCCAGTCAATCGCATTTATCATTGCTCCGCTGTCAACCAATGCTAGGAACCTTACGCATTCCCCTTGTGGACCCTCTAGGCTCAGCACTGCTAGGAAGGGGCTGCTTTTGTGTGTGCTGATCGGTTTACCCTTCACATCCAACCAGTAGACATCAGTGACTGTATTCCTGTGACTCTCCAAGTTACTGTTATCCCCGTTCCCCACTCACTCCTCTGCTTTCCTTTCCGCTGGGACACTTTCAGGCAGATCAGTTCTCAGGACTACAGCTGATCCGCTGTTATCTGCAGTCCCAGATCGTTTTCCTCCTCTGTCCATCCCCATGCATTCTCGTACTCGCTCTGGTGCTCCTCTGCCTGCCATGCATCCCATGGAGTTACTGCATGTACCATTGTTGCAGCTTGGCGTGGCTGCACAGTTGCTTGCACTGTTGGCCACGCGTAATTTACCAGCACTGTTGCCATCCTGAGTTGTGTTGTTCTTCTCAACATGGCAGCTACCAACTGCCTCCAGCACGTCTCATGAGGTTTGAGCATTTCCTTTGCTGTGCATGTGCTCCCCACATGCAGTGGGTCCGTGACTAACCCACAGCTAAAGCACTCTCCTGCCCCTGCTGCTGCCGTTCCTGGTTTTAGTGGGTACAGTCTCTCAAGCAATGGCAGGATGTCGTAGCCATACGTTTTGTGCCATGCTTCGACGTCTGCTTTGTATTGGCACCTGCCTGCATCCATGTCTGGCCTTTGAGGTAGTGAACTCGCTTTCTCCAGTATCTGTGCCCTTGTGAGTGGTGGCCGCTGCACCATTGCACCTCTTGTGTATGTTGCTGTTGTGCCGGCGAGACTCGGTCCCTGCATGGTGAACGTTTGGGTTGGGGGGGTGGCAAACTGTCCCTGCTGTTGTGGCATGAGCATTGTGCACATGGGTCCTCGTGTGCCAATGTTCATTGCTTGAATACTCATGTTCGCCATCTGCTGCTGCAGCAACGTGTTCAAGGTCTGGTCCCTTGCTCGTTCCTTGCTCTGCCGCTCTTTGTTCCTCCTCAGCTTGTCTACCTTGACACTCTGCACCACTGCTACGAATTCCTCCCAACTCGAGTAGTCCTCGTCTAACTCATCTCTGAGGATTTGTGGGGCTCCTTCCACCACACATACCACTAGCATTCCTCCTGTATCTCCCATGCTGAGTGCCAGCCTCTTCACCCGCTCTGCCCAAAGTACATGTCCATAGTCTCCTGCTCATCCTTCTTCTACCCACTCTCCTACCTCCTCTTCCCACAGCACCTGGTCTTTGATCCATTCCCTCTGTTGTACCCTTGTCAGCTTGGGGCATCGTGTTGGTGGCCACCTTTTCATGAATGCAGCCTTTAGTGCTGCCATGTCCTTTTTGTCCTCTGACGGTAGGTCTTTGAACCAGTCATCTGCGTAACTTCCTGGCACTAACTGGAGCCCAAACCTGTCTATTTTCCTGGTTTCCAACCACGAATCTGGTACTGAGAGTTGGAACTGCACAAACCACTCCGTTGGCTCCTCTTTGTTGCTGTAGTCCCCATGGAACAGGGGTATGATTTTTGCTGCATCCATCATGGTTCTTTGGATTGTGTTAGCTGATGGTGAGCTCTGAGTTGGTGCGGGTGTTCGTCCTATTGTTGACCTGTGATGCCTGCCTTTCTGACTCGCTTTGGGGGTGGGTGATGGGGGCATTGCTGGTCGCATATTATATGGTCTATATGTGTACGTTGCAGTTGGCATTACGAAGATAGCTGGTCTTAGTCTGAACTGGGGGGTGCCTCCTCTATCCTCCTGCTGACTGTCTGGTTCCATTATGCCTGAATCCTCCTGTTCCCTTCAAGAGATTCCCCGTGCTGCTGTGCCCTCATCTGATACTGATGATTCCGAAATGCTACTTTCTGACGTTGGTTCGCTCTCTTCACTTTGGTTCCATTGCCCGATGCCTCTGAGTGCTGCTATTGTGTGCAGTGGAATTGGGTCTGTAGTCACCCGTCTCCTTAGGGTTTGGGTTCCCTTCTCGTCACCAGATGGAAGAGCCAGACTGTGCCTCCCTTGTCTCCGTTGTTTCTCCTGCCTCTAGCTTACACTGTCATGTCACTCTGGTGCTACTTCCCACGCCACCTGGCACGCAGTCACGTGACCCTGCCTGCTCCTCTCGGCCCCTTGGCCCCTCTCTGCTCCAACTGGTTTCCTAGATCCCAGCTATCCAGACAGTCCATGAGAGTGTGCCCAGGTACTTCTCACAGTATCTCTCACCCTGTAGGTAGTACAATGTGACCTTTCACAATTAGACACTTTCCCATGGCCAAATATTCTTTGCATGAATCACAGTTGGCTCAAATATGACCTTTCTGACCACAGAAAAAGCAAAACAAGTACAGCTGATGGGGTGAGTGACTGTCCGAGGTGGGTGGTGGCTGCATGTGCGAATTACAGGCCTCAAGGGGGCCTTGACATGACTTGAGAAGTGATTTTGCTGCAGTTACAACTTGAATTATGTCATCGAGGAACCTTCGAAGGTCCTCAGGCACCGAAGGAAGCTCGAGGCTTCGGAAGGTTGACTACATGGGGAATTCAGGTTGGGCATGACGTCATGCAGGGAACTCGAGTGATTATAGCAATATACGAGGGAATATTCCAAGAGAAAAGATGAACACGAGAGCAAGACTGAGGCTGCAACTGTGAGAGCACAAGCAAAAACTGAGAAAATGAGACCTGAAACTGCAAAAATGAGACTGAAACTGATGAGAGTAGGGGTACCAGACTAAGACAGAAACCCCTTGTGGTGGGGTCCAGTTGTAGGCAAAGAAGACTGTGACACTGGGAGGAAGCAGGGAGACTGAAGGGGGAGTTAGTCCAAAGGGGCTTCTATAGTCTGGAGAGAAAATGCAGTCTGGGAAATGTCTAAGGCTGTCTGAGGCTGTCTGAACACAGAGAAAGGCCACTCTCGACCTTCTCAAACTCAAACTCAAACTCCAGACTCAAAACTCTTGCTGTTACTTCAATGTCAAAGAAAAGTAAGTACAGGCTAGGTAATAAAAATTGCTGACAGTAACAAACATATAATAAAAAAAAATGGAAAGAAAGAATATGAGAAACAAAGAATAAAAATAAAATCCCTTGGTAGGGAAAATCCATTCCCTACAGCACCCATAGAAATGTCACTCAGGTCAACAGCTCAGTGTTATTCCCAGAGTCCCACTCCCAGCTGACCACACTGCTGACTATCCTAAAAAGAGAGTATGTCCAAACAGCCAAACCTGGGCCAGCTCCTCATCAGAACCAGGCCCAAGACTAACAACTCTGCTGCTCTTTCGATCCCTGCTGCTTCTTCTGCAGTAGCACTGATGGCCATAGGACAGCCAAGTGTGAGCTCTGCAAGGAATATGTCCACCAAGGCAAATGCACACTTATAGGCAGTAGGGTCTTCATGAAGAATGGCTCTGACATCCCTAGATCCACTGCAGGGCAGAATTTCAAAGAAAAGATCAATAACTTTTTGGCTCTTTGAGAGTCTATAATGGTGTCAGCTAACCTAGTGTCCATTCAGTCTCCTGGCACTGCCTCTGTGTCTCAAGGACATGATACCCCTCCTCATCTTGTTAACACTATGTTTTTCAGCTCTGAGGACACCACTGAATTTCAGGTAGAGGTTCACCCCTCATCTTATCTTGTTGACCAGGAGATTGAGGAAAATGCCAATGAAGAAGACAAGCATGCCTTGGCCAGAGCTTATGCTCAGGTTGAGGAGCTCAAGAACACTATCAAGAAGAAGAAACCTGCTCATTTTGATGGGGTTGAAATCCCTGCTTGCCATCCTCATAATGCTGCTACTGTCAACCCTCCCATAGCCAACAATTCTGCACCAACCACAGCTTCAAACACTCAGCCACTGTCTAATGCCACACAGACTAGAACTAATGCCACCAAAGCATCTAAGTCCAAGCATCAGTCTAACTCTACCCTCTTGAAGTAAGGCAGATGGACTCAGGTTTTACTTGTAAGAGAGAGTCTCAGACTTTGAATGAACAAGTCTGTATTGTAGTACTCTAACCTGTAAGAGAGAGTCTACACATTATTCAGTAATGTAAATATCCAGAAAATGGAATAGAATTTACCTCAGACTTTAAATGAACAAGTCTGAGGTTTGCCAAAGGAAAAACATTCAACCTAAGTAAAAGCAAAATTATGTAAGGCTGTGTGGTGACAATGACAAGTAAGACAAGGTGAAACTGGTCAAACTCCAACATGCCCACTCAATGAACTAAGCCTTAAAAAACAAGTCCCATACAAGGAGAAAACAAAAAATGTTTGTCTCAAGAGAGACCCTTTGTGAGAATGTCTGCAACCTGCTCCATAGTAGGCACATAGTTGATAACAAGTTCCCCATCCTCTATTTTCTCCCAAACAAAGTGGTGTCAAATAGAAATATGTTTCATGCAATCATGGAACATGGCATTACTTGTTAGCATGATTGTGGATTGGTTGTCAACAAACAGAGGGGAAGGGGAAGCCATTGCATCTGCATCTAGTTCACAGAAGAGAGTGCAGAGCCAAATTATTTCTTTCATAGCAGCAGATATGGCCATATACTCAGCCTCAGTGCTTGATAGCACTATGGATGTCTGCTTCTTAGAAGACCAGCTTACTGCTCTGCTGGACAGCAAGAAAACATAACCAGTGACCAACTGATGGTCATTTATATATCTGCAGCCCAATCTGCATCTGCATAACCCACTAGGGCACCTGGAGTAGACTTCAAATAGGTAAGACAGGCATCAGTTGTTTTTCATAGATAGTGGTATACTTGCTTCAGTGCAGAAAGATGGCAATCACCAGGACAGGCAGCATGCCAGCTCAACATGCCCACTGTGAAAACAAGATTGGGATGCATAGCCAGCATTGCATACATCAGGGCACCAAGACCACTTTGGTATGACTTGAGGTCACACTCCAGAGATGTCAGCTTTTCAAGTTTGAGATTTTGCTTGATTGGAGTAGTGACTGCACACCCATCCTGCATTCCCATCCACTCAAGATTAGTCTCAACATAGCAATTCTGAGATAGCTCAATGGTCCCTTTGTCCCTGTCTCATAAAATCTCCATTCTGAGAATCCAACATGCCTTGCCCAAATCTGTTAGGTCATATTCCACAGCCAACTGCTTTTTATTGAAAGAATGAGTTTGTCATCTACATACACAGTGACAATAATGAGTATCCCATTTTTGACTTTGAAGAACAGGCTGTGATCAACAAAGCTGTGGGTGAATCCAAGAGACTCAAAGACTTCTCTGAGTCTGGTATACCATGCTTTCAGAGCTTGCTTGAGTCTGTACAAGGCACAATAGAGATGCCATACAGTATCATCTGAGTTCCAGAATCCAGGGGGAGGACAAAGGTAAATTTCCTCTTCAAGCTTTCCATTCAGAAAAGCAGACTTCATGTCCATCTGATGGATCTCAAGATCATGCTGAGCTGCAAATGCAAGGAGAAAACAGATGGTGGAGAACTTAGCTATGGGTGCAAACATCTCTGTATAATCAACACTGTAGACCTGAGTGAACCCCTTTGCTACCAGATGATGAGCCTTATATTTTTCAATATCACTGGTGGGCCCTCATTTGATCTTGTAGACCCATTTTGAGTCTATGACCTTTCAGTCATGTGGGTGTGGTACCTCCTCACACAGCCCAATCTTCACAAAGTTTGATAGTTCTTTGGCCATTGCTGCATACCAACAGTCAGCATCAGAGCACTGCATTGCCTCAGAGAATGTGTTTGGTTCATTGTCACATGCTGCACTTGCTTGGTAAGCAGTGTGTACTTGTTGTGGCTGACCTAGCTCATCTCCACATTGTCTCACTGCATGCTCACCCTCTACAGCCATGTCCTCTGGCACCACTTCTGAGCTTTCATTTACAGCACTTTTGATGGGTAGTGTACCAGGCTTGTATGAATTGATGAAGAAGCATTGATCATTGTCACATGTTGGCTGATGATGCATCTGAGTTGATCTTCTGACTGCTGCTGGTGGAATTGGCATGGGATATGGAACTGGAGGCTGTGTGGCTGCTTTGTTTCACTGCAGGTGCATACAGACGGGTCATTGGGGTTGTTCTAGGTGTGTAGCTTGAGTTGTTGGCTCTTGGGATGGTCTGAAATCAAAATTTTCAGCTTTTTGAGGCATTTTTGATTCAGATTGTGAATGTTTTTGATTGCTGGCCATCAGTGCTTTGTCTAGGCTCTCAAGAGGGTCCATGACACTCTCCCAGTCTCCCCCTTCACTGTCCCCTTCATCAGAGCCCTTATCAGAGAGATCTGATGCTGTTTTGCTCACAGGAAGGTGAGTTTCACCTCATGCACCTTTTCCATTGGTAGCAGACACTTGAACCTTTGTTTCCTTGGTTACCAGGTCAATTTCAACTTGTTTGAGCTCACTGCCATCCCCCTCATTGAAGATGATATCACACATTTCAACAATTTGTCCAGTAGGCTGATGAACACAAGTGTAAGCCTTTTTATTTGCAGAATACCCTAGGAAGGTGCATTCAGGGGACTTGAAACCTAACTTATGCTGCTTTTCTTCAGGGATATGGGCATGTGCAGTACAGCCAAAGATTCAAAGATGGGCAACAGAAGGTTTGTTTCTGGTGTATGCTTTGTAGGGAGTAGAAAATTTGTTGAGTGCTTTCATAGGAAGATGGTTTATGATGTGGGCAGCATGTAGTACTGCATCCCCCCAGAACTTGTTCAGTAGACCTGCATCATTGAGCATTGCTTGTGCACACTCAACAAGCATTTGGTTCATTCATTCTGCAACACCATTCTCTTGTGGTGTGTATGCATTCATCTTCTCATGATGTATCCCCTTAGACTTCAGATAGGCCTTGAATTCCTTTGAACTATATTCACCACCACTGTCACTGCAGAGGTAGTTTGGTTTGCATCCAGTTTTGGCTTCTGCATGCATGAAGTACTCCTTCATAAATCCAAATACTTTGTCTTTTGATTTTGCCAACTTCACCATGAGGTGGTGAGAATGTCCATCAATGTATGTGACAAAATACCAGTGACTGGTCCAAGCTGTAGTTTCCATGGGGCTGCATATGTCTGAGTAAGTTCTGTGAAGAACATTTGGATTTTGCACATCTGACTTTGCTGTTATGGGCTCACAATGTTGCTTCCCTTTCAGACAAGCCTTGCAAGTAGACACATTATGATCTTTAGAACCAATTACTTCCATCCCTGAGACCATATCTTTTTCTTTGAGTTTAAGGACATTTTTAATATTTGCATGCCCAAGGTGTTGATGCCAGGTCTCAAGAGTTGCTTTAGACATGGTAGTGCAGGAGGTGAAGGTGGACAGGGGAGTAGTGGGATTGAGTGCTTCTGGTGCATTGACTATGTATGCAGAATGACTGCCAGACATGATGCTTGCTTCCAATATGTACAGGGATTTCCATTTGGTTGCCAGCACTGCCACTTTGTCTCCAGCAAGTATCTTGCAGCTGTGTTCTCCAAAAGTAACCTGCAGGCCTTTTGAGGCTAAGGCCAGTACTGACATCAAGTTGGTGTCAAGATCAGGTACATAGTACACATCTCATAGCAGGGTAGGACTTGAGCAACCATGGTCCAGTTTCATGTCCATTTCAATTCTGCCCTTGCCAGTGGCTAGGATTGACCTGCCATCACCAATGATGACCAGTTGTGTTGGAATTAATTTTTGGAAGGAGGTGAACCATGTGCACTGACAGCACATATGTGCTGAGGCACCAGAGTCAATGACCCATTCCAATGCACCTGTACCAGAACAAGTACATGCCATGAATAGCTGGAGCAAAGTGCTGTCCATGTCCCCCACTTGTACAATTTTTGCTGACAGCTCAGTTTTCTCTTTTGACTTGTCACTTTGCAAGATTGACTGAGAAGTCACCTTTGCTGCTTCATCTGCTTTCTTCTTGTGGCACTCATTTTCTGTATGCCCAGTTTTTCCACAGGGTTTGTAAGTACACTGTTTCTTCTTTCTCTTCTTGTCCATTGACTTAGACTTCTTGTTAGTAGTCATCTTAGCAGCTAGTGCTGACTGTGTCTTGGCAGACAGTTGAGATTTCTCCTCAATTGGGACTTGGGCTTTGACTGCATTGACAGAGAGCTTGT
Source organism: Pisolithus marmoratus (assembly GCA_024613145.1). Taxonomy (NCBI): domain Eukaryota; kingdom Fungi; phylum Basidiomycota; class Agaricomycetes; order Boletales; family Pisolithaceae; genus Pisolithus; species Pisolithus marmoratus. The sequence continues at coordinate 42,239 of JANFAE010000178.1, forward strand.
CATCTGATGCCATCAAGATAGTATGAAGAGTTGAGTATGACTGCAGAAGTGATATGACCATACCTATTGCTACAAGTGAGTCATTGAGGGGTTGACCAAGAGATGCAAGTATGTGGGCCTTCTGATGTATAGCATTCAGTTGGGTCTCCATGGGTTGATCATCTGCAAGGGTTCCACAGAATAATTCACTGATGATATAGGCAATACTCTGTTTGCCTTTACCCTCATACTGCTCCTTCAGCTTGTTCCAGGTTTCTGCTGCAGTGACTGCATAGAGAACACCACTCAGAGGTTCATCCTTGTGTGTGAGCATTATCTGTGCACATGCCTCTCTGTCCTTGTTTAGCCATTCTTCATGTTCATCTGGGTGGGTGTTAGGGTCTGGAGATTTTGTTTCAGAACCAGCAATGACATTCCAGAGTCCTTGAACTGACAAGACCTTTTGCATTTGAAATTTCCACATCTGATAGTTAGAGCCATCATCTGCAAGAGCTGCTATGTCATAGAGTCTGCTAGATCCTTGAGAGACCTTAGTGCTTGCAGATGGCCCAGCCTTTGCCTTTGAGGCAGATGATGCAGATGGTGATGACATATCTTGTAGCTAGTAGTTGTACCACTTGTTTGAATATGATTTGAGTATGTTAGAGCTCAGGGCTCATAACCTCTTGAAGTAAGGCAGATGGACTCAGGTTTTACCTGTAAGAGAGAGTCTACACATTATTCAGTAATGTAAATATCCAGAAAATGGAATAGAATTTACCTCAGACTTTAAATGAACAAGTCTGAGGTTTGCCAAAGGAAAAACTTTCAACCTAAGTAAAGGCAAAATTATGTAAGGCTGTGTGGTGACAATGACAAGTAAGACAAGGTGAAACTGGTCAAACTCCAACATACCCCTCAGTTCCATTACCAGAGCAGCTTTGACAAAGCTGCTGCCACCAAATGACTCATCTCCCAAGTTTTAGGTGCCAAAGTTGAAATCTCAATGCAAGATCTTCTGGCCATCAGCCCAGAGATCCAAAAACAAATCAAAGAAATGGCTATGATGAAAAAGATCATGATCAGTAGCCTCAAGACTGCCTCAGAATCATCTTCATCATCTACTTAGGCTTCATACAAACAATATCTTGTCAAAGACACTGAGGGCAAGTGTGTCAGGCTAGCCACTGCCCCCCTTTGTGCAGTAGACAGTGTCCTCATGGACAAACTTTGGGTCAAGTGTATCCTTGATAGCAGTTGTCAGGTAGTTGCCCTCAGGTGCAAGTTATGGGAGGCCTTGTGTGCCCCCCTTTGTTCTGACATGTGCATTACTTTAGAAGTGGCTAACCAGTCAAAGGAGAGTACTCTGGGTGTCATAGAAAATGCCTCTCTGCATATTGGGCCTGTAGAGGCTCACCTCCAGATCCAAGTCATCAACAGAGCCCCATTTGACCTCCTCTTAGGCTGCCCATTTTTCTGTCTGCTCAGTAGCATCCTCAGAGACTTCCCTGATGGCAAACAATCCCTAGAAATCTGTGACCCCAATTCTGGCCATCAATTACTTATCCCAACTTGTCTCCATCATCATCTCTACCCTCACCCTCAATTCATAAACCCAGAAGACAAGGCAGAATATTTTGCTTGTCAAGAATGCCACCATCACTTAGAGATTGGCAAACAGGGTTTTTAATGTCAGTCAAGGACTTGCCAGAGGTGTGAGGAGACCAGAAAGAAACAGTATCCATGTGTTCTCTCTACATTTCAGACCCTCCTTCTTTGACTTCAGATGTTTCTTCACTTCCCTTCACAGACTCTAAAGAAAATGCCACCATGGTTTATTTATATGACTATAGCATAGACAGTGCATCAGTTTTTGATCCTTTTGACTCAAGTTTCATTTCATCCAAAGACCCCTTTCTATTCTCTACAAGTACTACTGTTTCTCTGCTGACACTTTCAGCTCTATGGTCCAATCTTCATTTCAACCCAATTTATCATGTTTTGAAGTACAAACCTGTAGCAAAGAAGGTGAAACCTATCCTGACTGTGATGCCTGTTGAGTTCAGAGTAGAGCATCAGGTGATTGGTGACCCTCTCACAGATCTCCCTGTACTACCATACCACCCTCCTCCTTACATGCCTGGATCTAGATTTATGGCACAACAAGCAGAAGAGCTCAATCTCAACCCTGCCAAGTTCCTTTGGCTGGTGGAGTTAAACCTTGTTCAATGGCTCATTCATACCCACAAGGCAGCTTTCACTTGGGAGACCTCTGAATGAGGAACCTTTTGTGAAGATATGTTTCCCCCTCTAAAAATCCCAACTCTGCCTCACAAGCCTTGGGTCAAATGCAATATCCCTATCCCACCCACCATCTTTCATGACATAGTCCAAATCATCAAAGAGAAAATCACTGCCAGTGTCTATGAGCCCTTGACTTCATCCTATTGATCCAAGTGGTTCTTTGTCATCAAGAAGGACAGAAAATCCCTCCATTTAGTCCATGATTTGCAGCCACTAAATGCCATTTCTATTCAGGATTCTGCAGTTCCCCCCTTTGTTGACTTGATTGCAGAAGCCTTCACCTGCCACTCAGTGTATGGTATCCTCAACTTAATGGTAGGGTATGATCATAGAACTATCCATGACAACTACTGTGATCTCACCACCTTCCAAACCCCCATTGGCACTCTTTGACTCATGAAACTTCCTATGGGTTATATGATTGCCATCCAAATCTTCCATGGAGACATCTGCTGGATCCTGAAGGACAAAATCCCTGAAGTAACCATCCCCTTCATCAATGATTTCCCATTAAAGGGCCAAAGTCACACTACCAAAATGCTGACAGTACCTACAAGACAATACCTGAAAACCCTGGAATTTGCCACTTCATTTGGGAGCATCTCCAGAACACCAATCATGTCCTTCATTGTCTTTGTCATGCTGGTGCCACAGTTTCAGCTAAAAAATGCATTATCACCACTCCATCTATCATGGTTGTTGGATGGAAGGTATTGTATGAGGGGAGGATCCCAGATGAGGCAAAAGTCCAAAAGATCAAAGATTGGCCTTACTGCACTAATGTCACTGAAGTCAGGGGATTCCTAGGCCACTGCTTGTACTGTCACATCTTCATCAAAGATTTTTCCAGACATGCCCATCCCCTCATTGAATTAACTAAGAAGGATGTCCCTTTTGATTTCAGAGATGAACACTGCACAGCCATGGACCACCTTCATTCTGCCATCATCTCCTCCCCAGCCCTTTGATCTATCAATTATAATTCTGCCCTACCTGTCATACTTGCCATCAACACTTCCAACATTGCCATTGGATATATCCTCATGCAGGAAGGCAAAGATGGGAAGAGATACCCCACTCAATTCAGCTCCATTACCCTCAATGATCAAGAGAGGCATTATAGTCAGGCCAAGCTCAACCTTTTTGGCCTTTTTTGAGCCCTGCATGACATGCAGCTTTATATCTTCAGTGCAAAGAACTTGGTTGTAGAGGTGGACTGAGGTATATCAAGGGTATGATTTAATAACCCTGACTTGCAGCCCAATGCCACTATCAATTGCTGGATCACTGGCATCCTTTTCTTTGACTTCAAACTCATGCATGTACCTGCTGCCAAACACACTGTGCTTGATGGGCTGTCTAGGAGGCCCAAAGCCAAAGAAGACCCTGAAGTAGACAAGGAAGAATATGAGGATTGGGTAGATGAATGTGGAGCCTTCACAATGAAACTCATGAATCAATGGGAGCCAAAAACTTGGTCACTATGTTCCTCAGTAAAATCACTACCATCTGTCTTCTACTCACCCAGTTCCCTACCTCAGGATGTCAGCATCTTTACCACAGTCAAAATGCTGCCCAGTAATGCAGAAATAGAAATTCCACAATCTGAGAAAGTGAAGCAGAGAGATGAGAGGTTGGAGGTAGTGAAAGAATTTTTGGAGATGAAGAAGCCACCAGATGGAATAGGAGAGAGAGAGCTGGAGAGCCTCATCCAACTGGCATTGAGATATTTCATCAAGGGTGGAGAACTTTGGAGGAAAGAGCCCCATGGTCATCACCAACTCATAATCTGCCCTCATAGACATCTCACCCTTATCTGTCAAGCCCACAATGAGTTGGGCCATAAGGGTATTTTCTCCACCTGCATGTGTTTGCTGATACATTTTTGGTGGCCCATGCTAGAGCAGGACATTCACTGGTACATCAGGACATGCCATGAGTGCCAAATTTGCCACCTTGACCATGTCCATATTCCCCCTGTCATCACTATCCCCAAACCTCCATTTTATAAAGCCTATGTTGACACCTTCATCATGCCAAAGTCAAATGGATACCAATACATTACCCAAGCTTGTTGTTCCCTCACCAGCTACCCAGAATGGGCTATGTTATGATCAGAAACTGGAAAGTCCATCAGGAAGTTCTTATTCAAGCAGATCTTATGTCATTGGGGAGCCATTGGGGAAATTGTCACTGACAATGGTGGCCCATATGTTTTAGCTCTTGACTGGCTCTCCAAGACCTATGGCATTCAGCACATCTCTATATTGCCTTATAATTCACAAGCAAATGGAGTGGTAGAGCAGTGGCATTTTGATGTTAGAGAAGCAATGGTGAAGAGTTGTGAGGGAGAAGCATCAAGGTGGTCAGAGGTTGCCCTATTGGTCTTCTGGGCAGAATGAGTCACTATCCATAAAGCTATGGGCATCTCCCCCTATTACATGGCTCACAGTGTCCATCCCAGGCTCCCTTTTGACTTCACTGAGGTGAGATTCCTCTCCCCTTTCAAGGTGGACTTTTACTCAACCACTGACCTCATCACTAATTGTGCCCATCAACTTCAGAAGCAGCCAGAAGACCTGGCACTTGTCCATGAATGAGTCTTGAAAGCCTGCTTTGCCTCTGCAAAAGACTTTGTATCCCATTTCAAGCATACAATCCATGATTTTGACTTCAAACCTGGCTCCCTTGTCCTTGTCAGAAACTCTCATATCAAGAAGGAGCTAGATCAAAAGACAAAACCATGCTATCTAGGTCCAATGGTAGTGGTGCATTGTACTAAAGGTGGATCTTACCTCCTTGCAGAGCTCAATGGAGCTGTCTCAAAATTCCACTACACCACCTTCCATTTGTTCCCCTACTATCCTTGCAATAAATTGTGTATAGAGGTCACCCACTTGGTGGGCCTTGAAAACTCTGCTGTTGATCAACTTGAAGATGACTCCCTTCCCAACCCAGAGCTCACTGGTGCCCATGGGGATGAGTTGGATGAGTAACTTATACCCTATCTCTCATGTTCCTTTTCTCCTCTTTCCTTTTGTTCATTTCTTTCATTAACTTGACAGACAATCTACTTATACACAACCTTTGAAACAAAAAGACCACCATCAAATGCAGAATTAAATATACCACCAAAATCAACCTTTTCATTCCTTCAACTTGTTTCATAGACTTACTCACCACCTCTCATTCAAGAATACCACCAAAAATATGTAACAAAGAAAGGCAATAGAAAAGCTGCTCCTTCACATCAGCAAACTAGCCATCAGCTGGCCAGGCTCCCCAGGATTCCAGAAAGGTCCCCCCCTGGCCAGGACTGACCAGACAGAGCTCCAGAGTTCCTAGAATCCCAACCCACCCCCTCTGTCTAGACTGGGAAGGCTGTCCAGCACTGGCCAGGTGCCCTAGAGTCCCAGACTCACTTTTCCTAATCATAAGCAAAACAGACCCCTTCTGTGCAGATCTAATTCCCACACTCAACTTAGCCTGTAGTCAGCTAATAATTGAATTATATTATTATAAAATTACTTTAATTACAATGGTACAGGGACTACATATTTATGCTAAATAGGCACAGCCCCACAGGGAACCTACCCCCCTCCCCTCTGCCACCCCCCCTCTGGTGGATCATCAGAGGGAGGGACAACAACAATGACAAGAGTAGATGGTGGTGGTAATGGAAAGAGTTGTGGTGCCACAGTGAGTGGGTTTATATACTTCTGTTTGCTTACCTCAGCAACTTTCAAAGCCAGCTGTGGCACACCCCCACAAATTTCAATTGGAGTTTGAATTTGCCACAGCACATTGGTGCAGACTCAGAAGTTGAAAAATCTACTATATGGAGTAATTGTACAGCCACAATGTCATAACAAAAGTTGTAGCCCATGGGAATATGCTTACCTTAGCAATATCTCCTTTTTTGGGTGTGATATTTGCAAAGTTCTGCCAGAGACCCAGCACATCTAAAAGTAAAAGTGGCTGTACAGTTATGATGTCATAATGAAAGTTGTAGTATGTGATGTCATGATCATGTCAGTATGATTATATTGTCAATATGTCCATTTTTGGATGAGATATGGGTGCATTAATGATTACAAATTTCAAACTCTGATTGAAATTGCTACAGCACATCCCCAAAAATGGACATATTCATTATGAAAGGATACCACCATGCTTGTGACATCTTACACTATGACCTTTGTTATGATGTCATAGCTGTACAGCCACTTTTTGTTTTGATGCAATGCATCTGAAAGTGAACCTTGCCAATATCTCACCCAAAAAGGAGATATTGCTAAGGTAAGCATATTGCCACAGTCCCATGATCAAATGCCACAACTTTTGTTATGACACTGTGGCTGTACAACTGCTATATATGGCACATTTGTATGTAACATTTATTATAGTCTGGAAAAGTCTGGAACTCTGGAGTAGTCTGGACCAGAAGTTGGGGAACTGGCAACTCTGGGGTAATCTAGACAAATTATCTGGGAATGTCTGGGACTGCTGGAAACTCTGGAACTCTGGGGTAATCTGGACCAACTATCTGGGAATACCTGGGACTGCTGGAAAGCTGGGGTAGGAATGGCTAGTTTGTTGATGCAGTTACCACTCATTACTTCCCCATTCTTCTTTTTGCTTATGGACACCTTACTTATTGCTGAATTTTCCAATCACCCACAGACACTTTTCTCCCTACTATACCCACATGTGCAGCAATGTTTTCATTTCAGATCAGGTTTCATACTCTTGCCCAGTCTGACACACACTGTGATTTCTCTACACTATGGCACAGATGAGAATACCATCTGGCTATGGACCCTCTATAATGTACCTTTCCTGCCACTCCTTTATAGCATGTAGCCACTGTTTTTTACTGCAAATCACTGCAACCATAGTTCCCACATCAGCAGTCACCTGTGATATCTGTGAGTATAAGTGGCTCAGCAACTCCTCACTCCACATGATCAAGTCCCCAAGAGTGGCAATCATTGCATCCAATTCATCAATCACTCTTTGACTTCTCCCCTGTGCTCATTGTCTGCTCCTCAACAGCCATGGGGAATCCTCTACCTCTTCCTCAGGCAGCAGTGATGCATGTGGGGATCCCTGCAGTGTGGTCAGGTCAATATTGACCTCCTGCATCTTAACAGTCACCTCTGCCACTTCTTGTTCATCCAACAGGCCACTGGGGTTAGCAGAGAATGTCACCACATCCTCAATTGGGTCCTCTGTGGGTGTTGGGGGAGTGCTGGAAGGTAGGAATTACAGAATGGAAGGTGCAGGAGGAGGTGGAGATGAATCTGGGACAGTCACTGGTGCAGAGGGTTTGTCATTGGGATTGACATGAAGATGTACATGGGGTAGAGGCTTGCATATCAAAGATGATGCTGATGAGGCAGTGGGGATAGGTGCAGGCACTCAGGTGGTCTTCAGTTGCTTGCTAGTTGAGGTGGCCAACACTGGCAGGCCTTCCTGGTTTTTCTGCTGTGTGTCCTCTTGAACTTGTTATTGCTGTGCCATGGACTTGTGACTCACCTTCCTACCAGTCTTGTATGCCTTGTCACACTTCTTCTTGCCCTGGTGGCACCCCTTGCATGCTTGGCCCTCCTTGCACATGCACAGGATCCCTAGCCTGGTGCAGAGTCTGCATGGCTCCTGGTCATTCTCTACCACTTTGCCAGTCATCTCAACATCACTGTGCATCTCCTCAATAGGTGTCAATACACTCCCAATGGGAGCAATCAGCTCCTTCCCAGCTGCAGCATCAGTGGACACCACCTGAGAAAGACAAAAATGTTTGGGAAGTGGAAAATAAGGACCCTGGGAGGTGTGGGGAGTGCATACTCCCTAAGGCTACAGATTGCCCATGGCAGCCTTTCTCTATGTTGAAAGTCACTCCCTCATGCCCCCTACTATGATCATGATGCTGCCACTTACTCTAACATCACACACCAGTTACTATAACATCACACATGTCACACACCCCTATTCTCTGCCAGCAAAACCACCACTGACTCACCAGTTACCATATTAGGTTCATCCCCTGTCACATGCACTCCCCTCTTGCCATGTGACCTCAGAACACTGTCTGTTGGCAATCCACCACTGACCTGTCACATGTCACCATATCCCCTTGGCAGCTATATCCACCCTACAAGCACCAAGGCTGTCACCCACTTAGTAATGCCACCTGCATCCCTCCTTCATTAAAGAAATCACCACCTGCCCCCACTGTGCTTCCTTTCAGCCCCAGTATGTAGTTATACCTTTTCTTCCTTGCTTCCTTCATTTTTCTGGACTTCATTTGTTTTAATTTCTGTCTGCATCACTGCTGTGCATGTGATTGTCCATGCATCAGCCTTCATGTCTCCTCTTATTACTTTTTGACATATGACAGATCTGATATATTCTGATTTTTACCTTAGAAACCACTGTCCTTATGCTACAAAAAGTCTGCTGTACATAGAAAAATAATCACCCACCTTCTGGCATCACTATCTGTGTGTCTAAGAGTCTCCAAGTATTTTGAGTCAAGTCCCTCTGTGTTTTTCAAGTCCCCAGCATCTTCCAGTGCCTCATCTTCAGTCCTATCAAGTTTTCTGCATCCCTCAGCCCCCAGGAACACCACTTCAGTGTTTACAGTGTCTACCTATGAGTTCAAGAGTCCTCAAACTGCTGCCTTTCAAGTTTCTGCCTTCCAGAAAATACCCCCAAGTCCCCAGAAGTTACCCTGTACCCACTTAAGGCAGATTTTTGAGTTCCTTGCCACCAGTACCCCCTGACCACCAAGAAAAATCCTCTCTTTCCTTCTAGTCCTCCCTTCTATCTCCTTCCAACTCAGCACCCCTTGGGATGAGCCTAGGTCCATCCTACAGCTTTCCCACTTTCCCTGAACAGACAGTCTGTTGTGTGCCAGTTTGCCTTAATGAAATCTGTGCTAAGTTCCTGTAATTGAAGCTTGGCCCCCTCACTGCTGATCCACACCCCTCTAGGCTATGTAACAAAGAAGTGGCAGATCAGAGATGCAAGTGTCATATACCCCATGAGTATCTGAGCTGACTCTCAGAGTGGGAGTTGACCTCCCCTGGATGTAAGCAGGGAATAGGCTTGCTGAGCTACTATTTGATGAGAAAGGGTTGTCACCCCCAGCCACATCCTTTGGTTCAGCTGGTGCAGACCCTTTGTTTATACCTGATGCACTGTCTTCTCTACAGATATTGAAAACTCCTGTTCCATTAACACTTCCTTAGGCTCATCTTTTGGGTCTGAGGATCAGTTCTAATCAACCCTTTCCATGTTGCTAGTTTTCTTACTGAGTCTCAATGAGTTATGAAGGAGTGTATCTCTCAATATGGCCTTCTGGAGGTGGAGATCTCAGCTGTGAATTTGATTATGATCCATCAGGGCTACATAAGCTAAGTTCCATCTGACTGATATAACCCTATTCAAACTTCAAATTCTGTCATGTTCCTTCAACAATTTGTTTGCTGCAACACATGAGTAGGTAATTGAAGTATAAAGAATGAAAATATGCACTAACACATGCGATTCTCAATGATGATATTGATAATGACTTCACATAGGCCATTCACATCACCATTGCAGTCATGAAAAGCTTCCTTGACAGCTTTGGAAACAGCCCCCAGTATATTGGAGGTCTTGTACTCCTCCACAGCCAATGACAAAACATCCTGCCACACATGGTGGCCTTGCTGCATTAAAAAGTAAGAATGCTCAGTAACAAGCAAGCAAACTAGAAGAGTAAGTAACTTGTGGGCAAGTAATGACAACACCTTACCAATGGCATATTCAACCATAGATTGAGCAGATGGGAACTTGCCAAACAAAGTAACATCTTTGGGCAGAGGTGGCATCGACATGCAGGCATCCACCTCAAATTTTGACTGTAATTGCATTGGACAGTTGCTTTAGGGAAAGGAAAATACCAACCAAACACTTACAAGCTGAATATTTAATGACATAACCAACATATAGTCAAGCATCAGTTACTGGAATATCTGCAAAACTACTATGGATGCTAGGAGGATGCCTACCTCCTGTGAAATGAGGTCAGAACAAGAGTCATAGAAAATTGTTAATCAGGCTATGCAAGGAATAAGGCATACCAACACTTACATTCTGGCATATAAAGGATTGCATGAGGAGGGTAAGCAGACATCTAGTGATCCATATCACAATGACATACAATCTGAGGGAGAGCAGGGGGAAGCAGAGTGAAATTAAGTAGGAAGTAGCTGCTCAGTTTCACTTACAGCCTGACGTGCCATACAATCAACACAAAGAGTGAAAATGAACAACATGCAGTAGATATTCAACTATATGTGCCATGAAATCACTCACTTTCAGCTCCTGTCATGTCACCAAAATGAAGAGTGCAAGTCAGAGCATTCAACACAGATCCAGCCAAACATGCCATGAAATCGCTGACTGCCTGCCATGCCACCAACATCAAGAGTGCAAGTCAGGGCATTCAGCACAGATCCAGCCAAACATCCCATGACATCACTCACTTGCTGTCATGCCACCAACATCAAGAGTGCAAGTCAGGGCATTCAGCACAGATCCAGCCAAACATCCCATGAAATCACTCACTTGCTGTCACACCACCAACATCAAGAGTGCAAGTCAGGGCATTCAACACAGATCCAGCCAAACATGCCATGAAATCACTGACTGCCTGCCATGCCACCAACATCAAGAGTGCAAGTCAGGGCATTCAGTACAGATCCAGCCAAACATCCCATGACATCACTCACTTGCTGTCATGCCACCAACATCAAGAATGCAAGTCAGGGCATTCAGCACAGATCCAGCCAAACATCCCATGAAATCACTCACTTGCTGTCACACCACCAACATCAAGAGTGCAAGTCAGGGCATTCTGCACAGATCCAGCCAAACATCCCATGACATCACTCACTCGCTGTCATGCCACCAACATCAAGAGTGCAAGTCAGGGCATTCAGCACAGATCCAGCCAAACATCCCATGAAATCACTCACTTGCTGTCATGCCACCAACATCAAGAGTGCAAGTCAGGGCATTCAGCACAGATCCAGCCAAACATGCCATGAAATCACTCACTTCCTGTCATGCCACCAACATCAAGAGTGCAAGTCAGGGCATTCAGCACAGATCCAGCCAAACATCCCATGAAATCACTCACAAACTGTCATGCCACCAACATCAAGAGTGCAAGTCAGGGCATTCAGCACAGATCCAGCCAAACATCCCATGAAATCACTCACTTCCTGTCATGCCACCAACATCAAGAGTGCAAGTCAGGGCATTCAGCACAGATCCAGCCAAACATCCCATGAAATCACTCACTTCCTGTCATGCCACCAACATCAAGAGTGCATGTCAGGACATTCAGCACAGATCCAGCCAAACATCCCATGAAATCACTCACTCGCTGTCATGCCACCAACATCAAGAGTGCAAGTCAGGACATTCAGCACAGATCCAGCCAAACATCCCATGAAATCACTCACTTGCTGTCATGCCACCAACATCAAGAGTGCAAGTCAGGGCATTCAGCACACATCCAGCCAAACATCCCATGAAATCACTCACAAGCTGTCATGCCACCAACATCAAGAGTGCAAGTCAGGGCATTCAGCACAGATCCAGCCAAACATCCCATGACATCACTCACTCGCTGTCATGCCACCAACATCAAGAGTGCAAGTCAGGGCATTCAGCACACATCCAGCCAAACATCCCATGACATCACTCACAAACTGTCATGCCACCAACATCAAGAGTGCAAGTCAGGGCATTCAGCACACATCCAGCCAAACATGCCATGAAATCACTCACAAGCTGTCATGCCACCAACATCAAGAGTGCATGTCAGGACATTCAGCACAGATCCAGCCAAACATGCCATGAAATCACTCACTTCCTGTCATGCCACCAACATCAAGAGTGCAAGTCAGGGCATTCAGCACAGATCCAGCCAAACATGCCATGAAATCACTCACTTCCTGTCATGCCACCAACATCAAAGAGTGCAAGTCAGGGCATTCAGCACACATCCAGCCAAACATGCCATGAAATCACTCACTTCCTGTCATGCCACCAACATCAAGAGTGCAAGTCAGGGCATTCAGCACAGATCCAGCCAAACATCCCATGAAATCACTCACTTCCTGTCATGCCACCAACATCAAGAGTGCAAGTCAGGGCATTCAGCACAGATCCAGCCAAACATCCCATGAAATCACTCACAAGCTGTCATGCCACCAACATCAAGAGTGCATGTCAGGGCATTCAGCACAGATCCAGCCAAACATCCCATGAAATCACTCACAAACTGTCATGCCACCAACATCAAGAGTGCAAGTCAGGGCATTCAGCACAGATCCAGCCAAACATCCCATGAAATCACTCACAAACTGTCATGCCACCAACATCAAGAGTGCATGTCAGGGCATTCAGCACAGATCCAGCCAAACATCCCATGACATCACTCACTTGCTGTCATGCCACCAACATCAAGAGTGCAAGTCAGGGCATTCAGCACAGATCCAGCCAAACATCCCATGACATCACTCACTCGCTGTCATGCCACCAACATCAAGAGTGCAAGTCAGGGCATTCAGCACACATCCAGCCAAACATCCCATGAAATCACTCACTTGCTGTCATGCCACCAACATCAAGAGTGCAAGTCAGGGCATTCAGCACACATCCAGCCAAACATCCCATGACACCACTCACTTCCTGTCATGCCACCAACATTAAGAGTGCAAGTCAGGGCATTCAGCACAGATCCAGCCAAACATCCCATGAAATCACTCACAAGCTGTCATGCCACCAACATCAAGAGTGCCAGTCAGGACATTCAGCACACATCCAGCCAAACATGCCATGAAATCACTCACAAACTGTCATGCCACCAACATCAAGAGTGCAAGTCAGGGCATTCAGCACACATCCAGCCAAACATCCCATGAAATCACTCACTTCCTGTCATGCCACCAACATCAAGAGTGCAAGTCAGGGCATTCAGCACAGATCCAGCCAAACATGCCATGAAATCACTCACAAGCTGTCATGCCACCAACATCAAGAGTGCAAGTCAGGACATTCAGCACACATCCAGCCAAACATGCCATGAAATCACTCACTTCCTGTCATGCCACCAACATCAAGAGTGCAAGTCAGGGCATTCAGCACAGATCCAGCCAAACATCCCATGAAATCACTCACTTCCTGTCATGCCACCAACATCAAGAGTGCAAGTCAGGGCATTCAGCACACATCCAGCCAAACATCCCATGAAATCACTCACTCACTGTCATGCCACCAACATCAAGAGTGCAAGTCAGGACATTCAGCACAGATCCAGCCAAACATCCCATGAAATCACTCACTTGCTGTCATGCCACCAACATCAAGAGTGCAAGTCAGGGCATTCAGCACACATCCAGCCAAACATCCCATGAAATCACTCACTCGCTGTCATGCCACCAACATCAAGAGTGCAAGTCAGGGCATTCAGTACACATCCAGCCAATCATGCCATGAAATCACTCACTTCCTGTCATGCCACCAACATCAAGAGTGCAAGTCAGGGCATTCAGCACACATCCAGCCAAACATGCCATGAAATCACTCACTCGCTGTCATGCCACCAACATCAAGAGTGCAAGTCAGGGCATTCAGCACACATCCAGCCAAACATGCCATGAAATCTCTCACTTCCTGTTATGCCACCCCATGATATGTACAAGTGAGAATATTCAACCACAGATTATCAATGGCTCCAGATGGCAGCTGGATTTGATCACTTACCCCATAATTTGGAAACCAGCTCATTAGCTCATTCTCAAATTCCTCCAAATTGATCTGAAGTCTGTCCTTCAGGCCCAAATACAATTTCCACCTCAATGTCCTGCCCAACATAATTATCTGTCCCACCATCAAATTGCTTACTCACCTCTTGACAGCATACTCAACACATAGTGCAATGCTTGACTGTTGTGTTGATACCAGTAATCTTTGCAACACCTCTTCATTCAAAACACTTGCAGTACACTGCATCAACACTGTGCTGTCTGCCTTTTCTTGATGCATCCCTGCTATCATCAGTTTCCACCCCAGCTATCACTTTGTGATGAAATGCTCACTTTGGAGTGACACATACCCTTTTGGTGGAAACCTGCACTTATCCAACTCATGTTTAATGTGGACGAGCCACTTTTCCATTAGTTCTCCTTCCTTTTTTGGTGCCCTTTCTTTTGCTTCAGCAATTTCCAAACCCTCATCCAGAAGCTCCCTGATGGCAGTTAGGTACAAGGCATCTATCTTGGTCAACAACACTATCACAGGAACTTTTTGGATGCTCAGTGATATATGGCAACAATGTCTGACCAAGAGTACTCACCATGTCCTGTATCACACTCATTGAAGAATTTCTGCTCTGCAGCAGTTACGGTCCTGTGGCAGTCAGTCATGGGGATGCAAAACCTAGACTTATGTATTGCCTTAGCCTGCAGTCACTGACTATATAGTCCTTACCAGATAGCATGGATTCGTTCATTCACACTCCTTGCGGTTGCACGCTCAACCACAAAGTCCTTCATCCGGTCAAATTGCTGTGTGCTGCCCGCTTCAAACCCACAGGAATCATGGAATACGAAGCCTGGGTTGCTCCGAAACACAAGCTCATGCTTGATATCATGGTAACCACGCTGGGGTCAGTCAGCGTCATGTTATATGAATGCTTATCAATGCATAAGCTTACTGTCAAAGTGCCTTGCACGACTTCACTATCAATCTGACAACCATCAGATTGGTGTCACGGATCCTATAGGACTATACCTTGTTTCCCTTTCCATCCAAGATTTCTGGCTTATCGGTAGAGTTGCAGACCCTTTGGAGGATAGTCGTTTTACCTGCATTGGCTCGACCCATGACCAAAATGCGGAAGCGCTTTATGTTCTTCATGTACTCTTCAGCCATCTTGGAATCGAGGCGGTAAACAGGTCCAGAAGATGCGCCTTCTGTGACCCAGAATTAGACAGTTTGGAGTTCACCAAATGCGACATCGATACCTTGTGTGGCAACTTCAGTCTGAGCGGGAACTCGATTCGCCACATCGCGAGCGAGATCGCTAGATGCTATATTCCATTATCAAGTCCCTGATAGTTGAATAAGAGGTTAGAAAACATGTACCTGCAGCGGTAGCTTTGGTTGCGATGGGAGCTATATCACTTGCATCACTTTGGTGGGTGTGATGAGGATGACTTCCGCTTGCGAGCGGGAGCGACTTGAACCACTTTTTGATACGACCAGGAGCCATGTAAACGTAAACAACGAACGTTTGTACTTCACAGAGTAGAGAGCTCAAGGGCAGGGGAAAATCAGCGTGAAGCCTGTCTTCGTGGCAATGGAGTGGGGCTTAGGGCGAGCTGATCGATATCAAGATGCCCTTATCTCCCTATTTCCCACGCGTATTGGATGAGATTACATGGCCCTCTCTCCTGTTGTTTTTCACCCCAAATGCGTCTGGCAAAGAGGATGCATCGTTCATCATTCTCTCTCAAGGAAAGTATAAACATGCCTCCTATGCTTCAGCTTCATCGTCTAACACCCTATGGACTTTACAAAAAACGGGTGCCCAGACGGCGAAGGAATCACGCAAGTGGGTGGGTGCTTTTTTTCTTAGCGATATTCACTGGCCTCAAACATCCTATTCCTATGCCACCACTCTGTGAAACAGATGAAGGGATCTACGGATCCCATATCCATCTCCACGGCAGCCTACTTTGACAGAATCATCGCCATCGTAAATCCTGAGTCAACTTCAGTACCAAGATGGCAGGGAATGTGTGAGTTTCTCATTTGCATTTGGTGTCGCTCCCATTGTTGTTGACGAAATTATTTTTTCTTTACGTCGAAAGCGAAATGAGGATACCAAGGTGCAGGTGTTCTGTGCTCAACAGGAAGCCGCAGGTTGGCCGTATGAGTACGGTTATGAAATTACTCGTGATGCACTGACAACATGAATGGCAAATATCAATGAAATCTGCCCACTGTGGGCTGACATGTGATCATTGGGCCTTCGTGAGTATTCTATGGATGTGCGGTGACAGAAAGAAAATAATAATGGTTTGCGTTTATTATGTCCTTCGCCAGCTATAATTCTGATTGAGACCAATCCTGACGAGGGATCGCAACGATTCAAACCTGATCCAGCAGGATACTGTATAGGGTTCCATGAGACTGCTGCGGGATAGAAGCAACAAGAGGCCATGAATCATCACAAGAAGGGCGCCGATGATCCCGCCGGTGCTAACAGGGTGCTTAGCTGTGATGGAAGTTCGAGTTATCGCCAACCTGACATGTCATACACTCAAAGCGACTGATCGTGCCGTAGATCGCTATAGGAGCTATGTC
Organism: Pisolithus marmoratus; assembly: GCA_024613145.1. NCBI lineage: Eukaryota > Fungi > Basidiomycota > Agaricomycetes > Boletales > Pisolithaceae > Pisolithus > Pisolithus marmoratus. The sequence goes on from JANFAE010000178.1 coordinate 58,955, forward strand.
TATCATGCACGCGACGAATTACATACCCGGGGAAAGCGAGACAGGGATCGCTTCGCCCTCAGAAGATGAGAATCCAAAAATGAGAGATCTCGGACGAGGGATGGGCGAAGGAGAAGTCGAGCGCCACTTACTAACAGACACGGAGGAAGACTGAGTGAAGAGTGGTTCAAGGGTATACAGTCAATTTACAGATCCGTTCATCTATCGAGAACTGTATTAATGTAACGAAGTACCACCACTCTTGACGAGCAAGTCGGTGTCTGCCATGAACCGCTTACCTTCCAACGCCTACACGGATTGTTTCTATTTTTGCTTGTGCGAGGTTGTGGTAGTAGTGTTGGATGGATGGTTGTGTTGTTTCCCGGCAGGGGTTGAAGAAGGTCTCATGTGACTTGAACGAACTGAAGTTGTCAGCGAGAATCTGGCAAACACTCAAGGGCTAGTCATCATCTTCGCGTCTGTGGGTGACGCTGACGTCGGATGATTTCGATCGTGTTGCCATGTGCTAATACATGCCACGTTTCCCAGACTCAAAAGACTTGGGAAAAGTGCCCCAAGTTGTCGGCATGGTATTCGCGTCCCCTACAAGTCTTTGCCATTTGCTCAGTATTGCCAGCACCCCCCAACATCCTCGGCCCTCGAGACCATCTACCTTAAGACGAGGCATCTCCTCCTCTGTGCCCCATTGTCTTTTTCCGCGGCGTCGTCTATACAACGGATGGTAGAATCAACCGCACCGACTTGTCTTTCCCGGAAACGGCCATCGACGTCTTAGCTACCAAGGTGGACAACCTCCTGCACACTTTGATAACAGGGAAATCCGTTAGTGGAACCACAGCCGAAGATGACATGACTGATCTACTTGAATTAATCTTAGGATTGGTCCCTTCCGCATGTCACTGTGTAAGCATCTTTGCCCAGCATACTATAGCTCGTGGATGGCAATGTTCAGACACCCGAGGTTGTGGGCTATTGGAGTCCTCTGTTGGATGGGTAGGTCGCCCTTCCTCCTCCGATTTGCTGGCGCTAACGGACAATACCCGTCAGCCTAAATTTTATCCTCCCCCTTTGTGTACATCCTACCCTCACCTCCGCAATCACCCAATCCACTGGTGCTCCCGATGGTCCATGTTACAGGTTTAATCATCATACACGTTAATGCTTCCCATTAGAGAGGTTCACAACCTCCTTCTGCACCAGCCCGAGCGACCCCCACCGATTCGGCGACCTCATCTTTGTCTGGTTTCTGGTTTCCCCGGTTCAAATACTAACCTCGTCGCCGCTAGCAAATGATCACTTTCTTGAGCTTCCACTTTTAGATCCGGAACGCCAGCAGTCGTCCCAGGTACGGCAATGCGCGCATACGAACTACTGGATGCCACCTAGCTGTATTCTTCCAAGGTGACTACGATCCCTGCGAACGTGCGGAATCGGTTCCGAGGGCACTGGTCCACGAGCGACGTCATCATCTCGCTCGTTCTCCTGATCACTCGGTTCTGCTGCGGAGATGAAGATGCCAAGTTAAGAATACGGAACCGATTCGTACTAAGAATTTCGACCGCATCAAACCGCTGGAGGGACAGAATGACGTGGTGGGACACTGTCTCCGTGTGCTCCGGTACGCCTATCATGAACGCTTGGGGGAATGCACAACAGATGTTTGTTATGTACCATTCTAACCGTAAGTCTAGTGGCAACAACACAGAAAAGCCTTCCGCCGTTATTGTATGGATAACTAATGATGTACTAAGCGAATAACCCCACGACGCTCCGCTGCGGCCACTTCGCTGGGTTCCTCTTCAATGAAGGTACGTTACTGGACTGCCTCCGAGGGAATCTGTTCCACAGATGACGACGTCCGACTGTAGGCCCATCGACCCCATTACGAGTGCGGTTGTCAAGGAGCGCGAGCCTAACGATATGACGAAAGAAAGTCAGCAGAAGCTGTTCATGTCGTTCAGCAGATTCGAGAGGTCCAGGGCGTTAGCGCCTGGTCAGAATCCCGTTCGGAAGGCTATGCAGAAAGGGGAATGTATGTCAAGAGGGGGCTGAGAAAAACGCTGGAAACGTACCCGGCGAAGACGATGGACACGAAAGCGAATCGGAGGCAGCTTCTCGTATGTACGACGACGACCGTCGCGATCGTGCTCTATCTTCGCATCGTCCCGGTCTTCGATTTGCAGGGTTAGACGGTGTAGCAAGTTCGTGTTCGTATGCGTTGGATGAGCGGGAGCAGGAACGTGCACAGGGTATGCCACACAAACTTGTGTGTGAAGAAAACCTGGAAAGTGGCGAGGAAAACGCCTATGGTGATACGGGCGTGTAGGACCCGGGGACATACCATACGTTGCCTGCCCGCTTATTCTCCAGTACTTGTAAAATGTCGGCAGATAGTAGCATGGCGTTATTCCGTATATCCAGTAGACGTTTGTTGAGTCTGCCTAGAAAACGGGTTACATACCTACAAATATTCTCAGCCGAAAAACGTGTTCCACCGTTGGAAATCCATATATTCGTGTGCTTCTGGAAGCGATTTCAATGGGATCCATCGTGGGTGTCGTATTAGACCTTGATGGTACCTGGACAGCTTCTTTTGCAGACAAAAGGTGTGAATCACGCGAACGTGTGTGGCTTCTGTTATGATCCAGTCTCTTGACGCGAAGATAGGTCGACGTTGTAAGGGCCATCGTCTGTATTATCGATGTCAGAGTCTGAACTGTCTGCATGGCTTGTACCGCCTGTTCTGTGGTTGAAAGGCCAGTCCTGCATCGAAGTCCGTTGCGTAGCAGGTAAAGGTGTCTGTCCATCTTCAATGCTCCATCGACGGATGTCACACTTGACATGACCTCCTACAACCTAACTTCTGTCCATACAAGTCACAACGTATGGATTGCGTTGAGATCGAGATACAATCCCCATCCGTCTCGCACCTTAACTGCCACAGCGAGTTGTCAATAGGGTCGCCTCAACCTCTCTGACTCAGACTGCTGGTACGCACCCGCCGTCGTTGCTGGCCACAAGCCGACTACCATGGTTTGTCCTAGTGTTTAGAGGGGAAAAGAACGATGTCTCGTAGACTTACTCGCGGTACCCAATATGTATATGATCTACACGTTCTCAAGCTGTCCCGATCCGAATACGTCGATGTTGATGCCCCCAAGAACAGCGACCACGATGGGTGCAGTTAGGCGGCGGCCGTGGATATAGAAGTGTATGGTGAAGGCGAGAACGTGGAGTACTCTGTGAAGGACCCCGGAGAGGAGCGTCGGCAGCTTTGCATGTTGACGATGTGACGCTTCAAAGATATGATAAGATCATTGCCATCATCTCCACTCGACGCGTTCAGAGCTTGAACTTTGCACGTCGTCTCTCTGTGGTCGACAACTTACATGATGGCAGGATCTGGCGGCGACTGTCGGTAATCAGCAAGTAATGAAAATGCAGGCTCAGCGTCTTGCAATCGGTCGCGAATAGTGGCGTAATATAAGCCAACTGTACGGTGTTAGACAACGAAAGGAATTCTTGGCTTTCTGTCCCAACCCCAACCCACTGCCAGGTCGAGAAAGAAAAGAGAGAAAATGCTACCCTCAAAGAAAACCTGGGGATGGCTGCATCGCAGGACAGACTCAAACTTCGAAGCACAGACTGAACCCCTCATCTCTTCCGAGCGTCCCGTCTCGTGTCTCAACCCCGCCCAGGAGGACCAACAACACACGAATGGCCAAGGTAACGGTGGCAGCGGCCTAGCCCGACAATTTCATGGGCATGACTCCTATGGAAGTACCGTTAATAGGTCATCCCATCCTCACGCTGCCCCCTCCCCCACCATCGTTCACAGCAGGCCAACAGAGCTGTCAGACACAGAGAATGGATTCAGCTCCCCCAAGATGAGCACCCTAAAACAAATTCTGATGCAAGAGGTCGATGGTTCACGCGCATCTGCACCTTTAACTGCCTATTGCTTTATGACCGGTTACATGTATGTTCCTACTTTATGTCCACTACGTATTCATATAAGTCAATCTATAGTGACGTGGTCTGCTTCTCGGCGATCTTCGTATGGTGTGCGTTCCAAACAGGAAACAGCGTCCAGGTATGGTGACTCTACTTCACCTCCTCTGCTACTACTCCTGACGTGTGCCGATCAGCTCGCTCTCGCCTTAGCCCGTCTCTTCAACGGTTCACGCGACTACTCTCTCCAGCTCGTAGATGGTCAATCTCTATGCTCTGTGCTATCTTTCATCTTTGGCGCTTTCATCGGCCGACTTGGTGATAAGATCGGCTGTAAGACGCGTTTGTGGATGATCCTCGGCACGTTCATCCAGACACTGTTCACTATGGCAGCTGCCATCGCCATATGGAAGTCTGGACAACGGAGTGTTTCAGATTCCCGTGATGATCCTGCATGGACCAACGCCTTCTCATTTGTGTGTATCGGGTTCATGAGTGCTAGCATGGGTTTACAGGGGATCATGGGAAAGAGATTAAATACCCAATTCACAACTACCGGTATGTTGAACACGTCCCTCGTCCAGAGGCATACTGACACCCTTCCCGCAGTCGTCCTAACCACAACATGGTGCGAACTCATTACCGAACCTCAACTCTTCCATTTCCGTCGGTTAGTTATGTCACGGGACCACAAGGTTATGGCTATCGTCTTCCTATTCATCGGAGCCTTCACAGGACGCGCTATCCTTAACAAGTTTGGATCGGCAGGGACCCTCGGTGTCGGTGCGGGTATCCGTTTTCTCATCACCTTGTCATGGCTTTTTGTACCTGGGAAGAAGGCACCCAAGAATTTGCCGTGTGGTGTGGATCTATGCTCTTGAAGATTCAATACGAGGAAAATAAAGAAAATGAGGGCAATATAGTGGTGACGAGGTAAGAAACGCACTGCAGATGACTTCAGTGATTGTACAGCTTGTAGGAATGAAAGGGGAAGATGCAAGTCTGGCGACATTACCGGGGGACGTCTGGACATCGGGTGTTGACCCGCTGAAGGTTGTTGCGTTGCATAGCCTGCCACCAATGAGAGTTTGACGAGGGAGGATGTTGGACTGGCGCAACTTGCTCGCTTTGAGCACATTATAGTAATGGAGCAGACGGGGGGAGATCGATAGAAGGCACGTCGTCGGGGAAGACCTCGTGCGTGCAGCTGGCACGGCCGCCAGCCCTAGCCACGATCGATGCCATTTGTCTCGTTGAGTGCTTGGATATATACACATTTAGTTCTGCATGGTTAGCTTCTGGTTGGTCAGACGGCACTGATCTAGGGGGGTGCACGAACTTGAGATTTCGGTCCTCTCATGTAGATCAAGTGGTACAGAACATGGTGAATCAACCGTGGTGTTCGTTTGTGTCCTCATGGAAAATTGCCATCTGCGTGCTTCGCATTCCCTTCGATGGTCCATCTACATGACGGGTTGCATGCCTTTGTCCCTTTCTCACCCAAAACACGTGCTCCCCGGCAGAGGTTCGCGTATTCTGTGCTCTTTCTGCCCGCTTCTTGAAAGCGACTTCGATGGCTCCCACCGTAGTTTCCGTATTAGACTTTGAAGGTACCTGGGCAACCTCTTTTGCCGAGGTGTGAATCGCATGGGGTTGGTTTACAATCCGGTCTCGTCCGGGCAACACGCAAAGGGGCTTGCCGTTAGTTGTTTGGCAACAGCTGGGGAGCCAAATGAATCGGGCTATGCTACTCGTTTCTATGACCTTGACATCCTACAACATAACTTTTGACAGGCCATAGATTTCGCCGAGAATCAAGATGCAATCTCGATCCGTCTCGCAACTTAACTACCACGGCCGCCTCAACCTCTCTGACTGTTGTATACACCCGAGTCGCTGGAAAGTGTGCATCCATTTGAGTGCTTCTATGTCTCGCAGTTCGATAAGAAGTAGAATTCCTCTTCGTCGCGTGCATCCATGCGGAGCAGTCTTGACTTTCCAGTCTGTCCAGGTTCGGGGTGTATGTCCAGTCGATTTCCAACTTGGTTCGCGAACTGCAACCCCCGGCACACCGCTTTTTCCAATACGGTGTCCCACCTTGTCATTATTCGGGGAGCATCAACTCTGTCACCGTCGAAATCATGCGCTGAAAAGGGTTGTCATTTCGACGATCCCTTTCACATAAGCGTGGTCATTGATGACAGAAGTGAAGGGAGGGTTCCTCTCGTATACCCTGGTTGACTATGATAGTCTCTCCTGATCGGCCATGGCCTGGTAAGCACATCAATAATATAATATACGTATATGCATCCCAGCACTCTCGTAATTGTGTTGCTTGTTTCGATATCCAAACGACACTGCAATCCAACTAGCGATCTCTTCCACACCCAACTATCGATATCTCGGTGATCGGAAATCAGCGAAGGACAACTCTTTGCGGGTTTATTGAAAGTCCCCTCATCAACACTTAACGTTCGTTCTGTAAGTGCTCTGAGTGTTTGGAACTCACGGAATCCACTCGTCTTGCTGACCGGCGCTGGACTGGGGCGTTCTACGTTTGAACCAGGCGAACAATCCGACACCGCTGTGTATCCACGACATTCTGATTGTCGCCCATTTACTGTCAGATACAAGGAGCGCTTAATTCGTCCCTCGAATCTGTGCGAGTTTCCTACGATACGCAATCGTTTCTGGAGGGTTTTCTTCATATCTCTAGTACAGCCTTTCCTCCTGTCAAGTCGTTGATCATCAGTTAAGGGACTATGTAGGCCATACGTGGTCGCACCACATGGTGACCCGTGGACTACTGCACAGCAGTATAGCTTGTATCTCTCTTTTTCGGAGGATGGCTTTTGTGAGGTGAGCAATATAAACCCCCTCCATCGTAGATCCCCTCTGCTCTTCGATCGCTGTTACCTCGTCCTCCTACCATGTCGAGCGGCTTTAATGCAGAATTGACTCTCGGTCCAGCTCTGGTCGGGGTAGCACTGGCGTCGGGTCTCTTCGGCTGCTCCATCGTTCAGACATATGGATACTATAGGCGATTCCCGTTGGATCCGATGGTCCTTAAGGCGCTGGTGAGTGTTCGCTGCTACACTATGTTGGTGCTTTGAGACTACGTTCAACAGGTAGCTGCCGTAATGTATGTCCATGTGTCTCCCCATCTCACCTACCGGCAATGGATTTCAATTCCCCCACTAGGTTACTGACTTTTGCGCACATCGTGTGCGTCGTCTACTGGACATGGATAATGACCGTCACTTCCTTCGGCAAACCTGACGAAATCACGATATCCACATCATCCCGATCTGCCAATCTAGTTATCACACCTTTCATATGCTATCTCGTACAGGTACGGAGCCGTAACGTATAGACAATCATCATTTTCTTATATAGAATCGGCGGCGGCTCATTACACTGCCAGCGCTTCTTCGCATTCCGTCTCTTCAGATTCTCCGGAAGTTGGTTGCTGGCCGGCATATGCTCCGTCCTCGGCGGGATCAGCTTCGTCGGCGCGCTCGTTGACGCAGCGAGGGTCATCAACTGGCAGTCGTTGGGAACTAACATGGATGCCCTGTACTGGCTTACAACTCTGACGCTGGTCAGCGGGGCGACGTGTGATCTGATTATCACGGCGGGCCTTACTTTCCATCTCAGGAAACAGCGTGCACTGACGAAGATATCGAGGTGCAGTAGTTAAAATAATGATTGATTGTTATGACATCTTACGCTGGCCAACTTAGGACTATCGATTTACTGGATAAGTTGACTATATGGTCGATAGGTGGGCCACCCCTTTCTTAGTGTCGTTTTGCACCACTCCTTATGAGTGACTAGAAACTGGGCTTGTGACGAGGTAACCAGCAATACAAGTTCTTCGATGGCTGAGTGACCAACACAGTACAGCATAAATGCTATTCTTGTCACCATTTTCGTGAGTCCAGGCGTTCTGCGGTTGTACGGTAGCACCGATGGCCTCACTGCAGTTTTCTGTACAAAGGACCACTTGTAAGTGTATCCACCTAGTACGCAAAGCTGTGACGAGCCACTTGCTAAACTTCTCTCCCGCCCTATCTATATCACCAGTTATATGGTCAGCACTATACAACGTCCTCGCAGATGGTATGATATCCATTATACTCACCCACCCGTTGATTACGTCTCACCTCGGTTTTACCCCACAGTCTACGCCAATACCTGCCTTGCCGCGTGAGAATAACGTGCCCCACTCTCACCCTCTACTCTGCTGACAAAATTTTCCGCACCAATCATCACGGACTGAACAGTCGGACTCCCCACATCGGACACCAAAACATGCAGGATTCAGTACTTTCCACTTTCGTTGCACAGGTGGCCATGTCGAACGCTCCTTGCAATGTGAGTCACTACTGTCTGACTGCACACTCAGACAAATGCATCATTGTTGCCATGGTTAACATTGGTTCCCAGGTTGCGTCGGGTATTCCTGCTGTACAACCCTTGGGACCACATAAACCTGGTGTTCTGTTGCTCGCTTAGTGTGTCAATGAGTTTAGTGTCTATAGTTTATACGAGAGATGGCCCAAAATTGCGTGTAACGGTACATGATGGTAATATAAATTAGCTAATATTCGATGATCATCACGTCCTGGAATCCGTCGTCGCAGTGTGTCAACGACTTTAGTATTTATAATTTATACGAAAGCTGCCCCAAATTGCGTGTGTAACGGTACATGATAATATAGGTTAACTGACATTCAAAGATCATTACGTCTTGGATCATCTTATCGCAGATTTCTTGTTGCAACACCGTGCAAAGCAGATGAGGACAGGACGGTAGAGTGGCAGACAGGCAGATTTGCGATGGGGAGTTTGGCACATGTTCGGATTGGATGATTAAATGACGACTGGATGGCTGGATATGCCAAGGCGGGGCAGTGTGGTAGGTGGTGTGGTGGGTTGTTGCTGCTGCTTCCTGCGTTGTCTGTGTTGTGGGAGATGGGTTTAGAGGTGGACGTTCGGCGAGATAGCCTTCGATAGATTCAAGTACGGCGAGGTTTTTGTCTTCTTCAACGTGGAGATGATCACTGTCAACAAGGAGGCGATTCTGTCGATAACACCTGCTTCCAGAGAAAAAGTTCAGATCTATTGCAAATGGTACCTATGTGCACAGGTATGTGAGCGAAGTCATCAAATGCCTCCTCTCGAGCTTTATACATACGACAGTTTCCAATCCCCAAACATGCCATCCCTGTCGTGCTCTCACCTCTGGCGTTATGTTTGGCTCGCGCTTCTTCAGCGATGCCGCCCATGCGAACGTGTCCTGACAGGTATCGTTCTGTCCTTCATCGATTAGGACCATTTAGATGGATCGAGTATTGCTCAGCGGATGGAGGGAAGGCAGGGTTGCGGTAATGAATGGTGCCCCTCAAGCGTCAGTCTGTGGATAATTTGAATAACGCAACGACTTTCGTGTTACTTGGGATTGTTTATTACCGCTCCTCTGCAACCAATGTAGATTCTGAACACAGTAACCTCAGTCCCGACATAGGGCTACAACCTCGAGCCCAAGGAGTCGATAGGATCACGTCTCAAGCAGAGCTCCGTAAATAGTTCCAGATTGCATCCTATTCACCTATTAAAGACTGCATATCATATACATGCGTACGCCAGAAGGTTAATGATCCATTCAGGTGATAACGACTCACAAGGAAATCGTAGAAAAAGAGGGAGAGAACAAGAACATATAGCAACTCCGGTAAAGGAACGCAGCCCCAACGCTCGCGCGAACGAGGCGCGCTCCAGCTGAGCCGCCGCCTAATAGAAAGGTTGCTCTGGAACCCGCGGTAGACTCCTGCATGTAAATGCAGTTGGAAAACGAAGTTCTCTGGAACATGCAGGAGGACAATAGTGCGAGTCCATTTGGATGAGTTGGAGGAAAAAAGAAGTGAAGGACGCTTTTCCCTTTAGCCCAGTTGGTTTAGGGCAGGTTATTTCGCGCCCCCAGGCGAATTTTTCAATTTGTAAGTAAATGAGAAGTACATCCATTGCTTCTGCTACTGTACACCGTGTAGAAGGAACAATTTTGCTCTCAGAGCTTCAGGAGAAAGAGAAAACAAGTTAGAAGGTGGTGAGGTGAACACGCAAACACGGATTAGTGATGTTGAAAGGAAGTGACAACGTGGAACCCTACTGTGAATAAATTAGCAGAAAACGATGCGGAAGGGTATGCCGACAAATGACTGTCGCCACCCTTGGAAATAACAAATACACTGCTTCGCCGACGCCAGGCCGAACGGGATTCCTTAGATCAAGGTTTATTTAAAAATAAACTGAAAAAAACCAGCCCATATGGGAAACCAAATTTGCATCATCCCTCCAAAGACAACATCCTGTTGTGCGCCCTCTTATGCATCCTCTTGTGTTTGAACGACCTGGAATGCGGGGAATCAGAATCCAAGAACGATACGAGCACTGGGACTAGTGGTTCTTACCTCGGCAATGGCCGCGGTGCCGATGGATCAGGCCACCTTCGGCGTTGTTCAGCCGACTACAGAAGGAGACGTACCGAATTAATATCATTGCACACGACGGACGAAGACCGGATCTTACCTTAGTCGGGCACGCCGTCGCGGTAACAGTGACAGTGACGGTTTGAATTTGAGTGCCACTTGCCCCTGGGGAGATCGTGGCGCAAGTCGCATTCGGTGTGATCATGGTGGTAGCCACGTTCGACGAGCCCGCCGCACTCGGTGTGATCGTAGGGCTTGCAGCTATGTTGGTCGTGTGATTGTGATGTTTTGTGTGCGTATGGCTTGGGGCCGAAGAGCCACCGCTGAAGTTGGACGGACTCGCGGTTGCTGCGCTTGCCGAAATGGTTAGCGCAGCGGAAGTCGCCTGAGTCGAGGTCAAGAATGCGGCCGAAGTGGTTGTCACGACTCGAACACCGGAAGCGTGGAGAGTGCTAGTCATGTGTGCACTTGTAGCGGCTCGCGAACTCGTAGTAGTAACAGCTTGCGAGTTTGTGGTGGCAGTAGTAACAGAGGAAGAAACCTAGGGAAGTCAAACGTCAGCAGGCAACTCCACCATATCACAAAAGACACAACGTACACTTCCACCTCCAAGGATCTGTTGCAAAACGGATGTGTTAATCACAGCCGCAGTTACAACGCCATTCCCATCCATAGTTAGTTTAACAGGGTTATCTACATTTAACAAGGTTACGCAACCAAGTCCTACGTATCGCATTTCCCATGAGTTTGAGAACTGGTGGGCAGTGGGACAGTAAAAGACGTACCGGGCGCAGGCCCGAACGACGTCGAAAACCTCATGGCCAGGAAAGTGAATAAATTCGTCGCTTGGTCAGCGGCGGGGGAGGTTGCTTGAGCGAATGTGTTTTCATTCGATGCGATGAAAATGCCTGACTGAGCAAACTGCTGGCTAAAAGAAAAGTTCAGCACGAACCACAGTAGGAGATAGCAATTCGTCAGAGGAAGCACGTACCAATATGTCGTCCCGGATGCATTATTTTGATCGGCTGTAGGTTGACCTACTCCTGCGCGATACAAGTTGACTTTGTCAAGAGACTCTTTTCCATCGACAAGAACCATGGGGTCATTGAGGGGGACCAGTGCTGGACCACTAGCCGGCGGATAAAACGCCCCTTGAAGTTCCTGCGTGTTCAAAGTATGAGTGGTAAGATCTTTGTGTTGCGGGAAAACGCTAACATTTGTCGAGAGCGCAGCCGATTGACCAGTCGGGCAAGTCGCACAAGGATTTTGGTAAGGCGTACATTTGAGTGCAGGCTGGATGAAATCGTTCAAGAGGGAATTATCAGATCCTGGATGGGTGTTCAGAACGTGTTAAACGACATTTGGCTGAAACGTGTACCGTTCGATAGAACCTCTGCATCGGGGTTGGCTTGTGCATTCTCCGGGGTATGCTGCGCCAATGTGTTCTTGTTAATTAAAAGGTACGTGGTAACAACATTGTCCGATTGGTCCTTTTGAGATTGCCATCGGATTAGGCGCCGATGCGCGACAAAAACAAGCAAATGTAACATACCTGGTCGACGATCCGAAAATCCCGCGTCGTTGGACAAGCCTGGTTATTTAAGCCAGTGCCGGGAACAGGAACCCTTACAAGGCCGCTCGCTACAGCTCCGTTGACGGCAGTGAACCAAGCTGGGGCGTTACAGTATGCGACCTGTACGTCGGTCGACATCAATGGCGGGGAGGAGGGAAGGGCAAATCATACCTGTCCAAACACCGACGTTCCAAGCCCGTTGACGCAAGTGTTGGTGTCGCCGGTCAAAGTGAGTGTATTGGCATTCGAGCCAAACCAAAGAGCAATGACTGCCCCGTTCGGAACGGTAGGCGTAACGGGTGGAATAAAAAAGCCTGCACCTCCACCGGACGACGAATGTTTGGTGTTATTCCCAGTACTAGTCATCCCCGCATTGATAACGAGGGGATTGTAAATCTGGATGTTTCCAGTGGCAGGATCGAATATATTAGCCTCCACGAAAACGCCTTGATCCGCGAAGTCTAATTGCTACGAAGTGGATGATGAATACTCGGCATGTTCAGGAGGACTAACATCTTGCATACATTACATCCCGAGAGTTCAAAGGGAGTTGCGAGACCAGCTGCCGTGAGAGGACTATTCGGGATTTTAAGCGTACACTGTGACCACGCGAGGAAAGGAAAGGAAAGGAGGGTGAAAAGAAGGAAAAGGGGTCGAAGAAACCGCATATTGCGAGAGTGGACAGGTCGCAGACCGAGAGCCACGCAACCTAATCACTTACAAACCGCACCTGCGGTACAACGAAAGTAATGACTGTCAAAAGGAGGACGAGAGACGACGCGGGGACGGTTGCCGGACAAGATGGTCGTCTCGACTTTTTATACTCACCTTAAAGAGTGAAGACAAACAAATTCCCCCATATGCTGTTGTCAGGCACCGACGGCATGTCATCAAAAATTTCAAACTTCACCTCCCTCAAGCTGAGGACAAACTTAAAACGCAACTCGTATCATGAGTCATGATGCTTCCAAGTAAAGATTCGCATAAATAATCTTCTGAAGAATATGATAGCCCAAGGTAGCTCTGAGCAACAACAATGAGATGAAAGGGGTCGAAAATGTCCTTCACAACCAGCCGGTCATCTCGGAGGCCATGCCAGGGATGGGTCGTTGTTTTGGTTTCTTTGGTCTTCAATGAATGCTTACATAAGGGAAATTTGTCAGTATCGATACGCTAAGTTTGCCTGTGCAAGGTCCTAGATACGCGGAACTGAAGACATGAGAACAGTGCACAGACGTGTGTCTTTGCGGACAATGAAGAAGGTTTCCTCTCGTCGTTGCTAGCTGCGGTCCTGGAAAAGTGCTACTGTATTTAGGCATGCTTCACGATTTCACACAGTGCGCATCTTTTGTACTGTCTTTTTCAGGATCACGACCGCGACCGTCAGTTGTGTTCTTCCTGCCTCACGACGGCGTCTCCGGCACTGACATCAGGTTGACTTTTATATAATGAACACGGGATCTCATTGTGCGGTGATGCACTCAGAATGGAGGAGACGTCCTAAACCGTGCTTCCCGTCGTTTTGCATGCTATCGGAGTTGGTCCTACATGTAGGCCATGCCAATAACCCTCAGATTGGAGTAATTCTCCCTCTCCATAACCCTGTTATGCAGTTTATGCACTCTTTGCAGGTGATCCAAAGCCTCCAATGTCGCCGTCGAGTGAATAACAAGTCATGTGCCTCTTGATCATATGGTTTGTGCGGTACCCTCCGTGAATATTATTTATCCCCTGCTGAGCAGGACGGTATCCGCGTGTCTGCTACATGCGTCACCTAGCCACCTTCAGGGGATTTGTCGGATCTTAATAGTTGATAGCTATCAATCAGCGCATCTATCGGGGAGACTTCTGCCCGAACACATCGCCGCTTCTCAAATACGTTTTACATATCTTGCACGAGCTCCGTCGAAATTTTGTGGCCAGGTCTTGAACGTCATTAGTGAGTGTATATCGGCACTGGACTGGAGGTGAATATACCTCTCTGTGCTGCTAGGATTACCCCTTTTCTGACGGCAATTTTCTAGTGTTATGAGCTAGGTTGGCTGGCCGATTTCACGATATCTGCAACAACATTTTCCATATCATCAAGAAAGACGCAATCAAGGAGAGCGCTCGATAATACTTTTTTTTTCGGTCTGACGTTACACCCGGAAGCGCGCGCGCGAACATTCGCCCTGGCGGAGTTAAGGGTTTATGGTATAAGCCGACTCGTTTAATATGGTCTGTTCTTCTCCTTGGGTCTGGTTTATCTCTCCGAATCTCGCAGTTAACCTTCAAGCAAACTGAGGTGTTGACAAAAAGTTCTAATGTGATTCTCTGTAAGTTTGGTGGATATAGGCCCCGAGGGGATACTAACGACGTGGCCTTCCCTGCTGTAGATCGGTATCTCCGTGATATATTAATACTACTCTTATTGGCGATCAGTGCTTCTGGAGCGGACGTTTGCCTCGTTGATCGCAGAGATGGGGTAAGAGGAGAAGGACCAGAGGTGCGGTCTAACGCAGGTATCTTTTCCTACCACATGTTCTGCGCCCCGTGCAATGCGTGCGTTGGCCAGGAGCCATCATCATGGTGCGGCATGTATGTACATATAGCATTCTTTGACTCCTTGGAATTTCAGCGGCACCCACTTTCTTACTGAGTCTTCCCCTCTTCTCACTCTACCAGAACACGTTTCGCGACATTTGTTTCGTCCTTCCCGTTTCTTGATAGTGTCGTCAATTCAAGGACATGCCATACGGACAGGAAGGCGACAGCACAACCGCTAACATCGTCACGTACAATGACGTTACTGGAAGTCAGCATAATACCAGCGTATCAAAGCCAGGTCAACAGATCGTCGACGGACCACCTCCCTCCAAAGTCGAGAACGACGTTCAAGGTGATCAACATAATGCTCACGTCTCAGGAAACCAGGACGCCTATGTCTCTCCCAGGATTGTGAAGAAAATAATTCACGGTCAGTCTTGTTTCCAAACACGCTATCCTCTCCTCATTTTATTTACTGGAGCCCAGAGGGGAAACGAATACGTGAGTGATCCTTGGCTCCAGTATTCCTTCTGTGGTCACCCAAAGTCAACTTCAGTTTCGGGTTGGACAGGCAACAGCAACACAATATCCGTACACAACGATAAATCAGTTCACAACAACGCCGATACCACCAATAACAACGAATCCCATGCTGTCACGAACAATACGTACCAAGGTCTGTCTGTCGACGATATTTCGCGGCTGTGGACTTGGCGAGAACCGATAACCTCCCAGTCGCAACTAGGTTCAAGTAATGAGGGTGCTGGGTAGGAGGACTTTCCGTCTGATTACACAACAGCTAAGGTAGATCAACCGGACAGGAATACAGGACCCTCACATTCCGGCACCGCAGTTTGGGCAGACGACAAAAGTGAGCAGCGAACGGGAACCCATGCCAACGAGGACAGGTCTAAACTCCTTGCTGTATCTTCACCGGAGGGTGGTCAGGGAGCCAGAAAACCTGATGCTGTGCCTCTCTGCGAACAGATAAAACCGTCTGAAAGACCGCGAACGAAGATCCGGCTCAGCACCTGCCAATCGAAACAACTGAGATTAAGAACATCGAAGATGTACCTCGCAAGTGGGACACTCCAGTCACCCCCGGGGATGGTTCCGAAACGTTATCGGTTCGGAGTTTCGCGCAGGCTCCTTCTGGCGATATTGCGGCGCATCATGGAACGGTAGTTGTGCCGCTGGCCGTGGAGAATCCGTATATGTCAAAATCCACGTGCCGTTCTGTTAGTCAGCCTTCTGGTGTCCTTTGCAGAAGAAGTTCCAATCTTTCTTTCTGCCTGGATCAACCTGCAAGTGTAATTCCACCCAGCGAGAACTCTCAGATCGCTGCTAGTAGTGCACGGATTCTCAGTCACTTGCGGTACGTGACAGAGACAATTAGCAATCGTGGTATTGTCATAAATATGGCATCCCCAGATCATACGATGGTACCCGAGCCCCGAGGCAAGTATCTAGAATCGTTGATCAAGTGGGGAAGAACTCCAAAATCATCGATGACGCTATCCATGTTGTAAAACACTGGGAGCTGAAGGCACGCGAACTGAAAGATCGCTCATCTGTGAACGAGCTGAAGAAGTTTATTCGGGGATTCTGGAATGCCATAGTAGAAGTCAAAGCCAGTTTTGAGGAAGCCACCTCGGCCTCGAGAATAGTACGTTTTCAATGGGTCCAGATCACATGTATGCGGTGACATGGTCAACAGATAGCCGATGAAACACGTCAAAGCGTCGATCAGCTAATGGAGCAAGCTAAGAAAGACGTCGACTCCGCCGCAGAATGGACGTTTTCCGGAGCAATTGCCTGTGCAACTGTCATTGGTATTCCCGTTGGCCTAGTCATGTTTGGTAGAGCCTCCCGTGAGTCCACTTTTTCCCTCCAGATATCTACGACTACATCTTCCCTCTAGATGAAAGCGGTCTGGGACAACAGCGGGAAAAGGATGTAAATCACTTAGATGGTGTCAGAAAAGACACCGATTCACTCGCCACCCAAATGGGAGGCACAGCGAAGTGGTGGTCCTCACTGGCAGAATATATCTCGGATATCAAGCGCGTGACAGATGGCTTGGAAGCAGAGGATACGGTTCCCCCTACTGTTATTGAAGCTCTCGAGAACTTGCACCAGAGTCTTGACAACTATACTAATGTGCATGCCGCGTGAGTCATCTGATGCTGGCGTCAGTAATTTAGGTTTACCAGCGATTTGTGAAGGGACTGCCCTGCCGGCTACCTGGTATCATTTTTTATTAGTTTCCATTTCTTGTTATTCTTGCTATTTACCAATTACTTCCGTGTTTCGGTACCGTCGTGTGTGTCTCCTTTCACATTACCCCTCTGGCCGTGATAGGTTAGGTTGTTACTTTGTTGAATGCGCATGTGGGTCTCCGCTGCAGATCCCCCATTTATGTATGGCTTTCCTGCGGAGAACGACTCGAACCACCGCTTGTCCGCAGTTCCTTCCACTGCCGTGTGACATAAATGCTGGACACGCTCCCCTCCAGACGTCATGCATCGAGACTGGAATGTGCTGGAATGTGGTCACCTATCATACGTTGCTTCGCTCCATTCGCAGTCGAATTTGTGAGTTGTGCAGCTTGGTTACTAGTCCGACCATTGAGTTCCGTCGCGCCGTCCAACCACGTACGGCTACCGTCACCTTGCCATTTGCAAGTTCGAGAAAGCAGTGGAACAGCTCGTCGATCACCCAGAGCACAACTCGACGCTTATACTACGATCCGAGACGTCGAACGGTGTGCGAAGTCTCTCAGAGGAGGACAGTCGCAGCCACCGCCGTGAGGGTTGTGAAGATGCTGGTATGCTTCTGAAGGATCTTCCGCACTGCGATCTGGAAGGATTTAGACCTGTGTGTGCGATACACCGACGGTTTGTAACCGCGCAGCCCGAGAAGGGATGCCAGCCTTGAACAGACGTGTGTGTTTCACGCCACTGCGGTCACGACTGGCACAAAAGTAGCAAAAGAACACGCGGGTCATCAGGAGGGGGAACATAGTACTCCGCCAACATGCTACGAAACGGGAAGGAAAAATGCAGCATCGCTGCTGGTACTGACTCCACGCTTGAAAGTCGGCGAAGCATTGCGTTATTATCGTCCTGCAGCAAGACGCCTTGCAACACGATACCTCCGGAACGTGCAGGGATCCTTAGGTGATGAGTCAGAGACGACAAGCCTAGCGGGCCATGGTATGCTCCTCATCGAAGCCGTCCTCCCCCCATCCATTCTACCCGCGGTAGCAGCGGAGTGCAGCAAACAACTAATTGATCAGTGTTGGTACAAGTGTCAGTCCATTACGATCAGTAGTACTGTTCGGAACACCCTTGAGCTTGAGGCTCTGTCTCCGCCTCCATATAACAAACAGACCAATGACAATAGCACAACAAGAAAAACAAGTAATAAATGACGGAAGACGGATCAGCTGAGGCGAAAACCACACACGTCACAGGGTTTCCAAGACTTCCGCCCGAATATCCTTAGAGGTAATGTCAGTTCCGAGTCCTGGCACGACAATCTCGTTCTCTGTAGCGACCCTCCCATACTCTCCATTCGGCTGTTGTATAAGAAGCAACGCGCTGAATGGTTGTCCAAGGCGAGCAATTGTCTGGAGTGCTCGGGTACAGTCATCAACCTGAGGCACAGGGACAGCATCTGATCCACTGTCGCCATCCGAATCCGAGCCGAAGTCAGTATCCGCCTCCGAATCGCCCCCACAAGGTACCCCACTGCTCGGACCTCGGATATAAGGAATCCACGGATGTGCAAAGATAAGTCTTTGTGGCACCCTCAGCGGGAGATTGTCCGCCGTCGTGAACTCCACATTTCCAAGTCCTGATACTTTGGCACGATATAGCTTCTCATTGTCTTTACCTAGCTCCTGTATACTGAGCTTTCTGACAGAGAAGGCGATGCATGGAAGATGTAGACGTCGAGTCGCAAAGCGGGCGGGTGGAAGTGAGTTTATCTTATTATAGATTCGCAGGGCTTCTTGCTGGGGAAGCTTGCCACGTAATTCCGTGATGCAAGTTTCCATTTCTATCCCTTGCAGTGTCGAAGGGTTGTAAGGAGTTTTGCTGTAAACGGAAATGGAAGCAGGGAGACAACTGTTGTATGACGATGACTTCCCTGTCCATGCAAGCACGGTGACCTCGCTGGAGCGCGCTACAATTTCCTCCAGGAGATGTCCGAGAGCAGCGGTGCCTTCACCGTAGTTAGGCCTGATATCGGACTTGAATATGCCGATGAGAGAATACGCGACGTCCTCCTCGACCGTGGCCTTGCGCGTCGAAGCGAGACGAAGTTTCTCGCGCACACCGAGATCATCTGGAAAGAACGTGCTGATGGTTCCACGGGGAATGTTGATAGCATTTGCAACCTCTCGCATGATATCCAGAGACTCCTTGTGATTCGAACCAGTATTTCCGAGGTATCGTTTCCACTTGGAGTCATAGAAGAAGATAGTTTTTGGTGCGAGGAGCTCTTGCAAAGTCCATGCTCGCGTCATCCATAAACTACGTCCAAGGTCACCGGGCTTGGCCGGATGCGCTACGCCGGCAAGGAATACGAGCGTGGCTGCTGAATCCGCGTACCATTTGTACATAGATGTAAGAGATTGATTAAGGATGGAGCTCGAAGCCTTGTCGATACAACATGTATCTGACCACGCCCAATGGTAGCCAAGTCTGCCCGTCTCCTTGCAGAAATTGCGCAACTTCTGACTTAAGGGTGTGTCGGGAAGACTCCACACAGTTTTGGCTGCGTTGACGTCCTGGAACGATGGCTCGTTCCCTTGCCATACGTGCGAGAACATGGTGTATCCGAAAAACCTTGAGACCACTTGCTGGATCCGGCCATTGTCCAGTTCTCTCGTCATGGATGAAACAAGTTCTTTGAATGTGGAATGAGCCTTGAAGATACGGATCCGCTCAGGGCCATCGCAAAGGCAGCCAGTAGTGACATTGATGAGAACGAGGGGACAACTTTTAAGAACCCCGGTAACAGCGGAATCGATAGCCGCAATGCTATCGGACAGAAAAACGTAGTTTTCGCTCTGTTCTGCGAATCCGTCATTTGTGGATATGAGATTCATACGGGATGTACACACGTCTGGTTGCGAGGTCATGGGACTGTTCGGTCACGTGGAACATAGACTCGGAAGCATCAATCGCCTCATCATACCGTTTCGCTCCATGGAGTGCCGCGTGCTTAGCCTCATAACCCCAGGGGTAGGAGGGGTCCACTTTCACTGTCTGCACAGCAACTGTAGGGAACCGGCTCATGCAAGGGCACTGTACATACCTCGTTCGCATCCTGCAGTGCATCCTTCCACAATCCTTTTGCCGCTCGAGCTCTGCTCCGCTTGATAAACAGACTTGCGGGACTTGGGGGGCTGAGGAAAGTGTAGTAGAGTGGTGTAGGACCGCGCAGTCATATTTTACAGACCTGGTGGAAGCATCATCGACATGCTCAAGTGTTGTAGTGCATTTTTTGGTGAAATCTGATGACAGACATTAACGTACACCTCAACGAGACTAGCCCACACAAGACATACTTGAGACCCAGTCTGCAGTTGCCCTGTTCCACTGGATCTTCTCGCCTGATGTCCAGTCTGAAGCTGAAATCGACGTTGGGTAAGCGCAGGAGAAGCGCTGGAGCCAGGGATCCCTCACATATTTGTTGTAACTCTGCACACCAGCCAACCAATATCAGAGGATAATATTTAGTACATATTCTGAAACGAGACTCACCAGCGTCAACTATTTTCTTCACACTGGCGGTAATGACATCTGAACTCGTTGAATTGGTATTATGTTGATCGCCTCGGACAGCGTTCTTGAAGTTGAAGGGAACTGGCTCATCGTTGATCTGTTCCCTTGGCTTTGATACACTGGTATTGTGTTGATTTCCGGCAATATCATTGTAAGTGCCGATGTTGGCGGTTGCGTTGTGGCCAAACTGATTGAACGGCATATCCTTTACAACTGTTGGCGAAACCTGGGAGGCCACACCAGATATGATGGCAAATCCAACGGCGGGACAAAGTGTTGAAAATTCGTGCACCGCGTCGCTACTTATGTGCTGATCAGATCGATCAGGCGTGACGAGTAAGGTACTTGCGATATTGAACAGAGTACCCACCGTGGCTAGGCAGAATATATGTACCGGGACAAGATTTGTAGCGGTGTAATGGATTATAGAGTATGCCATTCAAAGTACGCTTTGCGCGAGGATCGAAGCCATTTTTCGGATTGAAGACATGAGAACAGTGAGCATACGTGTATCTTCGCAGACAATGAATGAATATTTCCTCCCTTCATTCTACTACTTACTGCCATTGGCAAAGTGTTACTGTATTTAGGCCTGCTTCACAATTTCACACAATTGGTGAGTTTTGTACTACTTCTTTTTAGGATCACGACCGCCACTGTCAGTGATGTTCTTGCTGCCTCACAACGAGCCTATCTGCAATCACAAGCGAGCCATCATGGGCTCATAATGACCATGCGGGCTTTCAAACAGCACTTCTCGAACACTTCGACAATTCGAAAACATTCCAATGCTGTAATTCGGCCGCCCTGCACACATATTAGTAGGACATATCGATATCTCCGCGGCTGCTGCTTGCGCCCCACAACCAACCTTATGAAATTTATCGGATCCTAACAGTGGATGACCATCAATCTGTGCATCAATTGGAAGATTCTGTTCAACCCTATCGCCGCTTCCGAATGAATTGATGAAATATACTTCCATCTTTCGTGCGAGTTCTGTCACAAGCTTTTGTAGCCAGACCTCGCAAACGGTCAGTGAGTACATATCGATACCTGTACCGGCCTTGTTCTGCCACTAACTTTCTGATAACAATTCTCTGGTGATTATGAGCTAGGTTGGCTGGCCGTTTTTCACCCTGGTTTCTGTGATAACGTGATCCCTGGTACATATTGAGCAAGAAGTAATCAAGAGCGCTCAGTGGTGCTGTTTGATTGATCTGGTGTTGCGCCCGGAAGCGCTCGTGTAGACCTTTGTTCTGGTCCGCATTAAGTGGTGAAGTATTTTTGCTTTAACAGGGTTTGCTCTCGACCTCATGCTCGGTTTTATTAGTTCGCCGTTAACCGTGACAAAAGGTTCTAATGTGACTTTGTAAGATAGCATCCAAGATACGAACGAGGTGGGCGCGTCGTTGTGATATATCAACGCTATTCTTATTGGCGCTCGGTGGTTCCGGACGTGGCGTTGGTCTCGCTGACAGCATCAATGGGCCAGGAAGGATGGATTATCGATAAGTGCGGTCCGGTTCAGGTATTTTTCCTATAATGTCACGCCCCGTGCAATGTGTACGTCGGCAAAGGTACGAGCTATAGCATGGTATGGCATGCCGTGCCCACAGCATGAGAGGCCTATATAAAGCGTTTATCGCATCTCCTTACCTCTTAACGATTCCCAGGTTTCTATCGAGTCTTCCTCTTCCCACTTTACCAGAGCATATTTCGCAATATTTTTTCCCCTCCCAATTTCTCAATAGTGTCTTTCATTAGAGGAAATGCCATACGACCAGACAGGTGATAGCCCGACCGCCAACATCGGCACGTACAATGACGTTGCCGGAAATCAGCACAATACCAACGTATCAAAGCCAGGGCAGCAAATCGTTGATGCGCCCGTTCCCTCCAAAGTCGAGAACGACGTTCGAGGTGATCAACATAATGCTAACGTTTCAGGGAATCATGACGTCTTTGTCTCTCCCAGGATTGTGAAGAAAATAGTTCACGGTCAGTCTTGTCTCCAAACACGCTATCCTCTCCTTATTTTATTTACCGGAGTCCAGAGGGAAAACGAATACGTGAGTGATCCCTGGTTCCAGTATTCCTTCTGTATTTACCCAGAGTCAACTTCAGTTACGGATTTGACTGGCAACGTCGGCTCAATATCCATACACAACGACGAATCAGTTCACAACAACGCCAACACTACGAACAACAACGATTCCCATTCCGTTACAAATAACACATATCACGGTCCGTCTATCACGGATCTTTTAGGGTTGGGGTTGGGATTAGGGCGACAACCTGCAGAACAGACGACCTCTCAGCCCCAGCTGGGTGCCAGTAACGGAGGTACCGGGTAGGATGACCTGTCATTTAACGGCGCAACAGCTAATATTAGATCAACCGGACAGTAACACAGGACCTTTCCATTCCGGCAACGCAGTTGAGGCAAATAACAAAAGTGAGCAGCAAACGGGAATCCATACCAACGAGGACCAGCCCAAACTCTTTGCTGTACCTTCGCCGGAGGGTGGCCAGGGAGTCAAGAAACCTGACGCTGTGCCTTTTGGTAAAGAGAATGCATCGAAGGAGCCGATTGAAAGGACTACGAACGAAGATCCCGCTCGGCACCGACCAATTGAAACAACTGAGTTTAAGAATATCGAAGATGTACCTATCAGTGACACTCCGGGTGGTGGCTCCGAAACGCCATCGGTACACAATTCTGTGCAGGCTTCCGCTGGGGATACTGTAGCGCATCACGGAGTGGTAACTGCACCACCGGCTGCGGAGAAAGCATCCATGTCAAAGCCGAAGCGCCATTCCGTGGGTCAGCCTTCTGGTGTCCTCCGCGAAAGCAGCTCCAATATTTTTCTCTGCCCGGATCTACCCCCAAGTACAATTCTACCAAACGAGAACTCTCAGATCGCAGCACGGATTCTTAATCACTTGCGGTGCGTGATGGAGACAATTAGCTATCATGATATTGACATTATTCTGGTATCCCCAGATCCTACGACGGTACCCGAGCCCCGAGGCAAGTATCTAGAATCGTTGAACAGGTGGAGAAGAACTCCAAAATCATCGATGACGCTTTCCGTGTTGTAAAATACTGGGAGCCGAAGACACGCGAACTGAAAGATGGCGCATCTGTGACCGAGCTGAAAAGGTTTGTGCGGGGATTCTGGAATGCCATAGTAGAAGTCAAGGCCAGTTTTGAGGAAGTCACCTCTGCTTCGAGATTAGTACGTCTCCATGGATCCGGGTCACATGTATGTGGTGACAATATCAATAGATAGCCGATGAAACGCGTCAGGCCGTCGATCAGCTAATGGAACAAGCCAAGAAAGACGGCGAATCTGCTACAGGGTGGACGTTTTCTGGAGCAATTGCCTGTGCAACTGTCATTGGTATTCCCGTCGGCCTCGTCATGCTTGGCAGAGCCTCCCGTGAGTCCATTGTTTACCCTCCGTATCTGCGACTGCATCTTCCGTATAGATGAAAGCGGTCTGGGACAACAGCGGGAAAAAGATGCAAAGCATTTAGATGGCATCAGAAAAGACACGGATTCACTCGCCACACAAATGGGACGCACAGCGAAGTGGTGGTCCTCACTGGCAGAATATATCTCGGATATCAAGCGCGTAACGGATGGCATGGAAGCAGAAGATACGGTTCCACCTACTGTTATTGAAGCTCTCGAGAACTTACACCAGAGTCTTGGAAACTATATTAGTGCACACGAACCATCTGACACTGGCGTCAGTAGGTTTACCAGCGATTTGTAAAGGGACTGCCTTGCGGGATTGCCTGCCTATCATGATTTCTTTGCTTCCGTTTTTCGTTATTCTTGCTATTTACTGTGCTGTTCACTTCCGAGTTTTGGTACCACCGTGTGTTTCTTCTCTTACATTGTTCCTTTTCGTCCGTATCGGCCGTGGTTTGTTGTATGTTTCTGTATTCTTGAATGCACTTCAGCGGCTTCACCACAGGCCTCCATTTATGTATGGCTTTCCCGAAACACGCTCTCCCTTATGACTCAAACCACCACTCGTCCACAACTCCTTCCATTGCCGTGTGACAAGAACGCTGGACACGCTCCCCTCCAGACATCATGCACCGGGACTGAGATATGGACACCTATCATATGTTGCCCTGCTCCATTCGCAGTCGATTTTGTGAGTCGTGCAGCTTGGTTACTAGTCCGACTATTGAATTCCGTCGCGCCGTCCAACCACGTACGGCTACCATTACTTTGACATTTGCAAGTTCGAGAAAGCGGTGGAACAGCTCGTCGATCACCCAGAGCACAACTCGACGCTTATACTACGATCCGAGACGTTGAGCGATGTGCGAAGTTTCTCAGAGGAGGACAGTTGTCCTGCCCGCCGCCACGGGGAAGGTGAAGAAGAAGACGCTGAGATGCTTCCGCAGGATCTTCCGCACTGCTATCTGGAGGGATATAGACCTGTGCGTGCGATACGCCGACGGTTGTTACCGCGCAGGCCGGGAAGGGATGCCAGCCTTGAACAGACGTGTGTGTTTTATGCTGCTGCGGTCAAGACTGGCACGGAGGTAGGAAAAATACACACGGGTCTTCAGGAGGAGGAACATACCACTACGCCAACGTGCTACGAAGACGAGCAGAAGGACGTAGCATCGCTGTTGGTACTGACTCCACTATTGAAAGTGGGTGAAGCATTGCCTTATTACCATCCTGCAGTAAGACGTCTTGCGGTACGGTACGTCCGGAATGTCCAGGAACCCTCAGGTGAGGAGTCAGAGACGACAACCGTAGCCGATGGTATGCTCCTCATCGAAGCCGTCCTCCCCCCATCCAGCCCCAACCCACCCCATCCACCCGATCCCAACTCCCGCCTCTACCGCACGTGTCTTGCCCTCCTTGACACTGTCCACCGATATGGCTGGGGTGCACTCACACATTACCGCAAACGCGTCCACCATGATGTGCTCGTCCCACGTGAGGAGTACCAAGATCTATACCTGGTCCTGCGAGAACGGTATAAGCATCTCGTCGGTCAGTGGAAAGAGGCGACAGATCCGGCGAAGCACGTGTTCGAGGTGAGTCTGGTGCTTCCTGAGACAATTGTGTGTGTGCGATGTTATTAATTGACGAGGTCGATCGTGTTGCATAGGATGTGGGCATCGCGACATTTTTAATGTTGTTCTGGAAAGCGACGTATAGGAGTCAGGATACCAGTATCGAACCTGATGTCGATCATGGAGGCCTGGCAGATGCGAATGCGATGCCATGGAGAAACTGGCCTCGTCCTCCGAGAGGATTTCTGGACCTAGGGTCCGTGCACACTTCACCAATTTTCGTTCCTTTTTTCTCTGAGTGATTGTCTACCTTCGTAACAGATGCGGTAACGGACTCTTAGTTCATATCCTCGTTTCCGAGGGGTACGTTGGCCATGGTATCGACGTGCGAGCACGTCAGTCCTGGTCTCATTATCCCGAAGCGACGAGAAAAGCTCTACATGTCTACTCCCTGGATCCTACGTGCTGCATCCACCAACACTCAGGCTCTTCGCCCAAAGGATCAACCACCCACCAAAAATCCTCCGACGATACCACGAACAACGCTGGAACGGACTTCTTCAAACCAGGCGTCTTCCTCATCGGGAACCACGCCGACGAGCTGACGCCGTGGGTGCCTGCATTGGCGACGCTCTGCGATGCCGTTGGGTACCTCTCTATCCCGTGCTGTGCATGGGGATTCGACGAGCGGTTTACAAGGTCCTCGACATCAACGTCTTCGCAATTTTCGTTCTACCCCAAATCATCTCCACATCACTCACCTACTATCAGCCTCGAAGACACAGACGACGAATCTGCGTTCATAGAGACCCTCAACCTTGGTGCAGAGGGCACTCGTAAGAGTCAATATTCGGTATATAGAATATGGTTGGCGAGACTGAGTCGGTGGATGGGATGGAAAGTTGAATGCGAGGTCCTGAGGATTCCGAGTACAAGAAATTGGGGGATAGTTGGTGAGTGTGTCATGGTTCCCTATTTTTTGCATACCGTCTGTCTGATGAAGCTGATAGGTCGGGAACGATTGTGCGTTGAAGGAAATGGAGAACTGTACAAGGAACGAGCCAAGGAGATCGTGGGGGAAATTGTGAGGCGGGGCGTGTTTAAGACGAGGAAGCCAGAAGGCAAGGCCAGGGACCATTAAAAGCGTGGATAGGCATGCATAAACTGTCCAAATCCTTCCTACATAGGGCTGCGTATACATAAAAGACAGTGGATACATCATACAGACAGGGGGTATGTGTCAACAATAAGAGTCAAGAAGAAAAATTAAGCTGGCAAGAAAAATGGTGGTGGTTGCCGGTCAGTCTGCGCCCACATCCTTCTACATTCCTCCAAAAGCTCCCTCAACTCACCGACATTACTCACCCTTGCCGACTTCCGTGCTTCCTCGTCGTCCGTATAATATTCTTCCTCATCCTCCTCTTCCGTGTCACTTCCATCCGGTTCATAGCCTGGCTCCTGCGGTAGGTCCCCTAGCAGCCCCGCCGAGCAATCTTCCAACCTCACCCGCATCGATTCACATGCATCCCACCATCTCTCCCACCTCTGGAAACACTCACCCGGTCTCGGCCCATTCGCATCATTCAAAGCCTGCAACAATAGCGGGCTCAAAATCCGCACACGCTCAAGGCGAGGAAACGACGCGCGGGAGAGAGCGCGAAAGTTGTTGTCGTTGGAGCGTTGGACAAGGAGCGTGCGAAGGGGGTCAGCGGTAATGTATGCAGAGGCGTAACCGACTCCGAAGGCATACATGCACCCGTGGAGACCTATGTGCTGGATATGCTCGTGTGGGCGGTTGGTCAGGGATATCGGAGCGAGATCAGCTTCCAAATTGGCGTCGCTGTGGGTGAGTGATGCAGGAAGGATTTTCCAGTCGAGGTTGAAGCAGAAAGTGGTAAGGATTGGACAGAGGTCTAGGATGGTACGTATGTCCAGTGCGGGTATGCAGTTGAGATCAAGGAAGAGAAGCGTTGCACCGTGTTGTGCGAGGAACCCAACGACGTCAGGCATGTCGTGCGTATTGGCTCCGAAATCGAAGGAGAAACTCTTGAGCATGGGCAACGTCCACCCCGCAGCTTGTTCCATGAACTCCTGGCAGAACCCCTTTAGGAAGAGTTGTTGAAGATGAGGGAGAGTCAGTTTGACGGACTCTGCGGATCCGAGAGTGATGGTGTCAGGTTCTTTGAGTGCCGCGTCGAATGTGAGGTGGACAGAGATGAGATTAGGAAGAGATTCGAGTGCCCATATGACCTTGGAGATGAGTTCCGACGGAACGTGCCAGTAAGCCGTGCGGAGGCTGTGGCAGTAAGTTCTGAGCGTGTCAGCGATGGCTCCGAATGCTGTGGACATTGGCCAGTCCACGATAAATATTTCCAGATTCGGCGTCTGTGCGAGGATGGCTAGGAGGGGCTCTTCAAAGTCGTCCATGGTGGGGCCACGTCCGTTGAGGAAATGAGTGATGTGCAGGCGACGGACCCACCATCCCAGGGACGTGTCCCTGTCTAGGATGTGGCGGAGGTCACGCAGTTTAGTGGGATCGTCAAAGAAGAGACACCGGACAAGGAACTCAGTTCCGAGTTGTCTCCATCGTTTGCAGGTTCGGATGATGGCCTGACATGCATCAATTCATCCAAGTAGCGCGACAAGAATAATCCTTTCTCACTTTTTTGGTCGCGTAACTTCTCCGCTGTATGATATTGATGGTGTCCTGTGGTGTTCTGACACTCCACTCGTCATAGATCGCGCGAGACCAGGTGGACTGAGCCATGCTGGTTGGTAGACCTGGATAGAATATGACATCCTCGTCTGCAGCGAGGTCGAAAATGTAAGACCACAGCTCGGGTGGAAGCCTTTCTGCCATCTTTCTTCTTCTTTGAGTTGTCGTTGTTTCGAGTTCGTTTTCGCGTCTTATTTTGGTAGTCGAACTGCGGGGACATGGTCATGTGATCGTCGTGTTTCCCACCCCTGTCTGACATCCGAGGATGAGCTTGCGCCCTGAACCAGCCGAAGTCCCACTGGCGCTTGTCTTGTCCTCTTCACTTGCACTTGCACGCGATGTCAGCTGCTCCAACCGTAGAAATCAATGACGCAGTCTTCTGCTCCTCACACATCAAGGAAGTGGTACGTCTATCCACCTTCAATATGCGACGACCGCTTATCAGCTTCCAATACATAACTACTGCGGTGTGTTAGTGCCAGGACTGCGACTACGACGGTCGCGAGGAGAACGATGCGTTCTACGGGGTTCATCTCCTTTCATCAGTGAGATATCATACACTGACATAATCACATCTCTCTAGTTTGACGCCATCGACCGTGAGCCACTCGCATCTCCGACCGTGACGGTCAACAAGGACGGCTTGTATCAGTGCAAGAAGCATGGATCCACAGGTCGGTTTACCTAGTCTCTCATCCTTACCTACTAACGACTCGTGTGACAGGCTGCAACCAGTGTTTCGGGTGGAAGAAACAGATCACCAGAGCGAGGACTGCGGCAAAGAAGGCCGGAAGGAAGTGATACCGCTGTATGAGGGGTTAATGCTGTATATTTTATGTAAATGCTGTATTCTGACGATGAGGATGTTCGAATGGGACTCCATTCGCACGAGAAGTGCATTACGATAAGACAGTCACATGCCCCACATGCTGTTTTTTCAGGGGCATCGCTGACAGGCTGTATGGATCGGGCTCCGACGCACCTACAAAAGTCTAGAGGATGGCTTGACATATCGGATCTGATATTCACAGGTTCGATACACATGAGTACAGATGCTGTAGTGGGTCTCCAAGCCCGCGGTCATCGACCATCAGGTCTCGGTTCTATAACGAGAAAACCACCATCAGCATTCGTCCACACATCAACTGAGATCACCGCAGAATGCAGCAGAGAAAAAGAAACCACACTCACGCGACCACTGAACGCTCAAAATCAGATTATCATATCCCTTTCCATTCAACTTGTCCATCGCCTTCTGCGCACTCATCCGATCATCAAAGCTCACGAACGCAAAACCTTTACCAATACCCGTCTCCCTATCCCTCCCGACATACACACGGACGATACGACCGAATCCTCCAAAGAGCTCGCGCAGATCGTTTTCTTGGGTTTCCTCGGAGATGTTGGTCACACGTAGCGTGGGGAATTCATCACGCGAGGCACCCGGTCCGCCAGCACCCGGACCCCGCGGCATCGCTTCGCCTGGCCCACGCGTGCGCATCGAGGGAGGGACGTATTTGCCTGTCGTAGCTGCTGGCGCGGGTTCCGCTGCAGAACTCGAAATTGTACCCTCGTCAGGAGTATCTTTCAGTGCTTTGTCAACCCCTGACCAATTCAAAAAAAACATGGCAGAGTATCAACGTACCTGCTGTTTCCAGCCCTGCCAGGTGGTCCTTGTAAGGACACTTTGCAGTAAAGTGGTCTCCTTTACAAAGTCTACATGTGACTTTTCCGCCTCCTGCTTTCGCAAGTTCAGCCTTGATCGTCTGTTCTGGGGACGGTTCCGGTTCTGAGGACTACGTCATGAATGGTTAACGACGTCGAAAGCAATAAGAGGAAGAAGTCTGCGTACTTTGTTACCAGCACTTAACTTGAGTGTGACGTTCTCGCCAACGGTCGTCGTAGCGTGATCCGGACCTTCTTTGTTCCCTCTTTCCTTGCCGAATTTGGCCCATTTTTTGCGTTCTGCAACGGCGTGCTCGACGACGGACTTTTGGAGCGTACGCTTGATTTTTCGAGTTATCTGTCCATTTCGTCATCGGTAGAATTGGATTAGCAGAGATCAGAGGAAGAAAAAAAAATGAGACTAACCTTGACTTTCTTCCCTTCGTCGTTAATAGCACATTCGACGGTGACACGGATCCCGTTTTCGTCCACGTAATCTTCGAGTTTGCTGGGTTGATCTGTCGACGATGATATCCGTCATCCATCGAATTCGCGCGTGCGATTCGTCACAACATAAAAAAATGCCATGAAGTCGACCGATATTAAGGATGAGCTGATATACAAGAACGCAAGCAGATAATACATACCGAGTTCATCGACATCATCGGCCCACGAGGTTTTTTGCATTCTGTTGGTATGTCTGCCTATCAGAACCACCCTACCTTCAGCATAGCGTAATTAAGCGCATCACGTACGTTGGGACGGCCATCTTGTGAAGATTTGGAGTGCGCAATGGTGTTTTGGTGTTGACGAGTATGAATCACGTGACCTTGGCAAAAAGCCGGTCAGTTGTTGAAGTTCTAGTCCGACCGCAGTTATC
The DNA here is from genome assembly GCA_024613145.1 of Pisolithus marmoratus. NCBI lineage: Eukaryota > Fungi > Basidiomycota > Agaricomycetes > Boletales > Pisolithaceae > Pisolithus > Pisolithus marmoratus. The sequence continues at coordinate 89,613 of JANFAE010000178.1, forward strand.
GCGGCCTTCACCCGGTTAGCTAGTATTGCACGGGTGGCGAGACGGCCATCTGATAAATGAAATCATCGCTCTATCGGATTCTGACACGGTATCGGCGAATATCGTATATATTTACTCCCTACCAGCCTATAAAGCACCCCCGCACTGACTACTGATGCTAAACCCTAACTGCCACCAGGCTTCCAGTATCAACCCAGCCATGAAAACAACAGTAGATGAAACCGCGCCGCCCTCTCCATCTACCGACTTCGGTATCACGTATGCTCCTACTACCGTCTCCGCGGGTACTGTCCCCGCGGATGCCATCTTTCCACGTACGGACTCCAACGGTGGCATATGCAACACGTTGTCACTTGAAGACCGTGGTGTTAAGTATATCCGCATCCAATGGGTCGACTTCTCCAACTTTGTACACTGCCGCGTTCTGACGATCTCACACTTTCGCAAGCTCCTCCGCGCATCTCGCCCAGGCGTTGCGGTCACGAAGGCTGTGCTCGGGATCGTCTTCCTGACGGTGACTGAGGGATTTGGTGTATTTGGAGAATATCTTCTCGTCATGGACTTCGCGAGTATGCGGATGTGTGGATACGCGCCCGGGCATGCAGCCGTGTTTGGATACTTCCAGGAGAAATATCCGCTTGGTGGCAGGTTGGACGTACCTTTGTGCCCGAGGACGAATCTGAGAAGGATCATCAAGTGCGTACCCTCCTGATATACTCGAAGAATGAGCGTACCGATGGCATCTTATGTGTAGATACGCAGAAGAAGAACTCCGGACAGAGTTCCTTGTTGGCTTCGAAACCGAGTTCATCCTACTCACATCTACGAGGCCAAGTATTCAGGCCGCGAACAATCACGGGTGGTCAAGGACTGCTGCCTTCGGATCAGGAACGACTGAGCTGACGGTGCTCGAAGAGATCGCAGATGCCCTCGCCACGTCTGGTATCGAACTTCAGATGTTCCACTCAGAGGGGGCGCCAGGACAGGTTCGTCTTCTCACACGCCTCCTTGTATGCGACAAGAGACAATTTTGTATAGTACGAAGTCGTTACGGGTCCACTTCCTCCGCTTGAGGCTGCAGACGCGTTGGCTCATACGCGCGAGACGATCTACAATATCGCCAGCAAGCACGGTATGCGTGCCACGTTCGCGCCACGATTGTACACGGATAGCTGTGCGTCGCCATCTGTTATATTTAGCAGCGTGTCTTGATGGCTTTTCCCTGGTCAACAGGTGGAAGTGGGGCACACACTCACATCTCCGTTCACCCGACTACCGGATCCTCACCACCGTCTGAACACCATCCGTCTATTCTCACCACTCACGAGTCCCGTTTCCTCGCAGGCCTAATGGCACATCTGCACTCCGTCATTGCATTCACCCTCCCTCTTCCCCAGTCATACGCACGTATGAAAGACGGAATTTGGTCTGGCGGAACATGGGCATGTTGGGGAGTCGAGCACAGGGAGGTACCCGTGCGACTTACGAACTCGAACTCACCGCAGACGAGGAATTTCGAGGTGAAGACAGTGGATGGTACTGCGAACCCATATCTCGTTCTAGCGGGATTGATCGGTGCAGGTATCGTCGGTATCAGGGACCAGTTGGAGTTAACAATAGAGGGTTGTGGAAAACGGTCAGCAGCTGAGTTGAGCGAAGCAGAGAGGGCAGAGAAAGGGATTATACGAAGGCTTCCGTTGGATGTGGAAAGCGCAAGGCAGTATCTTCAGGAAGACCAAAAGATATGCGAAGTGATTGGGGAGGAGGTAGCGAGGAAGTATGTCGCTGTGAATAAGGCAGGTCCACCTCAAGTTTAACATCATGAAGTTACTGATGAGGGTAACTTCGTCTAGACACTTGGGGGACTGATCGTGCAACAAGAAGCAGAGAATGAAGATGCAGCTGTTTCTCGTCTTGTGGAAACATACTGAGGTAGGAATATGCGTGATGCAATTACCAATGCTGGTCTAGGCTCATGCTATCGTTGGACACCGGGAGCAAAACTTTTGTGAAGTCCTGAATAACTTCACAACAGTTCAGCACGGTCGCAATCTTAGACTTTGTAATTGACAAGTCTGAGTCTCAGCCACGTTTCTGTTGTTACAATGAGACCCGAGAAGTGAAGTGCAGCAGAAGTAACACGTTGCGAAGGGTAAACAAGATGCAATATTAGCACAATTGAGTGCGAAGACTGTAAGGCTAGGCACCGGAATCGGCTTGCATTTGTTTATAGAACTGGATTGGCTTGGATGGCGGTAACACAGGGTATGAAGGAACAGGCAGTGTAAAAGTTGCTGCACGAGAACATATTCAATTCCAAGTATCCTGTACAAGTGGCAGGTATTACAACTACAATCCAGCAGAGAAATACGTTGGATTTCAACCATAACGGACAGTACGATTGCGTCGGAGATGCACACGCCATCTTGAAGATCAGTAGTGAGTCCGCTGGATAAGCTCAACAGCCTTCGCAGACCGGGCTCTGATGGAACACTTGAACGGCTTGGGGTGGCTGGAGGGAAAAAGCCTCTCGGACTCAGAGACTTCTGAAAAAGGAAGGGCGCATACCTGATAGTACCGGAAGATTGATCGAATTCCGGAGTGATCTCAACTCCGTTCTCAACCGCCTTCGAGATCTCGAAGACAGCGAGTGACATAGCCACACAGATCCACACCGAGCTATCAGCAAGGTGCATCCCTGTTCGTATATAATTAGTCAGATCCGTTGTCCATTATTCAACCGCAGAGATTCGCGCGGAGACAACACTGACCAGGACAGATGCTACAAGAGGAGGGCAGCCAGCATGTCAGTGATAAATCAACCTCATTTGTCCGATCTCACCGTCGCCCAAATCCGAAGCAGAAACTACGGGGATCGGCTGGCATTGGGTTACCTTCTCCAGGAAGAAAACGATCGGGGTTAAATTTCATGGGATCGGGATAGGTCGAAGGATCGTGCAGCATAGCCCTAGAGGGAGGTACCATGCTACATCATCGCGGTCGACAGCCATTTACAATAGAAGACTTACCAGACATTGGCTAATACAAGACTTCCCTTGGGAATATAGTAGCCATTATGAATGTCGTCGACAATCACGCGGTGTGGCATCACTGCAGATATGTCGGCGGCGATAACGGTGAAGTCACTGATGAGACGCACCGACGGTAGCGACTGCGTGCCAACGGAAGACCTCTTTGACAAGAGCTTCGATATAAGGTAGAGATTCGCGATCTGCAAGTGTGGGGAGGCGCTCAGAACGAGTAACGGCGTCTATCTCCGCCTGGGCCTTCCTTTGAACATCTGGATAGAGCGTCATGGCCAAGAAAAATGCGTAATTCGAAGCGACAGTCTGCGGAATGTCTGGATATTGACCCTACACATGAAATATACGGCTTACTGTATCTGTACCACCTGTAAAAACCGTGCCATAAGCATTGAAGTTGACCAGGGGTAACTGGTAACACACCAGCAAACATAGTCCCAGCTGTCCACTTAATATCGTGCTCTTCCTCAGCCGATGTTTTGCGTTCTAACAGGTCTGAGGCAACCGATTTACAAGCAACACCAGCAGCCTGTTAGCATCGTGAGTAAGGTCATGCTGCCTTTCTGTCAATTGGTTTACCATCTGTTTCTTCACGAACTCGAATGATTGGTTCATCATATCCTGGAGCTCTGCGTTCCACTCTCTTGCCTTGCGTTTGAAGCCAGCGCCAGGGAACCACTCCGGGATGTAGGCCACTGGAAAAGAAAATCAGACGACCACCTTGACTTCTCGATTGCTCACTTACGAGCAGGAATGGTGTCGACCATGAAAGCACCTACGGTAGTATATCGAGAAAAGTCATCTAAGACCTTTCCCGCGAGGTCCACGAAAGGGTCGCCGTCTTCCCGGATATGATACCCATGTGAAATACGTAAAATGATGGCCCCCGCAGTCCTGTAACGAAATGTAACGCAATGCAGAAGTAAGGCGTGTCACATTTGACGTACCTGCGAAGGTGGACATTCAAGTCAGCGGGCTTGGTCAGGACATGTTGCAAGAACTTAAGTGTCTCCTCTTCCTCAACAGGGTAGTATACGGAAGCGGCTGTGCGGGTCCCGAGGACATGGCGGAAGTTCTTGCGGTGTTGGCGGAACTTCTCTCCATATGGAAGGAGGACGAGGGATTCCTTCCATCCCACCAGTTCGCCACCCATCGGAACAACGGGGCGGTCAGAATAGATCGAACTCTTCTTTTCGAGCATCTCGACAGCGGCATTTGCTGAATTGAGAATCACGATATGTCGGCCAAATATCTCCAAGTGCATCACGTCACCTGCAGAGAGACTCATGGGATTTTGGGTGCTAAATGTATGAAGAATACGCTCACCAAACTTGTTAGCCCAATTAGAGAAGGTGAGCCACTGTTTTTCGGAGGGCATGTCCAGGAAATTACCAATGAAGGGGAGCGGTGTCGGACCTGGAGGGAAGGGAGCAGGTCTCTTCTTCGATATGGTGCGCTTGATAAGATAAACAGCAGCACCAGCCAGACAGAGGTATAGCCATGACATGGAAGTGATGGGATGGGTTGCACGGGCTCTGAGGCGAATGGGGGAGCCTGATAATGAGCAGGCGCGGATGTTAAAAGGTCCTGTCCGAACGAGAAAGGGAGTGGACTGCTTATTCCCAGCATTCTGATTCCACTGTTTATGAGTACTCGTATCAGAAGTGGAAGGAGGCGCAAGAAATTGCTGCAATTGGGTATATCATGTACTTGGCCCACATACTAGGGTCGGTCTCCCAATGCTGCCGTACTGATCTTTGTCGGCTTCTACTTTCCCCGAGATACCGGGTTGCGATCGCAGGTCGATTACTCCCTTGGGTATGGAAGCGTGGAAGTACCGTTCAACTATGTCAACACTTCATTCCGGAAGTAGATGATCCCCGCGTGGCCGAACCACTTTGCATTGTGTTTTAGTTTTCATTGGGGCCCACGGCCCTGAATGTGCATGCTAAGGAGATCGGCAGCGCACGCAACTGTGGGGTGTTTTGATGAGAATCCCGAGCCGAACTTAGTTTGAAAGTGGTACATGGAAGATGATTTGTCCGAACGAGGTTCGTTCGTAAGCATTCTTTGCGGACACTATATCAGAAGTGGCGGATGGAGCAAGAGATGATTGCAATTGCATACCTCATGCCACAAAAAGGAATCCGCTCAGCGATAGTCATTGGACCCCGCCCGCGATAATCTGTTGTCAATGTGTTCGATTCCAAGGGTTGTGTACCGGTATTTCAACCAACTCTAGGGAGAGAAGTATATTGTCCATGAGGTGAATCATGTAGAGACGGTCTTCACCCAAAAAGTACAGCACGATTGCTTCTGTGAGGCACATTCTATTTTTTTGAAGATCAGGAACATTTCGCTCAGCAGCCTTCGCAGAACTGGGCCTTGATGAACACGCGAACAGTTTTGGTGGACTAGAGAAAAAAGCCCACGGATTCAGATACTCACCTTTGAGATCACGAAAATGGTGAGTGGCATCGCTGCAGAGATCCACACCGAGGCATGAGAAAAGTGCGTACTTGTTCAATGGTATATATTCATTAGCCTTCGTTCATGCCCTCTTCAACCTTATCGTTTCCTCGCGAGACAAATATCTATATGCATCTGTGGTGATTCCGATGTGCGCGGTCTCAGTTACAGTCCTGTTAAGTGTTACAGTGAGTCGAGTGCAGCAGAAGCAACACAATGTGAAGAGTGGATTGACCCCGACTGCAGTACTACAACACACGGGCAAGGACAATAAGCATACTACGAGGAAGCGTAAGGTCACTTTGCCACCACTGGGGAACATAAGTTCAACTACAAGTGTTGTACGCATGTGGCGGGTATCTCAACTAAAATCTAGGAGAGATAAATTGCCTACCGGAAAAGTGTACTGTACATAGACCGCCTGTACCCATAATGGACAGCACCGTTGTTTCCGAGATGCACGTTCTCCAACTCGAAGATCAATAGTGAGGGTTCCGCTGGATAAGCTCAGCAGCCTTCGCAGATCGAGCTTGATGGAACATTTGAATGGCTTGGGGTGACTGGAGAAAATAGCCCCTCGGGTTCAGTGATTGCCGAGGAAACGGGAGGGGTACATACCTGATGGTACCAGATGAGGGATCAACTTCTGGAGTAATCTCAACTCCGTTCTCAACCGCCTTCTAGATCTCGAAGACAGCGAGTGACATGGCTGCGCAGATCCACACCGAGGCATCAGCAAGGTGCACGCCCATTGGTATATAATGAGCCAAATTCAGTATCCTTCATTCAACCGCAGAGATCACGCAGAGACAGCACTGACCAGGGCAGACGCTACAAGAGGAGGCGGTCAGCATGTCAATGAAAAATCCACCTTCCTGTCCAATCTCACCGTCGCCCAAATCCGAAGCAGATGTTGCGGGGATCCGTTGGCACTGGATTACCTTCTCCAGGAAGGAAGCGATCGGGATTAAATTCCATGGGATCGGGGTACATCGAAGGATCGTGCAGCATGGCCCTATAGAGAAGGAGCTGCTAAACCATCGCGTGGTCGACGGTCATTTGCAATAGAATACTTACCAGGTATTGCTTAATACCAGAGTTCCCTTGGGAATGTAGTAACCATTATGAATATCGTCGACAATCACACGGTGCGGCACCACTATAGAAGAATCAGCAGCATTGACAGCGAAGTCATGGACAAGACATACCGACGGTAGCGACCGCATGCCAACGGAAGACTTCTTTAACAAGAGCATCGACATAAGGCAGGGATTCTCGATCTATAAATGTGGGGAGAGGCTCAGAACGAGTAATGGCGTCTATCTCCGCCTGGGCCTTCCTTTGAACCTCCGGATAGAGCGTCATAGCCAAGAAAAATGCATAATTCGAAGCAACAGTCTGTGCAATGTGTGGATATTGACCCTACTACACATGAGATATACGGCTTACTGAATCTGCACCACCTGTAAATCTGTGCCATAAGCACTGACGTTGAGCGGAGGTCACTGGTAACGCACCGGCAAACATAGTTCCAGCGGTCCACTTGATATCATGCTCTTGCTCAGCTGATGTTTTGCATTCTAACAGGTCTGAGGCGACTGATTTACAAGCGACGCCAGCAGCCTGTTGGCGTCGTGAGTAAGGTCATGCTAGCTTTCTGTTAATTGGTTTACCATCTGGTTCTTCACGAACTCGAATGATTGGTTCACCATATTTTGGAGGTCCGCATGCAGCTCTCTTGCTTTGTGTTTGAAGCCAGCACCAGGGAACCACTCTGGAACGTAGGCTACTGCAAAAGAAAATCAGACGACCACCCCAACTTTTCGATTGCTGACCTACAAGCAGGAATGGTGTCGACCATGAAAGCACCTACAGTGATACATCGAGAAAAGTCATTTAAGACCTTCTCTGCGAGGTCCACGAAAGGATCCCTGCCTTCCTGGATATGATACCCATGTGAAATACGTAAAATGATGGCCCCCGCAGTCCTGCAGCGAAATGTAACACAATGCAGATCCAAGGCATATCACACTTGACGTACCTGCGTAGGTGGACATTCAAGTCAGCAGGATTGGCCAGGACATTCTGCAAGAACTTAAGTGTCTCCTCTTCCTCAACAGGGTAGTATACGGAAACTGCTGTGTGGCTCCCGAGGACACGGTGGAAGTTCTTGCGGTGTTCACGGAACCTGTCTCCATATGGCAGGAGGACGAGGGATTCCTTCCATCCCACTAGCTCGCCACTCATCGGAACAACGGGGCGGTCAGAATAGATTGAACTCTTCTTTTCGAGTATTTCGACGGCAGCATTTGCAGAATTGAGGATCACGGTGTGTTGGCCAAATATCTCCAAGTGTATCACGTCGCCTGCAAAGAGAATCATGGGATTTGGGGTGCCAAATGTACGAGGAATATACTGACCGAACTTGTTAGTCCAATCAGAGAAGGTGAGCCACTGTTTTTCGGAGGGCACGTCCAAGAGGTTACCGATGAAGGGGAGGGGTCTCGGACCCGGAGGGAAGGGAGCAGGGTTCTTCTTTGATACAATCAGTTTGATGAGATAGATAGCAGCACCAGCCAGACAGAGGTCTAGCCATGACATGGAAGTGATCATGAGCGAAGGGGACGGGTTTCACGGGTTCTGGGACGAATGTGGGCAACCAGTCGAGAGCTGATAAATGAGGAGGCACGGATATTAAATGTCTTATCTAAATGAGAAAGGGAGTGAATTGTTTACGCCATCATTCCGTTTCCACTCGTCACGAACACTCGTACCAGAAGTGGCAGAAGGAACAGGAAATTGTTGCAAGTGCATACCACATATTTTCGGCTCACATACCACCGGTCTCCCAATTCCGTGAGCGCGTCGATTTTATCCGTATCGGCTTCTACCTTCCAAGAGGTACCAGGTTGCGATTGCAAGCCGATTCCTCTCCTTGATATAGAAGCGGGAAAGTACTGTTCAACCGCGTTGATGCCTCTCTTGTTATGGGAAGTTGCAGATTGTGAACGCGTATCCTGGAAACAGATCCTCCATGCGGCTGAGCTACTTTGCATTGTGTACTAATGTTGATCGGGGCTCGTGGGCGAGCATGTTGCATGCTGAGGACGCTCTACGGATGTCGATGCCACAACGAGTGGAAGAAAAAACCGACCAGAGTGTGATCAGTGCAGTTCAACCTGTAAGTTTTTGGTTCCAGACCGCGAATTCTCGAACGGATCGTTTGAGATGGCCGATGCCGCATGACACTTCTACCGCGTGATGCACTACCGTAGTGTCCGGTGTCCTCCTTCTGCACGTCCGCCATACCGCCGAAAAAGTCCCTAAATTTCGCCGTGCTGAAGAGTGATTGTCCAACTTTCCATTGCACACACAACTGTACGGGATGATATCTGCGGGTATGGTGGGGGTGCATGGCACCTTGATCAAAATCCCGAACCGGATTTGCTTTGAGAGTGGTGCCATGATCAAAAGGTAGTTTGTCTGAATGGAGATTGTTAGCAAGGATACTGCAACTTGCGGCCCGAGCCACCCGAGAGAATGAATACACATCCACTCCGAACCCCATAGTCTGGTAGGGGACAAAGATTAAGCGTTAGTTATGACCCATCAATTACTTACAAGGTCCCCGTCGTATCCGATCCGAAAAGCCAAAGGAGATGTACGAACGGTTCAAGAACACCTTTGTGAAACCATTCCATTTTTTTCTTTTGCAACAGTAAGCACAGATCACCTGAAGACCTACCGCTGTAGCCCCGCTGATTGCAGAAGACGGTGTGCACAGATAACATACCTCCAGTCTGCGAGTAGGAAGTGAGTAGAAGTGGCATATTACACTCCAAGAACATCATGGTTCATACAAATGAAATAACATCTACAAGTCTGAATCAAAAATAAAATCAGCCCCAAGTTTGGCGCACATATTCGATACATAGACTGCAGGGAGCAGTAGAACTGAGTCCAGCACTAAATGACGACTTCACGCTGACTCCAACCGTAACGAGATATTGTCAGTCTGGAAAGACCACCTGAGAGCATGTACTCAACTCCAAGTGTTGTATACAGGTATTTCAACCAAAGTCTAGCAAAGAGAAATGTAATGCCCATGAGATGAACATATAGACGAGTTCCACTAAAAACGTACAGCACGATTGCTTCAGAGATACACAATCCACCTTGAAGATTAGCAGTGAGGATTCCTCTGGATAAGCTCAGTAGCCTTCGCAGACCGAGCCTTGATGGAACACTTGAACGGCTTGGGGTGACTAGGGAAAAAAGCCTTTCGGGTTCAGAGTGTTCTGCAGAAACGAAGGGCACATACCTGATGAAACCAAATAAGGGATCAACTTCCGGAGTGATCTCAACTCCGTTCTCAACCACCTTCGAGATCTCGAAGACAGCGAGGGACATGGCTACGCATATCCACACCGAGGCATCAGCAAGGTGCATACCTGTTGTTATTTGTATATTAAGCCAATTTGATTACCTCTCATCCGACTGCAGAGATCGCGTGGAGACAATACTGACCAGGACAGATGCTGCGGGAGGCGGCGAGCAGCACGTCAATGAAAAATCAACCTCATCTGCCTGATCTCACCGTCGCCCAAATCCGAAACAGATGTTGCGAGGATCAGTTGGTACTGGCTCACCCTCTCCAGGAAGAAAGCGATCGGGATTAAATTCCATAGGATCAGGATAGGTCAAAGGATCATGTAACATGCCCCTGATAGAGCCGGGTTGTTATATCATCGAGTGGTCGATGGTCATCTGCAATTTAAGACTTACCAGACATTGCTTATCACTATAGTTCCCTTAGGGATGTAGTAGCCATTGTGAATGTCGTCAACAGTCACGCGGTGTGGCGGTGCTGTAGAAAAATCAGTAAAATTAACAGTGAAGTCATGAACGAGACATGCCAATAGCCACGGTTGCGTGCCAACGGAAGACTTCTTTGACAAGAGCCTCGGTATAAGGCAGGGATTCGCGATCCGCAAATGTGGGGAGACGCTCAATACGAGTGACAGCGTCTATCTCTGTCTGAGCCTTCTTTTGAACCTCTGGATAGAGCGTCATAGCCAAGAAAAATGCGTAATTCGAAGCAACAGTCTGCGCAATGTCTGCATATTGCCCTAGGGGTGGGATATATGGCTTACTGTATCTGCACCACCTGTAAAATTGTGCCATAAGCACCGAAGTTGAGCGGGATCACTGGTAACATACCGGCAAACATGGTCCCAGCAGTCCACTTAATATCGTGCTCTTCCTCAGCTGATTTTTTGTGTTCCAACAAGTCCGAGGTGACTGATTTGCAAGCGAGGCCAGCAGCCTAGTTGGCATCGTGAGTAAGGTCAAACTACCTTTCTATCAGTTGAGTTACCATCTGGTCCTTCACGAACTCGAATGATTGGTTCATCATATCCTGGAGGTCTGCACGCCACTCTCTTGCTTTGCGTTTGAAGCCAGCACCAGGGAACCACTCTGGGACGTAGGCCACTGGCAAAAAAGCACGAGGAATCAAATAACCACCCTGACAACTTGATTGTTGACGTACAAGCAGGGATATTGTTGACCATGAAAGGATATATAGCGTACCGAGAAAAGTCATCAAAAACCTTCTCGGCGAGGTCCACGAAAGGATCACCGCCTTCCCGGACGTGGTACCCATGTGAAATACGTAAAATAATAGTCGCCGTAGTCCTGTAGCAAAATATAACGCAATGCAGAATTGAGACATGAAATTTGACGTACGTGCGCAGGTGGCCATTCAAGTCAGCAGGCTTGGCCAGGACGCGCTGCAAAAACTTAAGTGTCGCCTCTTCCTCAATATGATGGTACACAGAAACCGCCGCGCGGCTCCCAAGGGCACGGTGGAAATTTTTGCGATGTTCGCGGAACCTCTCTCCATACGGTAAGAGGATAAGGGATTCCTTCCATCCCACCAGCTCGCCACACATGGGAACGACAGGGCGATCGGAATAGATCAAACTCTTCTTTTCGAGCATTTCAATGGCAACATTTGCGGAGTTGAGAATCACAATATGCTGGCCAAATATCTGCATATGCGTCATGTCACCTGTAATGAGAATCATGAGATTGTGAAGGCCATATATGCACGAAGCATATACTCACCAAAGTTGTTAGCCCAATGAGAGAACGTGATCCACTGTCTTACGGAAGGCATGTCCAGAAGGCTGCCTAGGAAGGGGAAGTGTTTCGGACCTGGAGGGAAGGGAGCAGTGTTCTTTGATACGATCCGACTGATGAGATAAACGCCAACGCCGGCCAGCCAGAGGTCCAGCCACGACATAGAAATCATCAAGTTTGAAGAAGGAAACAAGTTTCGGAGGCGAAAGAGGCGAACGAGGAAGCGAGTCGATGTGTAGTAATTACAGCTGTGCGCGAGAACGTCGTCACTTTCACAACAGTTATTAGCAGAATTTTAGGCGCACAGGTGTGAACGGCCTGGGGAACGTGAATCGGAATTACAAGTACACCTTACCCACTAAATGTTAGCGCAAATCGTAAGTTTTAGCGCCAAAAGCATGTGGTCGTAGGTCACAAAACCCTAATAGGCGCTGCAGGAGCCCCATGTGATTCAAACAGAGCAGAATTCGAAAGCGGTCTAGCGTTTTGAATTTGGCTGATGGGCCCATCCAAAGTCAGGCAAACTACCTCCCATATGCCCATGGCACATTACGGTACGGCGCAAAGCAAGCTCCGGAGCTCTGGTCAAAGTTAGTGAGATCTCGTCAAATAGACATGAAGTCTCACGTGTTCGCAGACACCATTCCTCACACAAGTTCACTTCGGGAATCTGCGGTCTGGTAACCGAAAGCTTACTCACTAAACATACCGGTCACATCCTGGTTGGTAACGTAATTTTCGATATGGATCCTGGCCCATTCGCCTGGCGTGATCTGTCTTACTGCTCGTAAAATCATCCACACCATGATCATTCATCGTACATTATATCAATCAGGCTCGAGGCGGTGGTTTTTTTAGTGCTAAGGAAACATGCACCAGAAGTTAGGGTGTGTGTATGGCGTGTATAGATTTCAGAAAGAAAGTACCTAGTTGTACATATGTCGTAGGTCAACGCAAGTGCAAAACATCCGCGACGTCATCGATTTATCCATCGTACCGGCGTACGCGCAAAGGCACGTCAGTGCCCTCCTCCCCAACTATCTTGGGCCTAGGCAGAAACCCTCTGCCAAGCTCGACCCGTGTATCGGGTCCGTCCCTCATCTCGAACACAAAGTTCTTCACAAGCACGGACATAACCGCCTTGGCGAGAATAATTAGCAATCGTTGCTATGTGTGTCCTGAGGCAGCGGAGAAAGCGCACTTTGAACTCGGCCACCGCAAAGCCTTTGCCAAGGCAGGTCCTCGGGCCGTCGATAAACGTCAATATATGTCGATATGCCTGAATGTCCTGTGCCTTCTTCGGAATCCCATCTTCCTCCAGCCAACGTTCTGGACGGAAAACTTTCGCGTCTGCTCTCCATATTTCGGTAGACTTATTGACACAGGAGACAGGTATACCGATTTGTGTGCCACGTGCTATGGAGATGCTGTTGACGACTTCGCCAGACTGGGTAACGACGGGCTCCGAAAGAGGGATAACGTCATCCTCATCCGCCTGCAAGGTGATCACAGATTAATGGAGGAATACAAATTCGCCTGTTACTGAGCAACGCACCACACGGATGAAATCTGACATTGGAGGATGAACCCGCAGGGTCTCGTGCACCACAGCATCGAGGTAAGGTAAGCTGTGTTGCTGCTGGTCATACGTCGGTTCTTCACCTAACGTCAAAAGTTCTTGTCGCAGTTTGCTTTGTATGTCGGGGTTCCCCGCCAGTTCAGGCAACGCCCAGGTCATGCTGACTGGTAAATTCGATCAGTCTGTAATGAGGTACTGTTGAGTGATGGCTTACTAGACGTCGTTTCGTACCCAGCCACCAGGAGGACCTTCATCTATAATGGGAGGAAATTAGTGTGCGCCCGGTGATAGGAGTTTTGTTTTACCCACTTGTCCCAACACCTCTTCATGAGTCAAGTGGATGGAAGAGTCCGAATCGTTGGCTTTTACTTTGCGCACAATGTTTGTAAGGGCAGCCCCACGTAGCAATCACGAAACATACTCAAAACTCCAATGATCGACTTGTCCTCTTTCCCATCAAGAACTCCTTCCTCCTTCTCCTTTCTTGTTCTTGCTAACAGCCCTGTTGAGATATTTTCTACGATTCTTTGCATCTCATGAAACAGCTTGGTCCTCGGCGTGGGTACATACTCCAACAGAGGGAACACTTCTGAGAGAAGGACGAGGCCAACATTCATGGCTGACCGCTTGGACGATCCAAATGTGCTGAAGATCTCGGTGATTGGGGTTGATTTCCCGTCAAGAGAACCAAAATCGTGAGAAAACCCCGCAAGCCCGATGGTATCGAGTCTGGAGCGATCAGTTAGATTGGATCCAGTGACCGTAGACGATATCGACTCACGATATGTGGTCCATCCTTGACACAAAACTCCTAAGCCTTTCGTCGTCGCAGTGAGAATATATTCGGCGTACCAGTTCTGGACTTCAATAACGGTGCTGTTACCACTGCTGGTGTCAATCATCGCTTCCCATGCAGATCTCGCCTGAAATGTCAATATTAGACTGGGAAATTATGGAGAGTGCCGTGTTTACCTTGTGAGCGGAACTGTAAAAGATAGGGGTGAGGTTCCTTATGGCAGCTTGGCTAAACGCAGGCGTCAACGACTTGCGTTGCCTGAGACAAAGTATCAGTAAACTACTGCCATCTGTAGACTGTGCCTACCTCTTGTGGTCTTCGCCTTGTGACCACAGTATCCCCCGTCCAAACTGTATGGCAATGCGTGAAAAAGGGGCCATTAGATGCTGAGTATTGTACGTACGGTATGCTCAAGGAAGGATCTGGCCAATTTAGTTTGCACATATACCCACGATTCTCTCGCATAGTGGTGTGCAAGTGCTCTTGGGTCGGTTAGCACAATCTTCTTCCCGCCTAGGGTAGTCGGGACCTCGTAAGCTACACCGTACTCCTTGGCCCATGCCTCATATATAGCACCTTCATCTTGTGATTCGAGTATTTGTTTGGCTGCGCCAAATATGAGGTCGGTCCTGGGTGGTCCGCGAAGTTTGGTGGTTTTAAAGGTTCTCCGGGCAGCTCTCAGAGCACCGCGAAGTACTCATGTGGCAGTGATGATCGCGGTAACGTTGAGCAGAGTTACTGAGCGTATCGCCGCCAATAGGTTATTGTGCATGGTTGCGAGTATGGAAGACGGATCCATGGTTGTGTGCAAAAACGGTGAGACAAGGAAGAATAAATAGCATGTGTACGGCGGATCCGTTGGATCATTCGCCCACATCCATCGGACCACTTTCGGTTAGCTCCGCAGACAAATCAGCCACTACGCAAGAGCAGTTACCCTCAACTAGTATGTGTACCCTCGGCACAATAATAACTGCGCAGCCGGATAACCAAGTACGCCCCCTGAGACAGCCCGGGTTCCGTCGGTCAACCGGTCAGAGTCGAGGGCTTCCTGTCGCGAGGCATGGATTGGTTCCAACTGATTGGTTCGTCTGCCAAGCCACAGATCACTTCCACTGATTGAAGGAGCAGTGTCCAATGGATAGCATACCGCAGACTCTGCGAATAGTGGTATGTTTCACTTTACCCTACCAGGAACATCTACTGATTGAATCAATACCTGAAACTCGACGTACACATTCGACACGTAGGCTGCAAAAAGCAAAAAGAATGAGCTTTGCACCCTAAATATAACTTCACATTGATACATACTGACGGAGAAGACTGTGGTGGGGAACCAGGAAAAAGATCGCGCTCGCTCCACCCGCCCGAAATAACGGATTCTGAGTCTGATGCAGGGACGCTATGCTCCAGGAGTGCCCCCCGTCGGAAAAGACTCCTGAGAACGGTTGAGCACACGCATTCGGGCCATTGTGGACCTGGACATTACAGGCATGTTTATCTGCCTGGACCGTCGAGCCTGGATGCGGACCGAAGGTCAGCCTGTGTGAACCGTCCTACGACAGAACATACTTATTTCCTTTCTGGGCCACTGGAGGCATTATCAAATGTTTGAGCCACAATCATTGAAAGAACATGAAAGAAACAGATACTATGTTTAAGAAGATTGAATGATTTTACCATGTTCTCTTTGTATTTTGAAACATAGTATCTGCTTTTGCAATGTTTTATTTACTAAACATTGACTTTTGTCCCCAGTGGGCCATACTAGTTGGTTAGTAATGTATAGCCTCTCACGCCCTTGTACGCCCGGTGGCTCGGACCTCCTTGGTAGGTTGAAACAACTCTGAATGTCTGTCCATACTGAAAGAATGTCTTACATCAGATTTTTTTCAGACTGTCGGACTGTCAGAACTTTTGCCATCTTGTTAATGAGATCATCCAGTAGAATTTCACATATTTCATCATGTATGGAAGAGCATGGGGCTATGCTACTAACAGACTAGTATAGCCTACAAAGGAAATGCTTTCTGTTATCCCACAGTATCTATGGGTGCAATAGAAACACTCCCTTGCCAAGCAACATAATGTGTGGCAGGTATCTCAACTAAAATCTGGCAGAGGGAAATATCACCTACAGGAAAAGTGAACTATACATAAGAGGAGTTTCACCCATAACAGACAGCACAATTGCTTCTGAGATGCACATTCCATCTTGAAGGTCAGTAGTGAGGGTTCTGCTGGATAAGCTCAATAGCCTTTGCAAACCGAGCTTTGATAGAACATTTGAATGGCTTGGGATGTCTAGAGAAGAAAATTCCTCATCTTCAGGGACTTCCGAAGAAATGAAGAGGCATACCTGATGCTACTGATTGAGGGATCAACTTCTGCTTCTGGAGTGATTTCAACTCCATTCTCAACCACCTTCGAGATCTCGAAGACAGCGAGTGACATCACCACGCAGATCCACACCAAGGCATCAGCAAGGTGAATACCTGTTGGTATATAATGAGTCAAATTGATTAACCCCTCGTTCAACCACAGAAGTCGTGCAGAAACAATACTAACCAGGGCAGATGCTACAAGAGATGGCAGTTGGCTTGTCAATGAAAAATCAACCTTTCTGTCCAATCTCACCGTCGCCCAAACCCGAAGCAGATGTTCCGGGGATCGGTTGGCACCGACTTACCTTCTCTGGGAAGGAAGCGATCGGGGTTAAATTCCATCGGATCAGGATAAACAGAAGGATTGTTCAGCATAGCCCTATAGAGATGGGCTGTTGTGTCATCGCGTGGTCAATGGTCATCCACAATTGAAAAATTACCAGACATTGCTTATTACCAGACTTCCCTTGGGAACATAGTAGCCATTATGAACGTCATCGACAATCACACGGTGCGGCATCACTGCAGGAATATCAGTAGCATTAACAGTGGAGCCATGGGTGAAGCATACCGGTGGCAGTAACTGCATGCCAACGGAAGACTTCTTTGACAAGAGCCTCAATATAAGGCATGGATCCGCGATCTGCAAATGTGGGGAGACGCTCAGAACCAGTGACAGCATCTATCTCTGCCTGAGCCTTCTTTTGAACCTCGGGATAGAGCGTCATAGCCAAGAAAAATGCGTAGTTTGAAGCAACAGTCTGCAGAGTGTGTGGATATTGACCATACACGTGAAATATGTGGCTTACTGTATTTGCACCAGCTGTAAAATGTGCCATAAGCACTGAAATTGGGCGGGGATCACTGGCGACACACCAGCAAACATAGTCCCAGCAGTCCATTTAATATCGTGCTCTTCGTCAGCCGATGTTTTGCGTTCTAACAGGTCTGACGCAACTGATTTACGAGCGACGCCAGCAGCCTAGTTGGCATCGTGAGCAAGGTCAAACACCCTTTCTATCAGCTGAGTTACCATCTGGTCCTTCACGAAATCGAATGATTGGTTCATCATATTTTGGAGGTCTTCATGCCACTCTCTTGCTTTGCGTTTGAAGCCAGCACCAGGGAACCACTCTGGGATGTAGGCCACTGGAAAAGAAGATCAGACAACCACCCTGACTTCTCGATTGCTGACTCACAAGCAGGAATGCTGTCGACCATGAAAGCACCTGCAGCAGCATACCGAAAAAAATCATCTAAGACCTTCTCTGCGAGGTCTACGAAAGGATCGCCACTTTCCCGGATATAATATCCATGAGAAATACGTAACATGATAGCCCTCGCGGTCCTGTAACGAAATGTAACACAATGCAATTGCAAGACATATCACATTTGACATAAGTACCTGCGCAGGTGGACATTCAAGTCAGAGGGCGTGGCCAGGACATGCCGCAAGAACGTAAGGGTCCCCTCTTCCTCAATATGGTAGTATATGGAAGCAGCTGCGCGGGTCCCGAGGACATGGTGGAAGTTCTTGCGGTGTTGGCGGAACCTGTCACCATATGGCAGGAGGACGAGGGAATCCTTCCATCCCACCAGCTCGCCACCCATGGGGACGACAGGCCTGTCAGAATAGATCGAACTCTTCTTTTCGAGCATTTCGACGGCAGCGTCTACCGAGTTGAGAATCACAATATGTTGGCCCAATATCTCCAAATGTATCATGTCGCCTGCAAAGACAATCATGGGATTTGCGGTACCAAATATATGAAGAGAATTCTTACCGAACTTGTCAGCCCAATCAGAGAAGGTGAGCCATTGTTTCACGGAGGGCATGTCCAGAAGGTTACCAATGAAGGGGAGGCGTTTCGGACCCGGAGGGAAGGGAGCAGGGTTCTTCTTTGATACGATCTGCTTAATGAGATAAATAGCAGCACTAACCAGACAGAGGTATAGCCATGATATGGACGTGATCATGACTGAAGGGGACAGGTTTCACGGGCTTGAGGCGAGTGTGGGAAGCGAGTCGAGAGCTGTTAAATGAAGAGATGCAGATGCTAAATATCTTACGCGAACGAGAGTGTGGATTGTTTACATCCATCATTGTCTTTCTACTCATTACAAGGACACCTATCAGACGTGGCAGAAGGAACGAGAAGTGGTTGCAATTGCATACCGCTTGTTTTTGGCCCCATATCATATTGACTTTATCTGTATCGGGTTCTTCTTTTCCCGGGATGCTAGGTTGTGATTGCAAGTCAATGACCATCTATTTGAAATGGAAGCGAGGAAGTACCGTCTAAGCACATTAATGCCTTTCTTGTTCATGGTAAGTTGCAGGTTCACATTTGTTAATGCAAATTATGCTTCCTGGTCCGGACTGAGAAGCTCCGAAGTTCTCACCAGAGGAGAAGCCCAGTTTCTCGCCGACCTCCTAGAACACTACCTGCAGTATCAGCATTAACATTCTCCCTCCCACAATCATATTGTAGAATGATCGATGGAACGCATGCAGATGGGAGGTGGGTGTGCTAGGGTCAATAACTGGCCAACGTTAAGGAGTTTGAAAACCGTCGATGGGACATCTGACCCTTACCTCATTCTGGAAAGTCTGTTGGCTGCAGGTATAATAGGAACTGGAGACGAGCTCAATTTAGTTCACGACAAACGTGGAGATGATGGGAGAACAGCAGCAGAAATGACAAGAGAAGCAAGGAAGTCCAAGGGAGCCTACAGGAGGTTGCCATTGGACATTGGGATGGCGAGGAAATATCTTCTGGAAAACGAGAAACTGAAAGAACTCCTCGGTGAGGAAGTAATGAGAATTTTTATTTGTGTAAATGAGGTATGTTATCTTTGTTCATCACTCCGTTCGTGCGGCAAGCTTCGGGAGAAACTGATGTCCACCCAAAATCACTCAGGCTCTAGGAAAGGTGATTAATTGCAAAGGAGAAACCAAAGACATGAATGAGACGTGCCTCGTCGAAACGTACTAATGGTGCCCTGCGGGAGGCTGTGAGAGCGTCCATCGACATGCATATTACCTTGCTTGGCAAGGTTTTTGTGCACCATATTTGCCGAACCTATGCACATGTCCTCTAAAAGTTAGGTACACGAAGCAAGACCTCGTCATTAGCATAGACTATGACATAGGATCATAGAATTTTCCGTGAACTCGCACCGGTAAGTGCCGCAGCGGGTAAATCCATGGTACGAATTATACAATTTTGTCATCTCGCGGCGCTTTTCATTAACATCTTAGTAATGTCAACCAGATAGGCATCTCGAAGTCTGGATATGTTGTGAGTCATGTGAACGTTGGGCATCCTGTCAAAGCTGGTTCCAGAGGATACCAAATCGACGGTGGCCAGACTGAGACCCCAACCATTGGCACATGCCAATATAGCCCTAAGATGAGATGAAGAGTTGGGACGAGGGGATGACAGGCAGCCACACTTGGATACCCGGCGTGGGATTAACTCAAGTCCGGGCCTGACAAACCATTATGTCTGGCAGCTCGTTGTCGAGGGCCTTCATGGTACCAGAAGTTGTGTTCCCTGATTCCTGGTCACAAAGTCACATAAGTGTGACTGATACCACTCTTTTTGTGCTGGAAATTCCGTAGACATGGGAGAGTGTTGAAGCAAGGTTGTCGAAATGTACTGTCTTGCCCAACGGGGCTATTAATATTGGGGTACCCAGATGATCAATAATTTGTCTGAGGTAGGTACACATATATATCATCATCATCTGGATTCGTATCGCCTTTTTACATAATTTCCGCAAACCTCCTAAGTCCAACCCATATCTTGTCTAAATTTTTATTGCCGGCCCAGGTGCCCGGATGATAAATAATTTGTCCGAGATAGATGTATTGAATGTATCGCTTTTTTAATTTCCGCGAACTTCCTGAGTCCAACTCGAAGACAGCAACACTACAGCTTCAAGGTTGTAATCTTCACGTCCATCCAAGTTATATTACTAGCAGCGAAAACTGAAAGTATGAACAAAACAACATTCGTACGTTACATGTTATAATTCGTACTTCATGCCAATGCTCATGTAAAATTAGTAAAGCAAATGCTTCAAGCCCTTGACAACGAAATAGTACGATAACGGATACAAAAGGGGGGGGGTGAATTTTTAGCACGAGCGAGGGGGCGTAGTCTCAGTCAGCTTGAACGCTCAATAAAATTCACGGAATCATAAAAGATCAATAACTGATTAGCCCTGCTTGTGGTTTGTGTGTGTAAGTCAATAAACGTATGAACTCTACGCGGGAGCGGGCTTCTCCACCTCGCTCTCTTGCAAACTCTGAGGGTGATGGGGCTCGCGGGAGCCGCCAGTGGCACCCGGATTACCGTTGTATTCTCCCCGAATGGGGATCTCTGTGTCAAGTCCGACGTAGTCGTATGCAAACTCGCCCATCTCCGCGTCGTCGACACCGATGATCTCGGTTTCTTCGTCGCAACGGAGACGGAGACCGGGGATAAAATGTAGGGCCCACAGGATGATGGTCTGTTAAAAAAGAAAAATAAGTGTCATTTCGTCACGTGATGACGGTGAGCATAAAATTTTGTGTTTTCCACAATAGACGGGAGGCAGAAATATAGAAGAGCAGTATTATGACCAAGGAAAGATACGAGCAATAATAAAGGAAGAACACTTACAGTCATAACAAAGGAGTAAGACATGCCGGAGACCGAATCAGCCAATTGGATGCCAAGCTGCTTCCAGTTATGGTCGAGCCAACCACCAGGAAGAATGGTGGAACCGTCTGCACCAGCAACGCTTGCTTGGGCGAAAAGACCCGTCAGAATGTTGCCGACGATACCACCAATTGCATGGGACGCAAAAATCTGTCACAGTAGGTCAATACACGCGCCCCACACGGAATTAAAAAAGTAGCCAAATGTGGAAAACACTTACATCGAGTGTGTCATCATACTTGAATATGAACTTGAGTTGGGTGGCAAAGTTGCACAGTGTGCCTGCCATGAAGCCGAAAAGAACAGCAGCAGCTGCGTACAAAGACAAAATTAGCAAGTGAGGCTGTACAACTCCATGTGATACTTACGGGCGCCGACGTAACCGGAACCTGGAGTGATGGCAACAAGGCCAGCAATAGCACCAGAACAGAAGCCAACGACAGACCACTTGCGCTCCAAACGCCAGTCCCACAGCATCCAGGTCAGACCACCAACGCTAGCAGCTAAGTTGGTGACTATGCAGGCCATGGTGGCACGGAGATTTGCAGAGAGAGCGGAACCACCGTTAAAACCAAACCAGCCAAACCAGAGAAAGACTGTGCCAAGAACAACGTAAGTAGTGTTGTGGGGTTTGTATGCAAGTCTCTCAGTTCCATATCCACGGCGTCTGCCAAGATAGAGAGAAATTGCCAAGGCAGCCGTTCCGGACGAGATATGGACAGGAGTACCGCCGGCGAAGTCGAGTCCACCGAGATGGGCTGACCAACCATTCACATTCCAAGTCCAGCAAGCGATGGGGTCGTATACGAGTGTTGACCAAACGAAGACGAAAACCAATAAAGGTCCTAGACGACTACGTTCAGCGACCGCACCAATAGCAATCATCGGGCTAAACAAACACCTCAGTACAGCAATCGATACATAATCGAAGTGAACGTACGTAATAGCAGCAAACATGAGCTGGAAGACGCAGAATACGAGGGCAGGGACGCGACTACTCCCTATGGAAGGTTGTTCGAGAACGCCTTTCAAACCGAAATATCCTGTGAAGAATGATAAGACATGACAACACCAGCAGGCACGGCGGTGTTACTCACTGAGGTCACCAATGAAGCGATTAGCACCGTCGCTAAAAGCGAGAGAATAACCCCAGAAAAACCACTGTTGGGGCTTGAGAGCGGAATTGCGCACGGGTAGTGAGTGACATACCTGGAATGAGACCACGGCTACCGTCATCATACTCAGATAGATCATGCTCAAGGCATTTTTCCTGCGCAACAAGCCGGAGTAGAAGAAACCAACGCCTGGAATCATGATCCACACCAAAGCGGTAGAGGCGAGTGTCCACGCAATATCACCAAGGTTGTAAACCCCTGCGGAACCATTGGTGAAGTACACGATGTCTCCGGCTGTGAACGATGCGTATGAAAGAGATTTGTGGACCCATGTCGAGAGAGTAACTTACAGGAGTCGAAAGTAATGTTCACCATTTTGCCAGCTCAGTGCAAGGTCTAGGTGAAATGGGAAAGAAAAAGAACGATGAATGGCCGTGTTCAATCTTGGTGGGTGGCCCGAATAAAGCGCATCGATCGGACTACTATTTAAAGCCGTGAGTTGTGTGTGATCTTGCTTGTCAACGATATCTCGTGGATAGTGCGCACTGGAGAGATAAGGCTACTGACTAAGCAAACCAACCCCAGTGATTGGTGGGTCAATGGCTTATCTATGGCGCTTAGGTGCAGTGCTTTGCAATGACAATCTGTCTGAACGTCGGATCAGCCTGACCAATGTAAGGGGCAAACGACATATGCTAGGCACGTAGAAGCGTTGGTAATCACCTTAGGAGGTCTCCCCGCGGCAGTCATTGTGCTGATAGCGACCCTAGTAAATCCCCAAAGAAAACCAAGACGAGCAATCTAGTCGTAGTGGCGTCACAGCCCCCCTTCAGCAACAACATCCCAGCGCTCGAGAGTGTATTGCACACGGCAACGAATGTGGGTGTGTTGTTTTTGACCCTGAACATCCTGTCAACGCGGTAGACTGATAGTGGTTTCCATCTCGTCCATGTTTCGCGGCGCAACATGTGCCTTGGGGACCGACGGCAAACCTACCACGCGTCCCTCACTTCATGCGCCTATTCACGGCCCACGGCTTTATAATAAAATGCTCAGCTCTTCCGCAAAACCCATAAAATCTGCCATTGCCACCGCTATAGAACACACGCGGATACGGGAAGCACCGCGGCTTGGTATGGACCGGAATCGGATGACCCCTTACGCTTATCCAAGCCCTTGGCTTCCCAATCCGTAAGCCCGCGGACAAGATTTGACCGATCCTGTTGGAAGAGTGAACTCATTCCTGCACAGATAGGTTAGTATTAGTGTTACTCATAGAGCACGTTGGTGCCAAAGACCAAAGAGTGTTTGACGGAAGTAAGAGGAGTACATCCTTGATCACAGCCGGGTGGTATCTGTCATCTCATGCTCGCGCAATGCGTCTAACTACGCCAGCAAAATTTCGAGGACAATTGAATCGACTAGCGTAACCACTCCGTGCACCTTAGAGGGATGATGTGCGATAGGGTAGGTAGGCATGGCTTGACATATCGTCGTAAGACCACCCACAACAGAACAATGCCAACGAGTGATCGATAAGGAAACTCGAGCCCAGTGATAATTTAA
Source organism: Pisolithus marmoratus (assembly GCA_024613145.1). Classification (NCBI taxonomy): domain Eukaryota; kingdom Fungi; phylum Basidiomycota; class Agaricomycetes; order Boletales; family Pisolithaceae; genus Pisolithus; species Pisolithus marmoratus. The sequence goes on from JANFAE010000178.1 coordinate 113,419, forward strand.
ATATAAGTAATTGAACGCGAGCTACAGACTGTTTGATCATGTTTGGCATTAGTGTACTACAACTTTGGATTTTCTGAATCTGTGTCACCAAGCTCAGGCATACTCAAATGACGACGGGTACATTCCTGGCCACCTTACGATGGCGGGTGTCTACTAGAGTAGCTCGGAAAACTATTCCAGCCAGGACCATCTACCTTTCTCCGAGTACGTCTGTTCTGCACGTCACACTACATGATTCACTAACGGTTCTGCTTTACAGCGTGCCAACAGGACAAGCAGGACGACGGCCTCCTCTCCATGGATGCCAATCCCCCCAAGCCCGCCTCAGCGACAGGTTCTAGCCATTCTAATGGGGTGAAACTGCGCAAACGGCAGTTTAACGACCTCGTCCAATTCGTAACTGATCGCACTGGCCGAAAACGTGTCAATACTAGAGGACAAGTTCGTCAATCTGCATGGTTACGTCTTTTTCAGCTGGCATGGAAGCAGGAACAACTTGAGCTCGTGTCAGAGATGTTCCCGAGATGGAGAGATACTGGAAAGTCGTTCAGACCTGTTCATGCTGAGATGTTTGCACGTACGTCTCCCCCGTTGAACACGTTTACTTTTTTGCGTGTTTGACACGTATGACATTGACAGGTCGATGTGAAGAACTCAAATGTCCTCTTCTTGCCCTCAAGGTCTTTGGGGACCATACCAAGTATGGTTTCGGTCTGAACTCCCTTCCTGCCGGGCGGCAGCTTCTCCATTCCCTATACCGAAAATTCCCCCTGGAAACCACAATGACAGCCGCGTCCCTGTTTGGCATATACGGTTTGCCAGCCGTGGGGAGTGACTTCACTTCCTGTGCGATGCTTTACGCCGCTTGTGTACGAAGTAGAGACCCACATGCACAAGTAGTAGCCAACAACCTCAAGGCTCAGCTCACGAAACAGATTGTCCAAACGGAGGAGGTCAAGGAACCCAAGGACAGACTCCTTCGTGCTCAACACCACATAAAACCAACTTTGTGGTTAGCTCAGGCCATCAGACAGATTAAGACGGCACACAGGGAGCAAGGCTTGCCTTCAACCTCGTTCCTGGGATTGTGGAATGCTGACAAGCAGTCTCGCAAGCCACGGCAAACTACGTCCCAGGCACCGCCATCAGATGGAATTGCAGCCGAACTCGTGAAGTCTCCGTCGTAACATCGTGACAGCTTAAATCACCACGTTGCTTATCTACAGTGTCTTTGGGACCATCGCCAATACTTCGCATTTTCCGCCCAAAAAATTCTGTTGTTGCCCTCCCCCAAAAATCACCATACATTGTGACCTAGTTTAAATTGCGATATCAAAATATCCGACGTAGCGCGGCCTGCTTGCTAACCATTCGCCAGGCCCACTATAGTGAAGCCTTCTGAGAATGAAAGCTGAAAGGATTGAACGACATCCCCCGCCGCAGAATCGAAGTGTGGGCTCGTATGACCCATCCATCACTCGCCGACGGGAGACATCTGTAAAATACGGAACAAAAATTCATCCGCCATGGACATACTTGTCAACGAAGTGAAACATGGCCGACGTAGGAGAGATATGTATCAGTGAATTCGCATACGCGTACTATATGGTGTTGCTGGCGGGGAAGGAAGGAAGGTGACAAGCTTTGTGTACGCAGATAAAGTGGCCTTAGAAGGAGGTGAGCTGTGTCCTTGCAATGGCTTTCCCACTATGTGGTTGACTTGTCATGACATCTGAAATAAGCCCGAGCTCGCGTGACACAGACAAGAGTATCTTGGCACAGACCCAAGAGTTAGCAGGGTATTTTTTTCGGCAAAACCGGGGGATGCATATCCGTTGGTGGAATGCATTCCTGAAGGATCAGTAGATGGACAACGACAATGGGCGTTTAGCGTGACTAGTATCATCCTTCAGGGTCAAGGAGGATCAGTGCTGTACCCACCGCTAGAAAGGCCGAGGTTGAGAACACGCAGCACCGCCGCCCTTGTCTGGGAGAGATGCACTTCACCTGAAACCCTCAGATGGTATCGAATCTGAAGGACTCCAAAAAATGCTTCACGGGGTCGGGCTCTTAGATTTCACCCACCTTCACTGAGAACTGGGCTCCGCCCTTTAGAGAGAAGTGTCGACCCTACGACATGCCAATATAAGAAACTGGAGGGTGCCAAGTAAGAACCATGTGCACGAAAAGACACGCCGTACTGTATCACATTGTGCATTTGAGTGTCACTGTAAAAAGGTCTCACACAATACCAAGTTAGGTTTGATCATCCGTCCTACGTCCCTTGGTGGATCATTAATTTCAAGAGCGACTACTACTTACTAGTAGAACTATGTAGGTCCGAGTTGCAACCCTAAAATTGCTTACTCTCACGACTCTAACTTATAGATAAGCAGGATCTACACGTAAACTCTGTGAACCGGACTTCTGACATTGCTCATGACATCTCACGCGCTTTACAGAGCCCTCGAAGCCTCCAAGACAGCCTTTGGAGCATGGATCACGCTTCCTGGAGCTCACAATGCACGGATTGTCGCACAGTCCAGCCCGCATCTCTCCTGGGTGATGATAGACTGCGAACATGGGCTCACTCCACTTAGCGCTGGTTCTGCAGAGATTATCCAGGCGATCACAGGCATAGGTTTTAGCGATGTCAGCCCCCTTGTGAGAATCCCTGCCACAGGGACGTGTAGCAGCACGTCGTGGATGATCAAATACGCACTGGACGCTGGCGCGAGAGGTATTCTCGTACCTATGGTGCAGTGATGTAGTCAATCCCGGTGCAGGGGCGGCGGATTGACCACGGGATCTCCCCATAGGTTTCTAACCCAGAAAAGGCGAAGGAGATTGTTTCCGATTGTCGATTTCCCCCTGCCGGAAGACGTGGTTTTGGAAACCCATTAACGCACCTGGCTTGGAACGTCAGCGTAGTAGACTACCTGAATTTTGCCAACAACTTCATCACGATCATGGTCCAGATCGAAAACAAGGAGGGCGTGGAAAATGTAGAGGGGATTGCCGCTGTAGATGGACTAGGTTAGTTGTTCCATCACATCCTCTCTTAAGACCTGCATGAGGATATCTTGCATTCCCAAAGATGTGCTATTCATCGGACCCTACGATCTTTCTTTGAATCTCGGCTATCCTCCACCTTTTCCGGACGTTCACCCCGAGGTCGAGAAGGTCATCCAGGCTATTCTAGAGGTTACCCATCGTAAGGGGAAGAAATGGTAACCAACCCTTTGCGCTAATTCTTCACGGGAGCTACTAACAATAGACTCAATAGCGGCATCTTTTGCTCATCTGGAACGCAGGCATTCCAACGTGCTCAACAGGGGTTTGACATGGCAGGTGCTGACGCCGTTGGACTGATCCATAGAGCTGACCTGCTGTATAGATCAACGTCACTTCGGACTCGGGTGCGATGAGTGAAGCGATCGCATCTAATCTGAAAGCTGCTGTTGGCCAGAATGTTTAATCAGCTCGGTGGCCGAAGCGCATGAAGCATAGATCTTCTGTAAGCAGACGAAAGACGAGTAGGATACCAGTCACGTTTCCATATAACTTGAAAAATAGCTACCACGCCGTGAACAACTTGTAAGAAGACCAAATGCAGGTGAGACCGATGTACTTCTCTATGCGAGGACAAGTACGCAGCATTAAGCATGCCAGTGGTGCGTACCACCCTGTCCCTTCCATCGAAGTCAGTGACTTCTCTCATGCCAGGCGAACCGCCGTCAAATAATCTGAGATGGGAAAATGTGTAAGTTTTACTTCTTCGTTTCCCCGTGAGAGCCACCTCTCGTGCACCGTCTGTACCACCCTGTGGCGGTAGCCTCGATCCAGACGTTCCAGGTCTCTTCGGCATACGCCTGAGAATATAACCCGTATCGCCCGGATCGAGACTACTGTGACAACGGTTAAATCAGTGTGGCCCGTTACTGCCATAAGGTGGCCCATGACTTGAGTCAGAGAAAATATTTATTTTTCACCTTGTTCTCTGCATATGCTACAAGCCCCCTCCTTCCCTGGGGGTTGATTACTGTGATCGCGAACAGATATGAATTTACTGATTTCAGGCTCTGATTCTGAGGGCCCACCTCACAGCCAAATATGTAGGGTCTAGTTGTCGAAGTTCGAGCACTTAAGGTTGAGCTGTTCGGTTCTTAGAGTTCGACGACGCTAAAGCGGGCAGGCCTCGAAGCAAGCGGCTATTTCAGGGAGGAGACTTGGTGCCTATAAAATCCTACACGAAACTCAAGTTGAATTCTGGTCTGTTAAAAATTTGCAGCTATAAGCTATACCTCGCCAGGCTTAAACGCAGGCATACTAATAGCGGGGGGAAGGCAACTAACACAATCGACCAACGTCATGATGGCAGATGAGAAGGATCTAGACCCAGAGGTGAAGTTCAAATCGGCTGCACCACTCTTTTCGGTGTCCGAACCCCTTCTTCCAACGCGAAGCATGGCTCTTTACACAAATATGCAAACATAATTGCCCGAAGCTGAAATGGGCATAATTCACATGCATCCCAGATCTACCCCGCAGACCTTGGATGAGGTTGTCACTTGCTCATACCCATTCATAGCTTTAAACAACCATAAAACCAAGTGTATTATGAAGCTATATGCCTGGAGCAAGCGCTAGGTATACGGGATATCACCAAGTAAAGGATACTTTGATTTGGGAAAGGCCCATGAGGGAAGCACTCTAGAGCACTTAAGCGTTGACATTGATGGGCATGCAGCCAATATTGACGAGACCGTTCTGTGAAATTAAGGTCAGGATAGAACTGTATGTACAAAGCATAGCACGCAACGTACGAATTGGTCACCAGTGCAGCAAACAGTCTGAGCATTGCATTGGGCACCAGAGCCAGTGCCGACCGCGGTAATAGGGCTGCAGTCGGAAGCTACCAAGCCGGTGACACCGGCAGCAAGGGAAGCCAAACCAACTGAACCAAGGATAGATTGGTAGGTGGATGCCTAGATGCCTTTAGCGACTCGAAGAACGCGCGAAATGAACGATATCACCTGCTGGACTTGGTTGCAGCACTTAATAGCACCAGTGTTGCACTGACTGTCACCGCCGCGGGCATTGAGGGGGCCAGCGAGGGCAAGGACAGCAAGGGAAGCAACGACGAAGACACGGGAGAACATTTCGAGAGTTTAAAAGAGAGAGGTTGAAGTTGGTCAACGAGTGTGGGTTGCAGGTAGAGAAAATAAGACAAGCAGTCGATGAGAGACAAGAGACTGGTTTCTGCATCTTATATACTTTTTTCCTAGCACTGTCGGTTAACCCAATTACATACTTTACTGTGTAGGTGACATGGGGTAGAGCTAACCGAAGCAGCACGGTGCGTTTTGATTGGCCGGCGCGTCGGGTACGTCACAAATTGCTGGACAAAAATGGAAGGTAGAAGTGGCTCGCTCTGAGTCTGGACCGCATCCGATGACTTGGTAAAAAGCACGAAACCGCTAAGTACCCAGGTCCGTCCGAATCGTGACCATCCGAGTCGTCCCATGATGCAGCGGTCATCTGAGAGACGGCCGAGTTACAGCTGACACGTGCTTCCTACAGTTTTTGAATTGGCTGTGTGCCCGGCAAGCACTGTTACTCAATATCAAGTGTGCAAGGAGTGACATATGGAGAACCAGCGACTGTTAAGTGTCAGAATGGCGGCTGGCCAGTCTGACGCCTAGCATGAGCTGATACGATGATTTGTCTTTTTTTTGACATTTTCTGAATTCTTCTATATTACTGCCTTGGCATTTGTAACAGTTACTCAGATCCTGGCCTAGGTTCTCGCGGGCGACCACGGACGAGTCAAGGATCCGGGTGAGTGCGATAATGTATACAGGTTTGTTCCTTGATTTGCTGCCCGCGGTCCCAGGTTAGTTCGGGCCATGAGCTCAGCCGCCTCGAGAGCTTGGCAGGCACCGTCCGCGTCATGCTGCACGGGGTCTGAATACGGTGATCGCCTCGGTCTCAGCGGGCTCGTTCAACTAATGGTGGCCGCCGGCCACGATTTGGCTGTCGTTCTTCTTATTCAACTCTGTACTTGCCGTACCCCCCATGTTCTAAATTATGTCCATGGACTTCCTCAAATGTCAGGCCCGGCGTTCGTTAATGTGGGTCATTAAGTCATCCTCTGGGCAGCCGTCAACCGCGGCGTCTCCGACAATACCACCATCAAGTTATGAATTACTTAGGTTTTTTTTTTTTGAGTTAGTTGCCTTGAACGTGACAGGGTTGATCTATAATCGAGCCCAAAACGAGGGATTAATTCTGGCCCAACACGGCGACGAGGAGGGCTGATTCTGCGTCCTCAACCAAGCGAACAATGGGTGCAGGTACGTCATCCCCTACAAGGGGCACCGGCTGCCGATGTCACACTTCTACAACAGTACCAACCAATGCATCCAGGCGGTTAGCCCCTTCACGCAGCGTACGTCCCTCCCCGAGTTCACCTACCTTTAAGAGGCGTGTCGAGAGCTCCGGGCGCCCCTGCAGTGAGAACATGTCTCTTAACTCCGCACAAAGCAAGCCCAAATAAATGGGATACGTACTACAAGTCCCATTAATAGAAACCCAAGGTTTTAAACCGAGGTGAAGCTGCAATTGCGAGGCGAACAGGGAAGCATCTCAATCTTCTCCCAATATTTGTGGGCCACATCTGGCCTAGTTAGCTCAATCTTGCTTCTCCCTGGGTGTATGACGGAGGAAAAGGTAGCGCTGGTGCAGCCAACGAAAGTAGACGAAACACCGAGGCTTGCCAAGATTCATGGGGGTAAGGTAAATGGTTCGAAATACGGCAGAGGGACATAAAACCCGATGTATTATGAGGGGACACGCCTGAAGTAAGTCCTACATATACGAGATATCACCAAGTAAAAGGATCCTTTGATTTGGGAAGGGCCCAGGAGTGAAATACTCTAGAGCACTCTTAAGCGTTAACGTTGATGGGCATGCAGCCAATGTTGACAAGACCGTTCTGTGAGATTAAAGTCAGAATAAGACAGTTTGTACAAAGCATGGCATGCGACGTACGAATTGGTCGCCAGTGCAGCAAACAGTCTGAGCATTGCATTGGGCACCAGTTCCAGCACTGAGCACAGAGATGGGGCTGCAGTCGGAAGCTACCAAGCCGGTGACACCGGCTGCAAGGGAAGCCAAACCAATTGAGTTGAGGGTAGCTTGGTAGGTGGATGCCTAGATGCCTTCAGCGACTATGAAGAACGAACGAAAATGGCTGATATCACCTGTTGGACTTGGTTACAGCATTGAATAGCGCCGGTGTTGCACTGGCTGTCGCTGCCGCCACGCGCTCTGAGAGGGCCGGCGAAAGCAAGAGCAGCAAGGGAAGCAATGGTGAAGACACGGGAGAACATTTCGAGAATTTTAAAGAACGAGGTTGAAGTTGGTCAACGAGTGTGGGTTGCAGGCAGAGAGCAAAAGACAAGCAGTCGATGAGGGACAGCTGGAGACTGATCGCTGCGTTTATATATCTTTTTATCCAGTACTGCGGTGGGTTAACCGAATTACATACTTTGCTGTGCGGTTCATAATATGGGGAGAGCTAACCGAAGAAGCTTGATGCATTTTGATTGGCCAGTACCACAAATTGCTGGACGGAAATGGCAGGTGAAAATGGTTCTGGACCAATCCGATCAACTGGTAAGTATCCCCGCTCGAGGTCATGATGCGCCCATCATCCATTTGTCCTTTCTTTGACGGCCCTTCTGAATTCTTTTTATTACTACCTTGCCTTCCCGCGGGACTGCACTTACTCAGATCCCAACCTAGGTGCTCGCGGACGACCACTGACAGGTCAAAATCATTAGTACTACCCGCCAGTCTGAGGGATTAAGGTTTGTTCCTTGATCTCCTGCCCGTGTTCTCAGGTTCTTCGGGCCATCTGAGAGGTCGCCTCGAGAGCTTGGCAGGTTTTCCGGATGGGCCTGTGCTTAATATTCAAACATCTGCATGGAAACCAGCTTGGCAAGTGTCGTCCGCGTCCTCCTGCGCGAGCTCTGAAAGTAACTGGTGATCGCCTCAGTCTGAGACTCTGAGTTCAAGCAACTAACAGTAGGCGCCAGCCACGATTTGGTTCCGTCATTTTCTTCTTGTCCAACTCCGTACTTACCGCACTTCTATGTTCTAAGTGATATCCGTGGACTTCCTTAAACGTCAGGCTCGGCGTTCATTAATACGGGTCGTTAAGCCATTTCCTGGGCAACCATTGACTGCGGCGTCTCTAATAGGGTCACCATCAAGCTTCGAATTACTTAGGAACGCTATCCTTCATTGTCTTGACCGTGATGGTCACCATCGGAGTAAAGTGATGGGGTTGTGCAAGATGGTCGATAATCAAATGAGGATTCGATTCTGCGTTTTTTGGTCAGGGGAACATTGGTTGCAGGTACGTCTTCCTCTACAGCTGGCATAGCTCCCCATGTCCGCACGTCGACTTACGACCGAGTGCCAACCAATGCATCCGCCCGGTCTCGTCCAACTTAGCCGGTTCACGGCAGCGTACGTCTTCAGTACCGCCTCCCCGAGGAGTTTGTCTACCTTTGACAGGCGTGCCGAGCGCTCCATGCGGGAACTTGTCTCTTATCTCCGCATACAGTAAAACCGAAGGAACAGGATACGCATTGGAAATTTTATCAATACTTCTCCACCTGAAGTTTCTAGGACGAAGGGAATCTGCAGTTGCGAAGCGCAGAGGGACTGCATCTCAATTTTCTTCCCAATACCTGTGGGCCACGTCCGGCAGACATAGCCCAACCTCGCTCGCCCTGGGCACGTGACGGAGGAAGAGGTGACGCTAGTGCAGCCAATGGAGGCCGATGACCCGACGAGGTCTGCGAAGATTCATAGGGGGAAGGGAAAAGGTGTCTAAATACGGTGGAAGGATATGTGCATATGTTCCCCCGAAGAATCATATTTCAAGGTGCCGTACCTCTCCTGGTGAATTCGACCTATTACGATTGTCGGCGGATATGAGGTCTCCGGAAGAAGGACCGTGTCCAACCAAACTGGATGTACATATTTGTGGAGGTAACGTAGCATATGCAGGGCAGGGGCAGTGTGCCTCTTTGTGACTGATCATTTTGTGCGACTCTCGATAGTGGGCACATACATAGCACCTCATGGTATCGAATCAAGCGATCCGGTTAACGGGCCATCATGGACTCGTCTAGCACATACTAGGTAAGTGCAAAGAAGTAAAGCCCGGGCACGGAGCATGACGCTCGACAAATAAGCATGTCAGCTCCCCAGTGCCAAATCTTCCATGCATCTTCGGAAACACCTTCCCGAATATGTCCTCCGAGTCGGCCAGTGCTACGTGTGGCAGGTCTGGACCGACTGGAGGACTTTTCGGAAATGCAACAGCGTCAAGATCTGGCAATACACACACATTGCTCATTCTTTCGAATCCGATGAATATCGAATTTGATCCGAGTTGCTCCACAGATTCGGATGCTCGCGGAGATAGTGGTGGGCATACATGTATTCCAGTACACCAACGTGCGTGCCTGACACGGTTTTTCCCAGTTGCAATCACTGGTGATTTGGAAGGGTTAGTAAAATGATATTCAGCACTGTAGCGCCACAAACCCACCTACCTGCACGGAAGATGAAGGCTCAGGAGCAGTGCGATACGAGAGTAAAGGCTAAGAATCGGCAGTGCCTTGTACTCGAAGGGCTCGGTCCTCATATCGAACTGCACAAGAGGGGCTGCGGGGGTGGGAATAATAGATACAAAGAAAAGACATCATAGGCATCAACCATGAAGCCGGCGCTGAGCACCTCAGCGATGACATCTGGTGGCAGTACACCTGTCGGTAGATTATCGCATACCCACGGGCAATACTACACGGGAGTGCGCGAACCATGAGGCGACGGACTGAGTCGAAAACGAAGTCCTCTGGCATACTTCCGTAGTAAAACACCGTCCTCGACCATCTACTATGTACTTCATCTCCGGAGGTGTGAATGGCGTCTGTCCGAACGCGACCTTGAAGCATGCGCATCGCGCTTCCTACGCTGGTTGGCGGGGGAGGTGCAACGAATCCTTCAGCTCTTGGGTAGTTTAGCTTATCGACAGTTACAGACATACCAGACTTCTGTGCCAGATAGTGGACCACGTTTAGGGTAGATTCATATTTGACAGATGAAATGTCGAACGGCAGACGCCATGCAGCAGTGCCGGTGACGAGTGATAAGATAACCAGTTGTACTGATTGACAAGGTACCTCTGATCCAATGAGCAGGTTTGTGGGTATGAAAGCTTTATGTAAAAACAAGGAACCCTTCTGCGCGTCAAAAGCTCACATTTGTAAACGATTTAGGGTCGGTTCAGGGCCGAGAAGGATGAACGCCTCGAGAACGAGGGTGGCCCGTCTGATGGATCATGGGACCATATATATTAAGAATTCTTTCAGGTGTGCTTGTTATGCTCCGAGAACCTTCGAGGGGCCTTCAGGCTGGAGAACACCGTACACGTGTGCCGAATAGAATTCAGTTCTACAAGAGTCCGGCTTACCATTTGGTCTGCTACTCGTTTTCGCAGACACGAACGATACTGTGCTCAGCAAGGTCTTGCGGTAGAGGGGGTTTACTGGCAAGCAAGCGAGAGTCTGCTCAGAGCCAACAACCCAAGTCATTACGAAGTGCTTCAATGCAATCTCCACCTGTACTCAAATGCATGACTCCATCTGTGCTTTTTTTCGCTATTAGTTGAAGACTTGGTGTCGACAGGGCACATGATGACATAAGCAGACATGTGGCGTAGACTCACCGCTGAGACGAACCAAAAAGGACCTCCTCCTCCGCTTGACAACGTTTGGATCGTGCAGCCTTGCCAGAACGAAACTCATCGACAAGTCGCGATGCCACCTGCACCTCCATTCACTCCACCCCACAGCCAACAACAACTACCAGCACTTTACCTTTACCCTCTAAACGACACCTTTGTACCCAAACACATCGCTCTCACTGGCAACCAACGCGTCAAGATTGGCCGACAGACCAACGCAAAGACAGTCCCTGCAGAAAGAAACGGGTATTTCGACTCAAAAGTACTGTCAAGGCAACACGCAGAGATATGGGAAGATGGCGGCAAGGTACGTGGTTTCAGCCCTATCGTAGCTGTCCGGTTTTTCAAAACCCTCCACAAGATATACATCAAAGACGTCAAGAGTTCCAATGGAACGTTCATAAACGGGGAGCGTCTAAGTCTAGAGGGCGTCGAATCAGAGCCTTTTGAGCTCAAAAACGACGATGTCGTCGTACGTTTACTCCCCCTTGTGTTCCAGGCATGTTGACTCCATCTGTCGTAGGAATTCGGTATCGACATCATTGGCGAAGACAACAAAACAACGATTCATCACAAAGTTGCTGCTCGGGTGATGTGCGTTTTTACGGAAGAGGACGCTCAGCTCGCTGCTCGATTGGAGCAAATGCAAAATAATTCTAATCATCCTGCAATGTCTGCACAACAGAGTAGTACCGCTGGAGGCTCGCAGTTCTCCTTTGGTCAGGGTCAGGCAGTCCCTCAGCCCGCCCAGCGACGACCAACGCTACAGTCGCAAGCCCTTGGGGTTATGGGTGGCATGGGCGGGAGCGTACGGCCACCAGGCAAAAGTGGGCTTTCGTTCGACCACATTCTAAGTCGCCTCCAAGGCGAGCTGCAGAAAAGCCGGGAAACAGGCGCAGAACTGCATTCCATAACGACCGCCATGAATGAGTTGCAAGACACCCTGGGTGGTACTCTGGTATGTTTCTGGGGCAACCGTCGGGAGCAGTTCCTGACCTCCGTCCTTAGCCACCGAATTTACCTCCTCTCCCACAAAATCTCCCTCCTGTGCGTCCACCCCAACCACCCTCCGCTAACGAAGCAAGTCAACCATCTGAATCCGGAACTGGTCCGGTGTCTGCGCTGAGCGAACTTCGTAGCCAGCTGCACGAAACTCAGGCATCACTTGCAAGTCATGTCGACAAGGTACGTGCACTGGAAGATATGCTCGCAGAGCACGAAGCTATCAAGTCAGAGATTGCGACGCTTCGAGAATTGATGGGCGAGCGTAAACGGGAGTTCGAGTTGTTACGGCACCAAGGTGCCTCTCTTTCGTCCGCTCACCGAGCCAACGACGATCAACTACGGAATGGGAGGTATCGGGGCGAGGACGATGACACGTCTAGCATTCACACAATCGTACCTCATGAACTAGAGAGGGTGGACGAGGAAGATGAAGATCAGCTCGTGATCGAAGAGGAAGAGGAGGAAGACCGCAGGCGTCGTAGGGAGGAGCTTGGACGACCGCGCACACCTGAACCCACAGGTATGGGCATGGATGATGACGAATCGCCAAACACCAAACGACGGCATCGACCATTGGGCACGCCAAGCCACGACTCTGTTGCTCTGGATGAGTTAGCCGGGCGCTTATCGACACTCAGTGAACGAATTGACTCTGCTGTCGAATTCAACAATTCACTGCAGACTCAGCATGCCGCTGCGCAGACGACGATATCTCTCCTTCAATCTAAGATCGCTACGCTAGAGGAGATGGTACTAGCGACCCAGTTGCAGGTGCAACAACAAAATGCGGCGCAAGAAGCTGCACAGGCCGAGATACTTAAAGCTGTTCGGGAGCCTCCCGGAGATGCGGAACGCGAGTCGCTCACTGTGATGCTCAACGAGTGGAAAAAAAGCGTCGAAGGCCAGTGGAGTGCTGTTCAGGAGGAGTGGTCACAAGAGCGCGAGAGACTTAATAAGGCAAGGGAGGAATGGGAGAATAAGGCCAAATCGCTGGAGATGGGTTTCGATGCCAAGGTTAACGCCAGCGTAGCGTCCATCATCGCCGTCCAACGGCACCATTCATACCTTCCTAATGGTGATATCAAACTGAATGGTGGCGCTGGCCTTGTGACGCCTCCGAGCCCCGTGAGCGTTGCCTCCAATCCTGGTCGGTCCAAGTCCCGAAGACGGCGTTCCAGCTCATCTCGTGGGAGGTCGCGATCCCCTTCCCCGGTTTCCTCCATTGAGATGATTGAAGGTGTTTCAAGTGCCGACCTGGCAAACGATTCAAATCCTGGTTCCCGACGTGCTTCCGATCGGTATCCACGAGACCGTTCTCTATCACCTTCTATTCCGGATGACAACAGCGAACCAGAATCGTCTGGCAAGCGTGTTGCGCCTAGGACCCAATACCTGATAACCCCCGAACCATCTGTCAAAGACAGCCCTGGTCGTCAACCGTCGACGGCGGCCAGTGCGGACTCGGGTGTCGAGTCCAGTATGCACAAATCAGACGTCCGTTGTTTCATGATGCTCCGTCTCATTGTTCTAACTTGTCTCTCCCAGCATAATTTGAGACTGGCTACTGGTATTCTAGTGCTTGGTATTGCCACGGCGGCAGTAATATGGCGAGTACGGCAGGAGTAACATGGTTCTGTGCCACGAGACAATTTTTGTTTGTTTTTTGCAGCAAAACACTCCCTTATGATCGTTCCGATTACCCCCTCTCGTTTGTTGTATCATGTTTATATTTTATTCTGCTCTTTCAAATTTACGTCTATGCACTCCCTCTTTGACTGCTAGATTATAATGACGACAGGAACATGTACAATGATCCTTAAGCAACGCTTGGTTCTCGAGGCGTCCATACAAGCGTTTTGAGTTCAGGCATGTCCATTATGTAAGCGGCGTTTTGGTTGGTCGGCGGCCTCTCAAGTGGATTCGCCATACCACTGCGGTCTCGCGCTATGGAATTTGGTGCTGTGCGATTGGACGACGTCAGCCTTCCAGCTTCTAGAGCCGTCCTAGTGTCGTCGTCAGCCTCAGTTTTGATGAGTTGACTAAAGTCTACCACTCCAATGACTGAGCAGGCTTTGTCAGCGTTCTCGGTGAAATTTGCACTTACATCATGGTCACTCCTGAGCGGGATCGATGGCGCAATACTGATTCCAGCCAGATATAAAAACCCGTCAAGCCATTCTTCATTTCTTTAACCGAGTCAAATCCACTTTCCCCACTCTCACAAAAAAATGACCATCATCAGCTACCCCGGTGCTCTTTTGAATGGCAACGAGACTCATGCCCGTAAGAAATTGCCGTATCCCGTCGATGGTTTCGGCACGCGGGCGATCCATGTCGGATCAGAACCAAATCCTACGACTGGCGCAGTCATCCCTCCCATATCGCTCAGCACGACTTACAAGCAAGACGGTGTCGGCAACCATAAGGCATGTACCACCCTCCACATATGTCCCTTCAGAAATCTGACTGCCCCGCAGGGTTTCGAGTATTCGAGGTCCGGAAACCCCAACCGCGATGCCCTCGAAGCAGCTCTCGCGTCGCTGGAGGCGGGGGGTGCACACGCCCTGGCATTTTCATCAGGGTCGGCGACAACTGCCACGATTGTACAATCTATTGGACCCAACGCACACGTTGTGAGCGTGAATGACGTGTACGGCGGCACTTTCCGCTATTTCAAACGAGTTGCATCAGAAACTCAAGGGTTGGAAACGACATTCGTCGATTTTGAGAATGCCGACGATGATACGATTTTGGGTTCATTCAGGGATGATACCAAGGTGTGCATTCTTGACCTGTCATAAAAACGTTACCCTTTTTCTCACCCAATTCAATAGCTGATATGGATAGAATCACCGACAAACCCCACGTTACGGCTTGTTGATATACCTCGCATAGTTGCCCTGGCCCGTTCCCACGTGGCGAATCCCCTCGTGGTCGTGGATAATACCTTCCTTTCTCCCTTCTACCAATCACCTTTACTTCTCGGAGCAGACATCGTCGTACACAGTCTAACCAAGTATATCAATGGTCACTCAGACGTGCTGATGGGTGCCGCGATCCTTCCCCCGCATCACATCAAACTCGCCGAAAAGCTCCGATTTTTGCAAAATGCGCACGGCGCCGTTCCGAGTCCCTACGATAGCTGGCTGGCACAGCGTGGTTTGAAGACACTTCATTTGCGGATGAAAGCACACGGCATTAACGCACTCAAGGTTGCAAAGGCATTAGAGCGTTCTCCATATGTTGAGGAAGTGTTGTATCCGGGTCTCGACTCGCACCCGCGCAACAACCTGGCATACCGTTCGCTGTCACCACATGCGAAGAAATTCGTAGACGGTTTGAAATCGGTCACAGATGAAGACGGCATTAATCCAGACAGCGAGGGCGGATTCCCTTACGGCGGGATGGTCTCCTTCCGGATACGTGGAGGCGCAATAGAGGCTAACCGGTTCTTGACCGCTTTGCGGTTGTTTACACTGGCGGAGTCTCTAGGTGGAGTGGAGAGTCTGGCAGAGCTACCTGCACAGATGACTCATGGGAGCATCCCGGAGAAGGAAAGAGCGTTGCTCGGGATCGGAGATAACCTCGTGAGGTTATCTGTTGGAGTCGAGGAAGCAGACGACTTGGTCCGAGATATCGAGCAGGCTCTGCAAGTTGCCTTGCGTGGCGAAGACTACGTGTAATACTCTGTTCGAGATTTTATTTATAGAAGTGTTCCCTTTCATAGACTTCTCTTAGTTATTGTTCTAGTTAATATCAAATGTGTCAGTGTATATAGCACTGTGTTGTGTACCATGTCCATAGTTTGTCTCGCGACCATTTATATCCAATGTGTTCACGGGCAAGTCCAGATGCCCTATTTGTGCCAACAAACATAAATACTCTTACATCCCGGCAAGGTGAGCGGGAGAAAGGGACACGTTGAAGTCGCGATAGTTCCTCTGACCCGAGGGCGATTCTTCCTTCCATTAGTGGCGAGAGGATTTACAGATGGACTCCACTTTATTGGAGAGCATTTCCCAAAACTTCGCCAGTATCGGTCCGATTTTGATTCAGAATGCATCCCTTCCCTTACCAGCGCAAGGAATGCCACGCGTTATCGGTCACCGAGTCTCTGTGATTACTGCATATGGATGAGAAGGTCATATGGCCAGCCTGGCCCGGGTGATCAGATCTTCGGAGCTCAACAAACGCCGCGAACATTTTCGATATCGGCGCCCGGGGAGTGGGACGGGCGTAACCTGTCTTGCTATAACTTTTGTGCATCCTCGGCTTCCTAGTGTTGCCCATCTTAATGTCGGTAATAAGCCCATCCCCAGGATCATCATCCCCGCAAAGTGACATAGGGTGCGATTCTAGATCGACGGGCATCCAGTGCTGCTAACACGAACTAACTGTAAAACCAAAAAAAAGAGTACCTGAGTGCTTACGAAGAAACTTTGAGCCCACTGAATGTTCAACATTCACAACATATACCACGTACTCCGACTATTAGATATTCTGCAACTGCCTCCTGCGCCTGAATGCATCATCAAACGTTATACCTTGCAATTCTGCAGCCCTCTCGATGCGATCACGTTCATCCTGTCCTAAGTCATCTACCTCCTGGTGTTCCACGTGCTTCTTCTCCCGCATTTGCATGATCCGAATAACTGACAAACGTACTTATCAACTCACCGCACTGCCTTACCGGTCATTTTACTCACTGAAGGCAAACACCGTTCCTGAAAAGATAGAAAAGAGGCATATCAAAAGCGAAGGATGATACTGTGGACTCCAACTCGCTTTCCAGACATACGAGCCAGCACTAAAGGATTGAAGGAAGTTTGTTATAGAGGAAAAGGTCAAGTCATGCATCCAATGCACTTACAAAAGTCCGAGGTTCGTAAAGCCATTCATGAGAGCAATGGTGACACTGCGTTTACCGGGTGGACGAGGGATTGCACTGACGACCCATGGTATCAACAGCATACTACCTGGGACAAACAGGAGTGAATTTCATGTCATATCAGTCTAATGACCACACATACCACTGAAGCTCAGGGCCATCAAGTATTGCGAGAAGTATCTTGCTACAATTTCCATTGTCGATAGTGAAATAACAAATCCGATGATGCTAATCCACCAATATATGACAAAGTGGAAGAAACGTTCACCGGTGCGATCTGTTCTTGTCAAGCAAGGTACTCCTTATTGTCTTGGGCTCACTGACCAGAATGCCAAGCATTGGCAATACCGACTATTGCAGAAAGAACCCACGGTGGACTGTCACCAAAACAGTCAGGTTATTTCTTATTACGGTGAGAAGAGAGCAGTACTCACGCAGCTATCAGAAGGGTAACCGTTGTGGAGTAACCAAGGGTCGCAGTCAACCTAAGACATATCAGAGGTTGGAAGAAGAAATTGCCATTGAACTGACGTGGGGAGGAAAACTGCAAAACTCGTTGATAGGGATACGGAGAAAGACATGAGCATAACGAGGTAGGCCTTCATATCCTTAATGACCATCTGGAGATCCTCGAAAATGCTTGCAGAAATAAGGAATGAAAACATGTTCATCGACGATAAATCATTCCTACCTGGCTCCTGTCGACTCCACATCTGCCTCGCCGACATCTTTAGCAAGCCGAAGTTGTGCAAGGGATCTCTCTTCAGCATTTAGCCACCGTGTATTGCGCGGCTAATGATAATGAGGGCTTGATTCTGGATGGACTATCTTAGAGATGGGACATACGTAATCAGGAAGTATCCACCTATCCATGATAACTCTCAGAAGAATTTAAAGCGACAAATGATAAAAAACCGTACATTGACAGAAACCCGACAACGACCGTGACAATACCCTCCATAAAGAAAAGCCTGAGTAGGGAGAGCCGTCGTCAAATGATCGTTGAATATTTCGAAGCGTGACTTAACATCTCCAGGCAGCAAGGTGGAGCTTGCCTTCCATGGTCCCCAAAACCGCAGCAGCCCATAACTCATAGTATCTCAGTACACATGAATATTGCTATTGCAATAAGCGACTTACACTGCCGAATGCGATCGCCATCAAACCACCAGTAATTAACAACGCTGTTCGTAACCCAAGCTCCTGCAAAACATGAGAAGGAGCCAGTAATAGCATGGAAGAAGTGATTCACCTTGCGCGTGTACCAACTCGATAGGAGGTACAAACAACCCGGGTATATTGAAGCCTAATTCCAAACTGTATGGGTTAACTTGTTCAATTACTACCAACGGCGCTCACCTCAGGTAAACCAAGAAGAACTCTACACGTAACCACAGTTGCGTAGTTTTTGGTTAGCTGGGGAAGCAGTCAGTTCTGGTCGAGTCTCTGCAGAATTTATGTTACCCCAGTCAATGTACTTATGATTCCCCACGGGATGACACAACATCCAATGTATACCGATGGCCTAAGCAAGCAGCTCAATAGAGTGACGTACGGGATGGAATTATCGGTATTGACCTTGTGGTATGGTGTACAAACTGACAAAATTGTGAGCCTTGCGACGAGAAAGACCGCGAGGGATATGATCTACCATATTTGATGGAACTAGTGCTGGGAAATACAAAGCGTAAGACACTGCCAGTACGGTGTCATATTGAACGTCTAGCTCTGCGTGAGTGGCTATTTTCCGTGTCACCGGAGGGAAGGAATTACCTGTTAAATGCAGATCCGACTGCAAGCCTTTCAGTCTTGCGAATGTAATCGATATTTGCTTTTGGAATCAGGAAATTTAAAAAAAACGGTCAGAATGAATGAAAACCATCCACTTACGTCTATGGAGTTCATTATGGCAACGAAAACCACCACCGGCATGAGACGTAAATCGAGCTTGCGCCTCAGTCGTCTTTCTTCACCGCTTTCTGATTCGGGAGTGTTCTCGATCTCTTTGGGACCGGCTCCATTCACCTCTTGGGCAGACTCAGATTGACGCGCGCTCGATATGTTAAGTAGGAAGCCTAGAAGTGATGAAAGGGTCAGTAAACGAGGTGCCCAAGTCATTAACGGCACAACACGCAGACTTCTTATACGCATGAAGCGAATGCACGCATGGGATTGATATTTCTCGGCACCCTGTGACCAAATCGTTGGAACAACCTTCGAAAGACACCTAGTTAGTCTAAATCCGCCACCAGTGGAATGTCACAATGCAGGAATTCTGAATGATCCCCAACGGTCATAGCTGGGAGACCGCGAAAGTAGGGAGTCTCGTGCACAGAAAGGTCACGGTAAACTAAATAGGGCAGGGGAGAGATGAGAGAACAGGGCCAGCCCGCTGGAGATGGGTTTCGATACTAGGTCGATGCCAGCGTGGCGTCCATCATCACTGTTCAACGATACCATTCATACCTTCCCAATGACGATATCAAACTGAATGGTGGAACTGGCCTTGTGACTCCTCGGAGTCCCGTGAGCGTAGTCGCTTCAAATCCAGAAGGCTGCCGTCCAGCTCATGTCCTGGGGGGCGCGGTCCCCTTTGCCAGCTTCATCCACTGAGATGATTGAAGTTTTGGAAACGAATGAAATCGTAGTTGACGACGCGTCTCCGATTGGATTGGTATTCGCGAGATCGTTCTCTATCATCAGCGAACCAAGAACCTTCTCGCCAGCATGGCACGTCAAGGACCCAGTACCTGATAGCCCCTGACCCATCTGTCAGAGGCACTCCTGGTCGCCGATCGTCGACGGTACTGAGTCCAGTATCCTTCGTCTCCTCGCTCTGACATGTCTCTCTCAGCATAACTTGAGACTGGCACTGGTTTCTAGTCCTTGGTATTGCAACGGCAGCGGTAATATGGCGGGCAACAAGGCAGGAGTTAGTATATGAGGTCTTGATTAGGTAAAGTTTGTGTCAGACAATTTTATTTGTTTTGTTGCAAAGTGTGATCGTTCCGATCACCCTCCAATTGTTTGTTGTGCAGCTGCCCTTTTTCACTAAGATATTCATTCTGCCCCGGCTTCTGCCGAGGGTTGTTGCAGGGGTCTTCGGCTTTTCCCCTGTCATTCATGTCGGCAACATCAGGATCACACATGGGAAATTTCAATATTTTGATCTGAGCAGAATATAATTCTAAAGGTAAATGCATAATGTTTGCCAAAATATATCATTATGTGAACAATTAAGACATCCTCAAAATGGAAAAGACAATTATATATTTTGCTGTTGTCTAAATGTTTGACAGTAAATTATATTCTGTGGGAAATTTGAACCCTGACAAAAAATTATATTTTGATTGCTGTAACAGTGCACAATATTATATTTGATCAAGTACAAGCCATCAAAACATAATTTTTTGTCAGAGTTCAAATTTCCCACAGAATATAATTTACTGTCAAACATTTAGACAACAGCAAAATATATAATTGTCCTTTCCATTTTGAGGATGTCTTAATTGTTCACATAATGATATATTTTGGCAAACATTATGCATTTACCTTTAGAATTATATTCTGCTCAGGTCAAAATATTGAAATTTCCCATGTGTCATCAACAGCATAGAGTGTGCACATAGGGGGTGCGATTCTGACGCCGACGGGCATCAACAAGAAGCTAACCGTGAAACAAACAAAAAACATACCTAACTGCACGGAGACGCCACGTACCTCCCACTAACAGATATTCGGTAACCACCTCCTGTGCTAACGCATCATCAAACGATATGCCTTTTCTGCAGCCTTCAGCGTAAACAAAGAAAAATAAACAATGGTGGCACGCGACTTTTTGGTGGATTGCCCATACAATGTTCAATACATGGTGTACAACAGTGCGTGAAATGGCCATTGCCGCCAGGAGACAGAAGAGGGATATCAGAATCGAAGGATGATACTGTTGACTCCAACTCTCTTTCCAAACATACTAAGGGATTGAAGGAAGTTGGTATGAAATCTAGCGCTCCCAAAGCCAGTAGGCTGTGAGAGCAATGGCAACACTGCGTTTACTGGGCGGACGAGGGATTGCATTGGCGACCCATAGCATCAGCAAAATATTATGTACCTGGGACGAACAGGAGTCAATTTCATGTCACATCGGTTCAATGGTTCATTGGTCACACATACCACTGAAGCTCAGTGCCATCAGCTAGTATTGCGAAAAGTATCTTGCTGTGGTTCCCATTGTCAATGGTAATATGACAATTCCGATCACAACTTCCAGCAAGGTACTCCTTGTCGTTTTGGGCTTACTGACCAGAATGCCCATACCGACTATCACAGGGTGACCCACGGCGCGCTGTCACAGAAACAGTCCGGATGTTATGTCACCCTAAGGGGAAGAATTACCGGTTAAATGTAGATCCGACTGGAAGCCTTTCAATCTGGTGAGTGTGACCGCTGTTGGCTGTTGGAATGGAGAGAAGGTTGTAACACGGTCTGGATGAATGAATGAATGGACGAAAATCATCCACCTACGTCTATGGAGCTCATCATGGCGAGGAAAACTATCACTGGCACGAGACCTAAATCAAGCTTGTGCCTCAGTCGTCTTTCTGCACCGTTTTCTGGTTCGGAAGAGTTGTCGAGCACTCTGGGACCGGTGCCCTTGGCCTCTCCGTCAAAACCAGATTGAAGCACGCTCGAAGTGGTAATTAGGAAACCCGGAAGTGGCAGACATTGCTCTGCAACGAGTTGATACAATGTATTTTCCGGGGAGGTGACGAAAGGGTCAGGTGCGTAAACGAGGTGTCGGGGCCATTGGACGGCACAACGACACGTTCAATTGTGCGGACTTTCTATACGCACGAAGCATCGAAATCGCGAATGCAGACATGATATTGTTTATTTTTGGCTTCCTGTGACCAAATCGTTGGAAGGGTTTCGTGAAGACGCCAGGTAGGCCTAAATCCACGGCCAGTGGGATTTATGGCTGCAGACTCGATAAGGCAAGGAAAAGGAAAAAAAAAAAAGGGAGAACAGGGCTAAATCGCTAGAGGCGGGTTTCGATGCCAGGTCAACGCAAGCCATCATCGTCATCCAACGACAGGTGACCTTTCTTACTCTCCTAGTGACGATATCAGGTTGAACGGTGGAACTGGCCTTGTGGTCCCTCCGAATCCCGTGAGCGCGGTGGCTTCGAGTCTCGACGACGGCTGTCCAGCTCATGTCGTGTGAAGTCGCGATCCTCTTCGCCAGTTTCATCCATCGAGACAATTGAGGGTGGATCATGCGCCCAGCCCGGAAACGTTTCAACGAACGACGTACCTCCAATGAGAAGTGTTTTAAGCACCTTTCATTTGACGTTGTTCGGGGGCGCAAATGCGATGGGGTTCGAGTTCTTGTTGCTATTACATTCATTATGATCGTGGTTGTGATCGCGCATGAGTGCGGAACTCCTTTCTATTGTTTTCGGTCATTTCTGTTCGCGAGGTTCGTACTATAGTGAGGGGGCAGCTGCGTTGTCCATTCTGCGCGGTCGTGCGTTCATCCTCACCATCTTCGGATCCAAGGCAGATAAGCACGTGATCCAACTAACAACAAATCCACTGGATAAACCTGCGCATCTTGTGAAACGGTACATGGTGAGCAGTGCATTCTTGGTTTTGGAGTAAATCAATCTAGGATTGATGAATGATGATGGACAAAGCTTTTCCGATGTGGCTGCGTTTGGTAATGGGAAAGGCACAACATAACATTTAAGTTCATGGTAGGTCGCCTTCACGCCAGCAGATGCACGGTCAGAGTGCAGATCTCTTCACAGGGATGGTCAAATGAGTTTATGGGGTGCAACTGTGTGTCTGGCAGATGGAAGGTGTTCACCTGTATTTATGGCATGCGGTTGTTTGTAACAGGTGTCGGTTGGTATACTCTCCCCTTGCTCGTGAGTGTCTGTTCTAACTTCTACCTCTATTAGTGCTCGTGCAGGTGTGCGCGCGCCTGTGGTCATACTAGCGTTGTGACGCGCTCGTTTCAGTGTCGTTAATGACAACGCTGTGTACTGCGTGGTAGGTCGACACATTTGCATGCAATTGTACTTGGTGATCAATCTATCGCCCCAACGAAACCTCCTCATAGGCGCGGCCAGGCGAACGAAAGAAGGGGGTCAGGGTATACATCCCTTTTACTGTGCCCAAGAAGAAGATTCTTCCGGATACTTCACGCTTCCATCTATTTTCTAGTGATCCCTCAGCCGATTTGTATGAGCAACATCTCCTGAACTGTCTGTTGCCTTTTCTGATGATCCATCGGTTAGGTCCTGTCTTGGCCTGTTCCTCTTTCTGATGGTGCTTCAACGGCCTTTCCTGATGTGGCATCGGACTGTATCAGAGATGGTCAGACGATCTCCACTCTGTAGTGGGCGCCGTTTTGTGCAATCTCCTGTTGGCAAACGACCTGCATCTGTGTTGATTACCACCCTATATTTCAAAATGGTGAACAGGCATTCAGATTATGTATGTGCATACCCTGATGATGACGAGGCCGTGCTCACTAGCGAGCTAGAATAGGTAATCCAGCGCCTCATAATGGTGAGCTAAACTTAAAAAAACTTAGTCAATGGTCACGTTGGGCGTGAAGTACCCCATCAAGTGTCTCTCGGCAATCGATGACATGCTTCACAGACATTTCGGTACAGCTGGAACACGGAGTAGTGGTACATCCACCAAAGCATTTTACTTATATAAGCAGGACCGCAGGTGCATGTATTGCTAGCGGACATACTCATGGGTATGGCTGGCCGTGGGTGAGGCTGATTAGATTATAATGACGCCAGAACATTTCCGTTCTCGAGGTACTGTGAAAGCTACTGCATAGACGCATTTTGACTTCAACCTGAGATGGCCGCGAGACGAGTGCTGTGCGCATGGTTATCGTCTCGCCAACATGTACCTTTCATGCGCAATGCATTCACAGGCAATTTCGTATGCCCCCTATTGGATGGGATTTGTATCTAAGAAATTACGAGTACGTGGCACTGAGTAGGCTGGGGGGGAATGAATGGGACACAGTGAAGTTGCGATCATAGTACCTTTAGGATCATTGGGCCCCTGTGGTTACTTCAGCGACCGCATGTCATATCTCACCTGGCGACCAGCAACCAGCATGAACATTTTCGATATCAGCGCCTCGGGGATTTAGGACAGGCGTGATGATTTTTGTACTTTGGAACTTTGCTCATGTATGCTCATCCTCAGGATCATCAGCAGTGCAGAGTGGCATAGGGTACGATTCTAGCGCCAACGGGCACTATCCAGTCCTACTAACACGAACTAACCGTAAAACAAATAAAAACCGTTGAATGGTCAACATCCACAATAAGACCCCACGTATGTCGGACTAGTAGATAGGCGGCAACCTCTTCCTGCGCCTGAACGCGTCATCGAATGACATGCCTTCCAATTCTGCAGCCTTCTCGATGCGTTCGCGTTCGTCCTTCTCTAGCTCATCTACCTCCAGGTGTTCCATGCGTTTATTTTCCCATATTTGCATGGTCCGAATAGCTAGAAGACATGGTACACATTAATTCATTGCATTGCCTTCCCAGTCATCTTACTTACTGAAGGCAAGGGCCGTTGCCCCCAATAGGCAGCAGAGGCATATCAGAAACGAAGGATGGTACTGTGGACTCCAACTCACTTTCCACATGTACGAACCAACACTAAAGGATTGAAAGGATTTATCGTAGTGAGTAAGAAGCCAGTCACGCATACTGTTCACTTACAGAGTTCCGACGTTCCCAGAGCCCATCGTGAGAGCAATAGCGACGCTGCGTTTACCGGGTGGACGAGGGATTGCATTAGCGACCCATGCCACCAGCAGCATATAATCTGGGACGAACAGGAGTTAATTTCATGACAGTATTAGCCCAACGACCACATACCACTGAATATTAGAACCATCAGGTATTGAGAGAAGTATCTTGCTGCAGTTGCCATTGTCGATAGTGATATAACAAATCCGACGATACTGATCCACCAATATATGGCCAAATGGAAGAACCGTTCACCGGTGCGGTCTGTTCATGTCAAGCAAGGTAATGCTCGTTGTTTTAGGTTGACTGACCAGAATGCCAAGCATTAATGACACCGACTGTCGTAGGAAGTATCCATGGCGGACTGTCAGGGAAACAATCAGTACATTTTGTATCACGGTCAGAGAAGAGCAGCGCTGACGCAGCCATCAGAAGGGTAACCGTTGTGGAGTAACCAAGGGTGGCAGTCAGCCTGAAATAGATCAGAAGTCGGAAGAGGATTTTGATATTGAACTGACGTGGGGAAGAAATTTGTAAAACTCGATGATAGCCCTACAGAGAAAGCTAATAGCATAAAGAGATAAACCTTCGCATCTTTAATGGCCACCCGAAGGCCATTCAACATGCTTGCAGACCGATAAGCAATGAACACATATTGATGAACAGTAAACCATTCACACCTGGTTTCTTCCGAATCTACATCTGCCTCGCCAACATCTTTGGCAAGGCGAAGTTGTGCAAGCCATTTCTCTTCGACACTCAGCCACCGAGTATTGTGCGGCTAGTGACTATGAATGCTTGATTCGGGATGGACTGTTTTGGAGATGGGAAGTACGTAGTCAGGAAGCAGCCACCTAGTACGCATGATAATCCTCAGAAGAATTCGAGGCAATGAAGGACAAAGCTCCTTACATTGACAGAATTCCCACAGTCACGGTGACAATACCCTCTATAAAGAACAACCTGAATAGGGAGAGTAATTGTCGAATGATCATAGAGCATTTCGAAGGAAGACTTTCCATCTCCAGGCAGCTATGTGGAGCTTGCCTTCCATAGTCCCTAGAACCGCAGCAGCCCATAACTCATAGTATCTCAGTACAAATGGACGTTGCAGTCACAATGGCAACTTACACTACCGAATGCAAACGCTGCCAACCCACCAGCAGCCAATAACGCTGTCCGTAGCCCAAGCTCCTGCAAACCGTAAGAACGAGTGCTTACAGTCGCATGGAACGCATGAGTTACTACCTTGCGTGGATACCAACTCGATAGGAGGTACGCACAGCCTGGAAAATATGCAGCCTATTTTCAAATCATATGGGTAATTTGTCTCATATTAGCCAGCGACGTTCACCTCAAAAAGTCCTAGAAGTACACGGCACGTAATGATAGTGTTGTAGTCCCTGGTTAGCTAGGAAGGAAGTTAAATTTGGCCGGGCCTCTCTTGCAGAACTCATGTTACCCCAGTCAGTGCACTTATAGATCCCCACAGAGTGACACAACATCCAATGTATACCGACGGCCTAAGCAAGATGTTCAACGTGGAAGGATGCGCGGGACAAAATTATCGGAACTGACCTCGTGGTATGGTGTATGAACTGACAACGTCGTGAGTCCTATAACAAGAGACTCGGAGCCATCGGAGAACATCACCTACTATGTTTGAAGGAACTAGTGCCGAACAGTACGAAGCATAAACAACTGCAAGCATCGTGTCGTATTGAACGTCTAACTCCGCGTGAGTGGCTTATTGTCTGTATCACCGTCAGGTAAGACTCTGCCTGTTAAATGCAGGTCCGACTTCAAGCCTTTCAACCTTGCGAACGCCACCGCTCCTCGCTTTTTAAAACGGGGAACAGGAAGATGTGAATCGATCGGAATGAATGAACGAAGACCATCCACGCACGTCTATGGAGTTCATCATAGCGATGAAAGCGATCACTGGCACGAGACGTAAATCAAGCTTGCGCCTCAGTCGTCTTTCTGCACCAGTATCTCGTCCAGGAGAGTTGTCGACCTCTCCAGGGCTGGCTCCCTCGACCTTTCCGTCAAAATCGGTTTGGAGCATGTTCGATAGGGTGAGTAGGAAATCTGGAAGTGAGGGACATTTCTCTGCAGCGGGATTATATACGATGTGTTTTTCGAGGAAGTCACGGAAGGGTCAGGGGCGTCAACGAAGCGATCGAAGCCATTGAACGGCACGATAGAGCCGTTCAATCGTGGGAAACTTCTTACACGTACAGATGAAGCGTCAAAATCGCGAGCGCAGACATGACAGTGACCATTACTGGCCCTCTACCATAGAATCGTTGGAATAAACATCCTAGTCAGCAAGCTGACAGTGCGCGACCAGTAGAGCGCCAGGCTGCATGAATTCCAACTTACGCTTAACACTTGCAGCTGGGAGTACCGACGCTGTACGCACGAACCTTCAGGTCGGCAAAATTTGTCGCTTGCCATGGACGACGGCCAATCTAGGCTAGGAACACGGCGAGGGTTGAGAAATCTTCGAGCGCAAAACTATAGTATCTGAGAACACGTGATGATCTATCCAGAGCATCACATCTTCGAATAGACTTCCTGCAGTGTATTGAGGCGCATGATTGTGAAGATACGAACACCAATTCCACGGGTAGCCACGAGACGACGGGCAAGGGCACAGCTCGTTGCAGATACAATCGAATTGATATGCGCCTCAGTCTGCATATAGCAAAGAAGCGTACACTCGATCCAGATCACAGATGCCGAGCGCAATTTATACGTGGATATTCGACAGAACCTCGTGGCCAGTTCCCCTGGCATAGTAAATGTATTGGAGGCCGTCGTACTATGAACGCGTTTCCCGAGTGTCGCATTGCGTTTTCTCCGCCGACTAGTCCATTCGCAGAGAATGAATAATTCCTTGTTAGTATGTTTCCAGATCCATAGAAGGCAAACCCGATAGTACACACATCGCCACACCCGTACAGGCCTAGATATGGATCTTCCGGTAGAATTTCCGGCAGTAACCTAGCGGGGATACACCTCCGCGTTCGACTTCTTGTGGCAGTCTTATAACTTGGGGGCGGCGCTGCCGCCGGGGGACCTTGCTTGCATTGGGACGTCCCCTTGAGGTCATTCGTGTCGCGATGCTCAGGTGTCGTCTGCCAATCGATGGTTTTCGTACGTCGGAACCCACCATGAGGAGACATTGTTGCTGATTTAGGACATTGCGCCCAACCAATCAAGCATTAGGTATTTGTTTCATGTGACCTTGCTTGCAGCAATTAGGTGATTCAAAAAAGAAAATCAAAACCAATCATCAATGATTCTGT
This sequence comes from Pisolithus marmoratus, assembly GCA_024613145.1. Lineage (NCBI taxonomy): Eukaryota > Fungi > Basidiomycota > Agaricomycetes > Boletales > Pisolithaceae > Pisolithus > Pisolithus marmoratus. Next base: position 141,252 of record JANFAE010000178.1, read on the forward strand.
CAGTGTGGCCGCTACATTGTATTCAACATACAATTCTATGAGAAAGTGGTAATTTAGACCATCAACAGATGCTTTTCTTGCTTTTCGAGTATATACTCTAACCTGACACTGCAAGCATTTCACAATTTTTCTTGAGAAAACATGCTGAAAAAATTGAAGAAAGAGATACTCTTTTTTGACACATGTTTTCAAAGAGAAAAGGCAATAATAACACTTTGTTTTCTTTGCATGATTTACTAAAAAACATTGATTGATGCTAATACCCATTAGTGAAGAACCTAATGGGCATTACCATTAATTCATGTTTTTTGGCAGAAAAGACAAAGAAAACATTACATTATATTCACCTTTTTTCTTTGAAAACAGCTGAAATAAAAGAGTATCTCTTTTTTTCAATTTTTTCAGCATATTTTGGGATGAAAAATTGTGAAATGCTTGCAGTGTGAAGGCATGTGAAAACATTGAAACTGCCACAGTGTGATGGTGTGCAGATCTATTCTTTTGCCTCTAAAATCCAGGACAAGCGGTGTTGACAGGTTTGCCAACAACAAGGATGGGTACGTGCCAGCAGTCAGAGGTACTGAGATGGCTGTATTGACGACTTACTGTGGTGGTTAAGTTGCGGAGCGGATCGAGATTGTATCTCAGAGTACAGTAAACACAATCGCTTTTGCGGACGAAAGTCAGGTCGTAGGAGGATATGACAACGGTGATATTCGTCGGTGGAAGATTGAAGACAGGCGGCAACGGGGTCCAACCATGCAAGTGGGTAACCGTGTCTTTTCTGTTGCCGTTTCCCAGGATGGGCGGTGGATCGTGTCTGGAGAGAACGCAAATAAGGTGGTCGTCTGGAATGCGGCCACTCATAGAAAAGTGCTCGAGTTTACAGAACACGGGCATCTGGTGTTGGCGGTTGATGTTTCGAGCGACGGTACTAAAATTGCCTCTGCGGACTGGTTCGAAACTCGAATATTCAACAGCACTTCCGGTATCCAGTTCTTTCCTCCCCTCGGACACCATGGGACTCGCGCTGTCAAGTTCTCCCCAGACGGCAGTCGATTTGCTACTGCGTCATATGATTCCGGTTTCCGCGTCTACAGCACCCACAATGGCGATATCTTGTTCGATTCAGGTCCTGATGGTTCAACCAGTAGTCAATCATGGGAGGCCATTCCATTGGCCTGGCCATCTGATGGTCAGCAGCTGTTTGTCGCCGCTGTAGGCAGAATCATCTGTTTCGATGTTTCCAACTTTTCGTGGTCAGAATGGTCGATCCCTGAAACTCAGTCTCCGGTGTCTATAGCATCCAACGGCAGATTCATTGCTGGTTCCGCAGGCTCATCCGTTTCGCTATGGGACCGCGTATCCCACAAGCAGATCGGTAGCATTATCTCACACGCATCAGAGATATACTCCATTGCTCTCTCACCAGGCGGGGCGTATCTCGCATGCGGGCTTAAGGGCGGGAAACTCACAATTCACGATCTCAGAGTTATGCTTCCCCAGTATTTCTACCCTCGTGTAAGTATACATCAGCTCAAGAAGCTCCCGTCCCTAACAATCAATACGCTATTCTCGGGCCCTGCTCAACGCTGTAATCCGTCGGCAACTGCTTACTTCTCAGCTTCCGCTTGTGAAAGTGAGTGACGAGGTCCTCAAGTCATGGACACAGGACGAGCCGACGAACACGGAAAAGCTATTGTCAGAGGAGATCGCGAGCGCTTTAAGTCCTAAATACTACCTGCTAGCAAACCGTGCTCTTATAAGGGCGCGTTTGAGACATGTGGCACTTGCCGTAGAGGACGCAAAGGAGGTGAGCCTACGTTCTCAACACGCCATTTGCATGTTCACTTGTGCACGTGCACCTCAAGTCCCTCCAGGTTCAGCCATCGCCTATCGGCTATATTGCAATGGCGGCTGCTTTACTTGGACAGGGCGATCGAGAGGGTGCCCTATGTACATTCGACCTTGCCTTTCATGATTGTGAACCTCACGACAACAGACTTCTCTTATTACTGAAGGTGCGTGAGGTGATCTAGATCGTTCTCCCAATTATATACCTACTGCTCAGTCGATCCTTGTGTTCGAATGCGGAAATCAAGAAGAGGCGATAACGCGCGTAGAACACCTTGTGACGAGAGCAAACAACAACGATGACGGGACCACCTACGTTTACAACCAGGCACGCGCTTTGCGTCACGCAGACACGCGAGTATCATCGCTAATATTCCACAGGTCCTTGGGATAATGTACACGAGGAAGGAAAATTACGGGCGTGCTATACAGTTGATTGAACGTGCGAAGAACCTGATGCCAAAGGACAAACAATGTCCTGTCTTAAAGACGATATTACTCGTAGGTCTTCTACCGTTACTGCCTCTCGATCTAACTCCCAAGAAGATATTTGGGTGGAATTTCAATGGATTGGACATCTTTGCCCAGCAACGTCTATGTGAAACGCTCTATACCGAAGAACGTACAGTCGAAGCCATGGATATTCTCCTCAATATCATCAGGACATCAGATGAAGTCCAGGAGAGCAAGGCAACTGCGGACTGGATCACAGGTATGTTTTGTGGCCACAAGCCGGGTTGACATGTACGTTAATATCCATCATCAGATTTCACCAAAAAATGTGCCACAGCACTTGAGCGTGTTGGAGATGAAACCTTCGGATTTGCAAAACATGATGACGAATACACAGAGTACTCTGCTGCGTTGTCCCTCAATCCTTCAAGTCTCACAAGTTTACTTACGAGGCGGAGCAAAGCTCGAGCGGCAAAAGGGTTGTGGGAAAACGCACTCCAGGATGCAAACGACGTATGCATGGTATTCTCCTTGCATGAGTTGGCTCCCCACATTGCTTTATAGGCCGTGAAAGTGGATCCCTCCTACCATTTGGCCTATGAGGCTAAACGCCTGGCGCTTCATGGAACGAAACGGTACGACGATGCGATCGATGCTTTCAAGTCTATGTTGCACGTAATCGAACAGTCCCATGACCCTGCAATTAGGCGTATGTACCTCCTATATTGATCTAAGTAATTCCTGCAGATGACGGTTTCGCAGAACTACGCAAGAACTACATTTCCCCATCCGAGACGATCGCGAACATTGATAGGATTGTTGACAGGATCCTCAAAGGGACTCCCCTCGTTGTGATCGATGTCACCACTGGTTGCCTTTGCGACAGACCTGAGCGGAGGCGTATCTTCAAGGCTAGTACGATGTTCAAAGAGCTTGTTTCATCTATGACGAGGGAACTGGACAACGAGCGGATCGGACAGGTGGTTGCAAGCTTTTTCGGATATAGCATGTTCTCTCACGCATGGCAGGGAACCGAGCCGTCGTTCCAGGAGGTTAACTTAGTCAAATCCGTGTGGAACCTCCCTGACACTCCCTTGCACGAGAAATTGCGCAATTTCTGCAAGGAGACGCGCAGACTTGGTCACAATTGGGCGTGGTCAGATACCTGTTGTATCGACAAGACCACGAGTTCCATCCTCAATCAATCTCTTACATCTATGTACAAATGGTACATGGATTCGGCAGTGACGCTCGTATTCCTTGCTGGGGTAAAGCATCCTTCCAAGCTCGGGGACCTTACACGTAGTCTTTGGATGACGCGAGCATGGACTCTACAAGAGCTTCTCGCTCCGAAAGTCGTGCTTTTCTATGACTGTGAGTGGAAACCATACCTCAGCGACACAGGCACGAACCACAAGGAATCCCGGGAGATCATAGGAGAGCTAGCAGACGCTACTAAGACTCCCCGTGGAACGATCATCACGTTCTCTCCAGACGATCTCGGGGTGCGCGAGAAACTTCGTCTCGCTTCGACACGCAATGTGACGGTCGAGGAGGATGTCGCGTACTCTCTCATTGGCATATTCAAGTCAGATATCAGACCTCACTACGGTGAAGGAGCCGATGCTCTCGGACATCTCTTGGAGGAAATTGTAGCGCGGTCTGGCGAGGTCACAGTCCTTGCATGGTCAGGGATGTCATCGTCATACAATAGTTGTCTCCCGGCTTCCATTTCCGTTTACAGTCAAATTCCTTATAACCCTCCGTCACTAGAAGAGGAAGAAATGGAAACTTGCGTCATGGAACTACGTAGTAAGTTGGCCCAGAAAGAAGCCTTACGTATCTATAGACGGATCAACACTCTTCCATACCCCCGTTTTGCCACCCGACGTCTACATCTTCCGTGCATTGTCTTCCCTGTAAAGAGATTCGGTATACTGGAGCAACGGGAAGGCAATGAAAAGGTATATCGTGCTGGAGTATTAGGGCTTGGAATCGTGGAGTTCACCACCGCAGACGATCTCCCCCTGCACGAGCCCCAGAAACTTGTCTTCGCGCATCCGTGGATTCGTCATATCCAAGGTCCGAGTAGTAGGGTTGTCTGGGGAGGTGACTTCGAGTCTGATTCTGTCTCTGACACGGATTTGTATTTCGACGCTGCATCAGATGAAGTGGCGCACCCTTCTCCGTTAGAAGCTGTACCCGCGCCCCAGGTTGACGAATATACCCGAGCACTACAGATGATTGTTCGCCTCGGCCAGCCGTTCAGCGCGTTACTTCTTGTACAGCGGCCGAACGGAGAGTACAACAGGGTCGCCGCGGAGAAGGAGATTGTCGTCCCGGGACTCGGAACTGACATTACCCCCAAGAACATTCAGGCGACAGTCTTGGAAATCCTATGAGATGTGTGGGGTTAGGGTTCGGGTACTGGTTTATAAAGTTGGTCCGCCTGTCGTCTTTTATTGGTTGTTTTTTCCTTTGCGTTCCATTTTCATTACTTTACTGGCTACATGGAATGCCGAGCGCGTCTGCTTTGGTAGGGTTTGCACTCCCCTCTCGTCACCAGATGCACTCGCCAGAGCTGCCAATGATGCCCGATGTGCAATGCCGACCTGAGTGAGATTGTCCGTCGACTAAGCTTGTTTCCCGCTCACCGAGACCCCGGACACCTCGCTGCACTACCACCCTGTTCTCCCCAGCTCCTCTCCTGACCTCTCGCCCCACACTTCCCCGTTACAACGACAACAGCGAACCGGAATCGTCTCACAAGCATGTTGCACCCGGGAATCCATATCTGATAACCCCTGACCTGTCTGCCAAAGGCGGTCCTCGTCGCCAATCGTCGACGACCATCAGCGCGGACTCAGGTGCCGAGTCCTGTATGCACAAGTTCTGCACGATCCTTTGTCTATTGTTCTGACCTGTCTCTCCTAGCATAACTTGAGAGTGGCTGTATGGATAATGACACAGGAGCAACGATGATTCTTGTGCAACGATTGGTTCTCCAGGTGCTGTGAAAGTCGCATACTCGCGTTTTGAATGCGACTACATGTTATCGTTCTAGTTTATTCTAGGAATATCAAATGCATCTCGTCGATCGGTGCAGATAGCTAGAAAGCCAGCGAGACGAGTCCTGTGCCCGTTGTCGTTACCATTTCTGCGCAACGCATCCACAGGCAAGTTCAAATGACCCATGTTTATGAGAACAGACATCATCACTCTGACATGCAGGGAGTTACGAGTAATTTGATACTGAACAGGGAGGAATAGGACACAATGAAAATCGCACCCTTCATTGATCCCCTGTGGTTTCTTGAGCGACTATATGTCATCTCCAGCCCGGCAGCCGCCTATCAATGTGAATATTGGCGCCTCATGAAGGACTTAGGACAAGTGTATTTTGCAGATCTTCATGCTTCCTCGGCTGTGGAGTGTATATGTTGGCGATACGACTACACGCGCAGGTCTCCTGTGCGCATAGCCGTCTCGCTAACATGTACCTTTCATGCGCAGTGCATTCACAGGTAAATTCGCATGCCCCCTATTGGATGGGACTTGTATCTAAGAAAATACGAGTACGTGGCACAGAGTAGGCCCCGGGGGGGGGGGGGAATGAGTGGGACACAGTGACGTTGCGATCGTAGCACCTCTAGCATCACTGAGCCCCTGTAGTTACTTCAGCGACCATATGTCATATCCAACCTGGCGACCAGCAACCACATGAACATTTTCTATACCAGCGCCTCCGACTCGCGGATTTAGGGACAGGTGTAATGATTTTCGTACTTCGGAGCTTTGCTCATGTATGCTCATCCTCAGGATCATCAGCAGTGCAGAGTGGAGGGTGCGATTCCGGCGCCAACGGGTGCTGTCCAGTGCTACTAACACGAACTGGCCATAAAACAAACAAAAACACTTTGAGCCCATTGATTGGTCAACATCCACGATAAGTATGTATGCCTGACTAGTAGATATGCGGCAACCTCTTCCTGCGGCTGAACGCCTCATCAAACGTCATGCCTTCCAAATCTGCAGCCTTCTCGATGCGTTCGCGTTCGTCCTTCTCTAACTCTTCTACCTCCAGGTGTTCCATACGCTTATTTTCCCACATTTGTATGGTCCGAATAGCTGGTAAACATAGTACACATCAGCGCAGTGTACTGGCCGCCCGGTCGGGTTACTTACTGAAGGCGAGGGCCGTTGCCCCCAATATAGAACAGAGGCATGTCAGAAACGAAGGATGGTACTGCGGACTCCAACTCTCTTTCCACATGTACGAACCAACGCTAAAAGATTGAAGAGATTCATCGTGGGGGGGTGGGTAAGAAGCCAGTCACGCATACTGTTCACTTACAGAGTGCCGACATTCCCAGAACCAATCGTAAGAGCAATAGCGACGCTGCGTTTACCGGGTGGACGAGGGATTGCATTGGCGACCCATGTCACTAACAGCATATAACCTGGGATGAACAGGAGTTACTTTCATGACAGCGTTAGTCCAATGACCACACATACCACTGTATATTAGAACCATCAGGTATTGAGAGAAGTATCTTTCTGCAGTTGCCATTGTCGATAGTGATATAACAAATCCGACGATACTGATCCACCAATATATGGCCAAATGGAAGAACCGTTCACCGGTGCGGTCTGTTCATGTCAAGCGAGGTAATGCTCGTTGTTTTAAGTTGACTGACCAGAATGCCAAGCATTAATGACACCGACTGTCGTAGGAAGTATCCATGGTGGACTGTCAGGGGAACAATCAGTACATTTTGTATCACAGTCAGAGAAGAGTGGCGCTAACGCAGCCAGCAGAAAGGTAACCGTTGTGGAGTAACCAAGGGTGGCAGTCAGCCTGAAATAGATCAGGAGTCAGAAGAGGATTTTGATATTGAACTGACGTGGGGAAGAAATTTGTAAAACTCGATGATAGCCCCACAGAGAAAGCTAACAGCATAAAGAGATAGACCTTCGCATCTTTAATGGCCAGCCGAAGGCCATTTAACATGCTTGCAGACCGATAAGCAATGAACACATATTGATGGACAGTACACCATTCCCACCTGGCTTCTTCCGAGTCTACATCTGCCTCGCCAACATCTTTGGCAAGGCGAAGTTGTGCAAGGCGTTTCTCTTCGACACTCAGCCACCGAGTATTGTGGGGCTAGTGACCATAAATGCTTGATTCGGGATGGACTGTCTTGGAGATGGGACGTACGTAGTCAGGAAGCAGCCACCTACGCATGACAATCCTCAGAAGAATTCGAGGCAGTGAAGGACAAAACTCCTTACATTGACAGAATTCCCACAGTCACAGTGACGATACCTTCTATGAAGAACAACCTGAATAGAGAATAATTGTCGAATGATCATAGAGCATTTCGAAGGGAGACTTTCCATCTCCAGGCAGCTATGTGGAGCTTGCCTTCCATAGTCCCTAGAACCGCAGCAGCCCATAACTCATAGTGTCTCAGTACAAATGGACGTTGCAGTCACAATGGCAACTTACACTACCGAATGCATACGCTGCCAACCCACCAGCAGTCAATAACGCTGCCCTTAGCCCAAGCTCCTACAAACCATAAGAACGAGCACTTATGGAACACATGAGTTACTACCTTGCGTGGATACCAACTCGATAGGAGGTACGCAGAGCCTGGAAAATATGCAGCCTATTTTCAAATCATGTGGGTAAATTTGTCCCGATATTAGCCAGCGACGTTCACCTCAAAAAGTCCTAGAAGTACACGGCACGTAATGATAGTGTTGTAGTCCTTGGTTAGCTAGGAAGGAAGTTAAATTTGGCCGGGCCTCTCTTGCAGAACTCGTGTTACTCCAGTCAGTGCACTTATAGATCCCCACAGAATGACACAACATCCAATGTACGTTGACGGCCTAAGCAAGAGGTTTAACGTGGAAGGACACGCGGGATAAAATTATCGGAACTGACCTCGTGGTATGGTGTATAAACTGACAAAATCGTGAGTCCTATAACAAGAGAGCCGTCGGAGAACATCACCTACTATGTTTGAAGGAACTAGTGCCGAACAGTACGAAGCATAAACAACTGCAAGCACCGTGTCGTATTGAACATCTAACTCCGCGTGAGTGGCTTATTGTCTGTGTCACCGTCAGGGAAGAGACTACCCGTTAAACGCAGATCCAACTGCAAGCCTTTCAACCTTGCGAACGTCACCGCTACTCGCTTTTGAAACGGGGGAAGAGAAAAATGTGTAATAGTCGGGATCAATGAACGGTAACCATCCACTCACGTCTATGGAATTCATCATAGCGAGGAAAGCGATCACTGGCACGAGACGTAAATCAAGCTTGCGCCTCAGTCGTCTTTCTGCACCAGTATCTCGTTCAGGAGAGTTGTCGACCTCTCCGGGGCTGGCTCCCTTGACCTTTCCGTCAAAATCAGTTTGGAGCATGTTCGATATGGTGAGTAGGAAACCTGGAAGTGAGGGACATTTCTCTGCGGCGGGATTATATACGGTGTGTTTTTCGAGGAAGTCACGGAAGGCTCAGGGGCGTCAACGAAGTGATCGAAGCCATTGAACGGCGCGATAGAGCCGTTCAACTGTGGGGAACTCCTTACACATACAGATGAAGCGTCAAAATCGCGAATGCAGTCACGACAGTGACCATTCCTGGCCCTCTACCATAGAATCGTTGGAATAAACTTCTAAGGATAGCCAGAAGCCGAAAATCCGCGGCCAGTAGACTCCCAGGCTGCAGGAATTCCAATTTACGCTTAACACTTGCAGCTGGGAGAGCACGAAAGCAGACCCTCGTCCATAGAGGCTCTAGCAAGGTACCGGCGCTGTACGCATGAACCTTCAAGTCGACAAAACTTGTCGCTTGTCATGGACAACGGCCAATCTAGGCCAGGAAAACCGCGAGGGTTGAGAAATCTTCGAGCGCAAAACTATTGAGCCTCAGCTGATCTCCCTGGAGAAAACAAGAGATAGACAGGAAGTCAGACATCCTCGCATTTAGACCGTATCACGCGAGAAAGAAAGAATAGAAGAGGGTCGAAACCATACTTTTAGAAAAACCTCGCGCAGCAAAGTCGAAATCAAATACCGACTTCTGGGTGATGTGTAGACATAAGATCCCAGACTTGTGAACATACCTTCGAGCAAACGTGGCCACCACGGTCATCTGACGAAGTATCAATACAACGAGTTGCGTTCCCAGAACGACTAGTTTGGGTAGCCTCGAAGAAGATCCAGATGATCACGAGCCATGGACGGGTACGGGAGGTGTAAACTCTAAGAAGACGTGGTGTTCCATCCAGAGCATCGCATCTTCGAATAGACTTCTTGCAGTGTATCGAGAAGGATGATCGTGAGAGTTAGTGGAGGAATACAAACACCCACTCAACGGGTAATTAGGTTAACCACGAGACGAGGGCCGGCGGGGTGAAAGGGTACAGCTCCTTGCGAAGACAACGGAATTGACGATCGTGAAGTCACCTAAAAGTAGTCTGCAAGTAGCAAAGAAGCGTAGTCCAATCAATGCGTGGACATTATTAGTTCGACAAAACCCCGCAGTCAGTTGCCCTCGCAATGCCAAATATATTGGTGGCAGTAATACCAGGAACGAGTCTCCGAGCTTCTCCTTGTGTTTTCTCCGCGGATCGGTGCATTCGCGGTGAATGGTGAGACGGGTTTGTAGAAGACAAGGCCCGGCGCTAGACCTTCCGGTAGAATTCCCCGCAAACCGATCATCAATGATTCTATCACTGCGGCCGCGCTACCAACACAAGCCAACCATAAAGCAGGAAAAATATGCAAGTGTTCGTCCCGGAACTTTTAGCCCACTGAACAACACGCCATCCGACTCCGACTAATAGATATTCGGCAACCGCCTTCTGCGCCTGAATGCCTCGGCATCAGAAATTTTACAAGAGAGAGAGAGAGAGAGAGAGAGAGAGAGAGAGAGAATTTCTATATTTATATACCGCAACAAGTAGACTGCTACTAAGACATGGTGCCCAAGGGCCAGTATAGTATGTTGTAAAGTATATACTACCTAATGGTAGTTGTGGAGTAAAACATGTAGTTTCTAGTTAGCATCTGGGGTATATGTATATGCACAATGTCAAGTGGTGATGCCCAGTGAAAATTGGACATTACCAGGTGTGACCACACATTGTGAGGTGTGAATTTCCTTATTAGGATTATACTTAGATAGTGTCAAATATTACCAAATCTCAAATGATGGCTTTGCCACACATTGCATTACCTTTTTGCATGTGTGATCTGCCCAATGTTGTCCATCTCGGCATTGCAGTTGTGCAAAGCAATGTAATGCTTTGTCACTTCAACTACTAACATGCAAGCACAGACCTCCCTGCTCCCCCTGCAGCCTACTGGGTACCAATACAACTGTGTCTGTATCAAGTATGGTTTCAGATGGCTTCATAAGGTCTCTCATGTAGCATGGAAGCAACATCTTGCCAGTGCAAGCTCAGAGGATGAGTGCCAGCAAATTTGCACTGCCAGGCTTTTGGGAGAACAGATAATGAACCTTCCCCCTCTTTCCAATCCTTTGTCACCACCAGATCACAACTGCTCTGTTCCTCCAAGTGTGTGCAGGGCTGAGGCATGCCAGGGCCTTGCCAAGAGGGCAAGGGAGGACCATGATCCAAATGAATATGTGTAGAAAAGGGCTGTAGGCAGCCTCAGTAGTGACTCAACTACTAATATATTCAATGTACCTGTAGGCAGCTACAAGGTATCAGTAAGTAGTCTAATGTGAATAAAGTATGTGCTTACCCTCAGTAGTGACTCAACTACTGAGGGAACAGTATGAAAATCATACTACTAAGTGCGCTCTAAGCGCTTATGTAAGCAACCTTAACTCGCACCTAAGTCAAGCATTACAGGGGAGATTTACAATCTCCAACACACCCCCTTAAACTCCACTGTATGATTAGGTAGGGGTGAAGGATATAGAACTCGAAAGAAATAGTATACCAAACATTTGAATAAGAATGAGTATATGTGCTGCAAGTGCAGCTTCGAGTCCGTGTGGAGCACGAGCGTTGTTTGGTTGTGTTTGCCACGCCGCGTTGTGGCAACTTCCCGTTTCGGAATCCATTTGGTGAGCGCGCGCCCTCCGGCCTTGTACCGTGATCGCAAGGCCGCCGTTTCGAATGTAGAACGTTTGTTGATGATTCGCGTCCGTCCAGGAGGTATCCCATGTCGCCAATAAGTGTCAGCAACATTCCAGAGGAGTTTCGCAAGTTTGCGAGGTGGCGGAATGGGAATAATGAGTTTAGAGGCTTGGCCGCCTCTCGTTTCGACTGTACTGACGTTTTTAGATCTTGTCTTGATCCTACTGCGTCGGCGTGGGTCCCCGAGGGTCCCAGAAGAGTGTGCGAAGTCGTTTCGAGCGGGTTTGGATGGCGTAAGTAAGCCGTTTGGCCATTTCGTCTCGTGCTCGCTGTGCTGACACTCTCTGTCAGTTAGCAGCGCTTTTCTGACTCCATGCGAGTTGCTGAACTCGCTACTGAGCTTGTCATCACCCCCATCACCAGCTCTCTTATCAGGCTCCTTCGGGCGTCTCCCCAAATGTGGTACGTGGGCTTGAATCTCCGCCGTGTTGGCGCTAACTGCCCTTATCTCCAGTGTCGTCGTCTTCAACACAAGATCTGGGCTATTCCCCCACCCAACTCTAGGAGATATAAGCATCCCCATCCCCCAAGCCTTGTCAGGCAGGGTATTTCGTGTAGAGTGCCCTTGGTGAGTTCGATGCGAGTGTTGCGATGCCCGCTTGCTGTCAAGTTTGAGAGGTTTCGTCTCTCGCTGCTCGTCATGCCTCGTTGCAAGTGATGGGTTGAATTCCATACTCGTAGCACTATGCATCTGCGCTGGCGGGTTGTCCTGTGGTATAGGACATTTGATTCGTGCGTCAGGCGGTGGTGGACCAGGTACATCAAGAATCATCTTGCCGCTCGTCGGGAGACTCTGATCCTGTCCGAGATACGTTTTCGGTGTGAATCCAATTGAGCGTTTGCTGGTCCGTTTGGCAGTGTCGCCTGCAGGCTCGCAAGCCTCAGGACTCCACATAGGTAGGTTTCGGCGCTCGGCAACCTCGTCAGCTGTGCGCTGACTCCTCTCGTCAGGCGCTTCAAGTGTGCTTGCATGTTCCAGCCGTTCTTGATCTGCATTCCCATCCTCAAACATGGATAGGATATCCACCACTTGCCGCGTGTCTACAACCTTGGCCTCGGGCTTCGCTTGCCCAGTCTTGGTCTCAGCGCGTTTGCTTGTAGTGTCCGGCAGGTCTCTCCTTGTTGCATCTGCGTCATCTTGTATGCACTGACTGCTTTTGTCAGGTGCTTCAGGCGCATTTGTGCATTCTTCTTGTTCATCTGGCCGTTCCAAGTCTGTAGCCCTATCTGCAACCTCTGATAGGTCGACTTCCACCTGCTGTGCATCTACAACCTCAATCTCGGGTGTTAGGTGCCCAGATTCGGTCTTGGCGCAGCCGTTTGGGCTGTCCGAAGAGCCATCTTCTTCCCTAGATGGGATTTCTGGTTCGTTGTGGCCGTCACAAGTGCTCTCAGCACTTCTAGCAGTCGTGCACTGCTCGGATGGCATGTTGTGCTGTCGTGAAGCTTCGTCAACGATCTTCAAGCTTTCAGGTCTTGGGATTGAACCATAGCGGCTCTCGAGGTAGGCGAATGCTTCGCCAGGGGTATCCAGATGCATACACAGCATTAGGATTGAGTCGGGTAGACCGAAGATGATATATTGGTGGGCCATGGCGGCCCGTTGATGCCACGCGTCGTCAGCAGTTTTCCAGGCTGCGATGACATCTCTCTCCTCGTTGGTTCGTGGTGTTTGGCCGGCACCATATTCCTGTAGTAACTTCGGAGTTGTCGGTCGTGTTTCAGACCCATCTATGTGTCCCATCAAGCCGTCTTCAGAGATAGCCTTCAGCACCCAACTGCCATAGGTGTGCCAGTTGCAGCCGTCTTCTGCAAGCTCGGGTTCCATAGTTTATTCCTATTACTTTCGAGTGTAGTAGAGATATTTTGTAGCAAGCTTGAGTAGCTTCTGTTTGAGTCGAGTACGAGTTCTCCTACAATAAAATTTTCCGCGCTAGGCGGGGCTCATAACCTGTAGAAAAGGGCTGTAGGCAGCCTCAGTAGTGACTCAACTACTAATATATTCAATGTACCTGTAGGCAGCTACAAGGTATCAGTAAGTAGTCTAATGTGAATAAAGTATGTGCTTACCCTCAGTAGTGACTCAACTACTGAGGGAACAGTATGAAAATCATACTACTAAGTGCGCTCTAAGCGCTTATGTAAGCAACCTTAACTCGCACCTAAGTCAAGCATTACAGGGGAGATTTACAATCTCCAACAATATGTAGGTTGTTGCAAGTGTGGTCATATGAAGCAGTCCATCAACAGCAATGAAACTGAGGTTCTGTCTGGGAACCCTTCCCAAACAGACACCAACAAGCTAGCTGTGCCTCTACTATCCCAGCCAGTGCATCCAGCTGAAGGTGAACTAGATATTCCCAACCCCCAGGTATTTAATCTCTTTGAACTCATGATTTTACAAGTACCTGATGAACCTCTCTTCAGGTTGACAGAAATCTGTTTGATACATTGGATGATAATGATTTCCATGGCTATCCTGGTGATTACTTCTCTCCCTCACCTTCTCTGTCCTTCTCACCTCTCCCATCAGATGAAACAGATGCATGTCTGTCACCTCCATGGCCAGAACACATGGACCAGACCCCACCAGACTTGCAGACAGATAGATGCCTGCCACCTACACCTCTTGACCATACTCCACCAGATCTGCCAGTGTAGGGAGTCTATACTCCCTAAGGCTGCAAACTGACTATAGTGGCCTTTCTTAGAGTCAACTGTCATTCTCTCATGCACCCTACTATGATCATGACATTGCTGCTTACTCCAATGTCACATGCCAGTTACTATAATGTCACACCCATCACACACCCCTACTCCCACCAGCAAAATCACTGCTGACTCACCAGCTACTGTATTAAGCCCATCTCCTAATGCATGTACCTCCTTCCTTCACATGACCACTAAACACCATGTGTCAGTGACCCTTACTGACCTGTCATGTGCCATCCCAGCCCCTTGGTGTCTATATCCATGCTACAAGTGCCAAAATGGCTGCCTCCCTAGTAAACATCACTGCCTGCATCCTTCCTTCATCAATGAAATTGCTGCCAGCCCCACAGCACCTCCCTCTGACCCAAGTATGTAGTTATACCTTTTCTTCTTTACTTACCTTTGCAATTCTGGACCTTGTTTGTTTTAATTTCCATCTACATCACTGCAGCACTTGTGATTGTCTGTATGTCAGTCTTTGTATTTTTTTTTATTGCTTTAGATGTTTGACAGATTCAAAGTATTCCAGTTTTACCTTAGAAACCACTGTCCTTACACTACAAAAAGTCTGCTGTACATAGAAAAATAATCACCCACCTTTTGGAGTCAACATCTGCATGTCTGAGAGTTTCTTGAGTCCTCAGAGCTAGTCTTATTGTCTATTTGCTGTCTTTGAGTCTTTCTCCATCAGTAAATTGCTGCCACTTCATTAAACCAGTCCCCTGCATCTACAAGAATTTTCCCATCACCTACAAGAGTCTACAATTGCTGCCCACTGAGTCCCAGGCATCACAAAGCTTCTACCAATCCAGAAAAACTCCCTGTTGCCCATTCCAAGGTGGACTTTTGAGTTCTTCATTGCCTGCATTCCCCAGCCTCAAAGAAAAGTCCACCCTTCATCTTCCAGTGCCCCTTCTGTCTCCTTCTGACTCAGCACCCCTTGGGATGAGCCTAGGTCAAACCTACAGCCTCCCCACATTCCCCTTGCACTCTCACAAGAAGAGTTGCCCACATCATTTTGGAGCCCACTGTGAGGGGTCTGTAGATCTGGAAAGGAGATCTTTACAACCTACCTGCCACCAAACAGAACTTAAAGAGCTCTTAGAGCCCTTCCATTGTCTTTCTATATCATCATCTGATCTTTTTGTTCCCACTGATAACCCCCAAGATATCCCAGAACTTAGTTCCCCAGATTCAGAGTTTTTCACCACAGATTCCCCACATTGTCCAGAACCCACCTCTTTGTCATCAATTGATATACCAGGTGCCTTCGAGCTTGATGAGTCATTCACACCACTGCCAGATCATCAAGAGTTATCACTGCTTACTGACTTATTGTCTTCATCCTCCCCAACAACCTCAATTTTTGCCACTGAACAGCTCCTCCTTCCTTCATCATCCCTTAACCTCTCTCAGAGTCTTATTCAGCCACTAGTCCAACCTCCTCCACTGATACCATCCAGAAATTTGCCTTCAATTCATAATCCCCCTCCCCCTTCATCATCAATTCCAGTTCCCATGTCCAACTCTACTAACCATCATGAAATGCCACTTAGGGGCTCTAACAAAGCCCCCAAATTTTCAGGAAAAACAGAAGATATTTGTGCCTACTTTGAGGATGTTGACCAGATCTGCACTGATGCAGGAATCACTGATGACAAGGTCAAAATTAAGTGGGCCATCTGTTATGCTGACTGAAATGAGTCAGAGTTATGGTCGTCTCTCAAATCTGCTGCAGAAGATGACTGGGAGGACTTTACTAAGGAAGTAACCAGTTTCTACCCTGGCACTGATGTTAAAGGTCATCAACACACTAAAGCTGACCTCAAAACCCTCCTCCATCACCAAGTACAGAAGCCCATGTCATCCCTCAATGACCTCAGCAAATATGTCCACAAATTTCACTGTATCATTGCCTTCATCAACAAAAAGAAGAAACTCCCTGACAACTATGTCAACAAGAAGTTCCTTGAAGGTTTCCCCCCCAGATTCTGTAACCACCTTGCCACTTTCCTTCAACTCAAGGATTTAGATCATGACATCAATGATCCATGGCCATTTGATGATGTCTACAAGCATGTGACCTACCTCTTAAGTGGAGCATGTCAAAACATTGCTCAGGTCAACAGCTTGGCCTTATTCCCCAAATCCCATTCCCAACTAACATCTCTGCCTACTATCCTGAAATGAGAATATGTCCAAGCTGCTGACCCTGGCTTGGGAAGCCACCAGACTCAATATCAAGAACAACAATTTTGCTGCTCCTTCAATCCCCACTGCTTCTTCTGTGGTGGCACTGATGGTCACAGGACTCCTGAGTGTGAACTGTGCCAGGAATATGTCTGCCCAGGGAAATGTGTGCTCATTGGCAGTAGGGTGTTCATGAAAGATGGCTCTGACATCCCCAGATCCACTGCAGGGTGGAATTTCAAAGAAAAGATCAACAACTTCTTGGCTCTTCAAGAGTCTATAATGGCATCAGCTAATCTAGTGTCTATTCAGTCTCCAGGAACCTCATCTTCATCTTGAGGATGTGATACCCTGCCCCACCTCGTCAATACCATGTTCTTTGGCTCAAATGACACAGAGGAGTTTCAGGTAGAGGTTCACCCCTCATCCTACCTTGTCAACAAGGAGATTGAGGATAATGCTGACAAAGAAGACAAGCATGCCCTAGCCAGAGCCTATGCTCAGGTTGAGGAGCTCAAGAATGCTATCAAAAAGAAGAAACCTGCTCATTTTGATGGTGTTGAAATCCCTGCTTGTTGTCCTCATAATGCTCCTACTGTCATCCCTCCCCTAGCCAACAACTCCACACCAACAACAGCTTCGAACACTCAGCCATCATCTAACATCCCTCAGACAAGACCAAATGCCACCAAGGCATCCAACTCCAAACCCCAATCTAAATCTACTCCTCAGTTTCATTACCAGAGTGGCTTTGATGAAGCTGCTGCTACTAAACATCTTGTATCCCAAGTTTTAGGTGCCAAGGTCAAAGTTTCAATGCAAGATCTTCTAGCCATTAGCCCAGAAATCTGCAAACAGATCAAAGAAATGGTTATGATGAAGAAGATCATGATTGGTAGCCTCAAGACAGTGTCAGAATCATCTTCCTTGTTGACTTGGGCTTTGTATGAACAATATCTCATCAAGGATACTGAGGGGAAGTGTGTTGGCCTAGCCACTGCTCCTCTTTGTGCCATAGATGGAGTTTGATATGAACTATCATTTCTTTTTCCTTTTTCTCTTTCATTTGTACACACGATGCATCTACTGACGCTTACACGGCTTTATGCCTTCCCTTTACAGATGCTTACTATACGCCATCCCTTATATGGCCTCCCCTTCCCTCGATCGGACTTCTCCGATCGACATGACTTGTCTTATCTCTTCTGTTTCTCCCATGATGAGTCATTTCCCCTTTTTGGACTATATTCCATTTTACATGTCCTCGACACATCTCCCCTTTACCATGGACCTATAGTTGGTATGCAGGCTGTCCTCTCTATCTCTAACTTGACATGTCTTTGTTCTCACAAGCACGTCCTCTACACAACTCACCCAAAGCATGCCAAACAGTCTGAGGTAGTATATATACATGTAGGGACTCGCCTGTAATTCCCAACTTTTAGCTACCTTGCAACCAGGATAGCAACTTCTCAGAACTCCTCTGACAGAACAGCTTGCCTGGCCATAGAAGGGGTAAAACTATTAAGCCCTTGAGGTCAACCCTGGAATATCGCAAGCGCGCTGATTGCTCCCCTTGAGCCTCAGCACCAACACTTGTCGCTTTTGGCAGGTGAGATATCCAGCGCATAACAAAAGCTAAAAGTTCCTTCTACCAAAGCAAACGAAAAACCCTCTCAAGAACTTCGGCCTCACTCCGAAGTCTTCCTAGGTCGACAATCGTCCCTAGCGAAGTCTCGAGTTCCTCATCACCATCCCTGAAGCAGTAGCTTCGATCGACTACCTCTTCAACTCTAAGGAGGGACCCCCTACGGTAACCCGTAGCCCCCCTAGAGACCAACCCCTGAATGCAAGGAACAACTGCGGGAAATACCCCAGCCTTCATTCAAAATACTCAACACCTCACCATGTCTTCTCAAGGCACACCACCCGATCCTCAGAGGCCACCCTCTGTAGCAGGATCAACCACATCCTCCAAATTCCGACCCCTGGTTCCCTCTAGAAAGGAGCCAAAGCAGAAGGAGCAACCATTGTCCTCTGGAACGTCTGCTTTACCTCTCAAGAGAGAACACTCCTCATCTTGCTTCCATCCCTATCCCCTGGAAGAGAGATCCCCCATTGCCTCGAGACTGGATCCTTCTCATATCCCCGGATCCCTTACTCACTGGCAACCTTCCCTTAAGGACTTCGAGTCCACACTGACCCCATCTTTTCTCGAAGGAGCTAAAGGAGTCTTTGCAGCCTTTGGGTTAACAAACCCCACTGCAGGAGAAGACCCTCACTTCACAACACCCCGACAGCCTAAGGAGGAAGAGGAGAACTCTTCACTTGGAGGTGACCTTTTTCAAGAAACACAACAACTTCAAGACCATGACATCGAGATGTTGGAAGATCCCTTCAGATCACAAACTGAGGTACCAGTCACCGACTTGGTGAGGTGGTACCGGGAGAAGTATGTGTCCACGACAGACTTTACTATCCCAACCAAACCAACAGACCCTGGAGGCTCTAGAGGAGGTCCTGAGGAGAAAGGAAAGGGACGTGACTCTTACTCTGGAGAAGGGTCTGCCAAGGAACTTAGCCTGAATCATCCACAAGAGTATGATGGCAACCATGCCACATACAATGCCTGGCTCACTTCTATCAAAACTTACCTGGGCATCAACTCTCACATCTACTGGACAGCCAAGCAGAAGATTGGCTTTACTCTCTCCTTCATGATGAAGGGCTCAGCACAAGCCTGGGCAGAGAACTATGCCAAGAAATCTCTCTTGCTCAACATGGTCCATATTGTGGACACATGGGCAGGCTTCCTAGCAAAACTAGACCAGATGTTCAAAGTTGGTGATATATCCCAGATGGCGCTACTCAAACTCTCTGCCATCCGACAAGGGACAAGAACCTTGGAGGAATACACCACTGACTTCCTGAACGCAATGAACAGGGCAAAACTTTCGGAGACCAGCCCCGAGGCCAGAGTCTTCTATGGAAGAGGCCTCAAAGCTGAGCTGAACAAGTGGATCCTCAAAACCAACACCTGCCCGACAACCCTGGCAGAATGGATCCAATCCGCCACAGCTGCACAAACAGCGCTCTCCCAACTTCACCTGTTCACTGGTCAACAAACTGAAGAGGACTGGCACATCCTGGGGCAAAACCACTCAAGACCCCATCGAGCACCTGATTGAGACCCATATGCAATGGACGTGGACCACCACCAAAATTCTGGGGGGCCTCCAAGGAAGCCCTGGAACCAGAAAGGCAACTCACAATCATGGATCAGAGAGATCATGTGCTGGGGATGCAACGAAACCAGACACCGAAGGGCAGAATGCCCAAAAGAGAAGAAAAGCCCTGATCGATGGGATCGCTGTCAACAAATCAGGCAACTTCTTGAAGAACTTGAGAAAGACGAAGAAAGAGACATGGTGGGCGTTCATATGCTCACTGATGACAACATCAAGAACAACAAGAAGGATTTTTAAGAAACTCCCCTGTGGCTGCACAGGGAGGAGTTGGACAATTTTCTATCACTTCAGCTTGACCAATTTGGACTGCTAAATCTACTTCTGTAGATATGGACTTTGAGCAATTGAAAACCGTTTCGAATTCTTCATTGTTTGGGTCCATGTATTTGGTTGACCGGGAAGACACAGAAATCAAAGCGGTGATTGACAGTGGTGCAGAGGTCAATGTCATTCACCCAAAGATTGTATCAAAATACAATCTAAAACGAACTCATGTCAAACATCCTTGGACAGTGAGAAGCTTCAAAGGGCCTAGCCAGCAGAAAGTGACTCACATAGCCACTTTCAATGCCTGGATCTTTCACAAACTAGTGAAGATCCATGCCTTTGAAATGGAGCTGAAATCTCAGGAAGATGTCCTGCTAGGGATGCCCTTTTTGGCCGAGTACAACCCAATATTTGACTGGAAAAAGAGGAAGATGATTGGGTTTGGAGACCCCTGTCTCAGGGAGTTGAACCTGTCATCTGACGAAGAAGATTACGATGACAAAGAATTCATAATGCTGCAGAAAACCTCCATATCAACACAACTCGAGGCGGCCATCCAGAAAGAGGATGTCACTCTCCTGCTGCACTACAAGAAATTCACAAAAGTCTTCTCTGAAGAAGACACCCCGCTACCCCCTCGTCACCCATATCTGGACCACGAAATCAAGCTTTTGGACAACTTCAAGCCAAAGAAAGTACCAATCTATCCTCTTTTGCGAGAAGAACTACAAGCGCTGGATGAGTTCCTGGAAGAGAACCTGAATGCAGGAAAAAACAAGATATCCAAATCACCACAGGCCTCACCAGTGTTCTTCGTCAGAAAGAAAGATGGAAAGAAGCGGCTAGTACAAGACTACTGCGAACTCAACAAATACACAATAAAGGATTCCTATCCTTTACCAGATGTCAAATCCCTTCTCGACCAACTGGCCGAGTCAAAATACTTTGTGAAATTTGACATTCGCTGGGGATTCACCAACATCCATGTAAAGGAGGGTGATGAGTGGAAAGGAGCCTTCATCACCCTGCGAGGACTTTTCGAACCAACTGTCATGTTCTTTGGACAGTGCAACTCTCCACCAACATTCCAATGCTATATGGAGACCACGTTTGCAGACATGATGTATTCGAAGAAACTTGTCATCTTTATGGATGACATCACAATCCATGTGAAAACAAAGGAAGAACTTTATTGGCAAATTGAAGAGTTCCTAGTGATCGCCCTAAAGGAGGAACTGAGACTGAAAATCTCGAAGTGCACCTTCAAGACAGAAGAAGTCGAATTCCTGGGCTTTCTCATCGAACAAGGGCAAATCAAACCATTGGAAACAAAATTAGCAGCGATCAAGGACTGGAAAACTCCCAACAACTTGCACGAACTATGACAGTTCCTTGGATTCTGCAATTTCTACTGACAATTCATCCCATCGTTCTCCCAAATTGCCACACCTCTTCACTGCCTCTCAAAGAAGAACGTCCCATATAACTGGGACTTGGAGCAAGCCGACACATTCAAGCAGCTTAAACAAGCGCTGTGCTCCCAGCCAGTTCTGCAACTCCCAGACTTTTCAAAACCATTCACACTCTTCACTGACAGCTCAGCCATTGGCACTGGAGCTGTCCTCTGCCAACAATTTGAAGACAGAGAGCTCCACCCCTGTGCCTATCTCTCAAAAAGTCTGGTGGGAGCCGAACAAAACTATCAGGTGTATGACCTGGAACTCCTGGCCATCGTGCGAGCCTTCGAAGAATGGCGCCATTACCTCATTTCCCCTGTCACCCCCACTATGGTGTACACTGATCACCAAAACCTCACCTATTATTGGTCACCACAACAACTCAGCCAAAGACAGACATGATGGGCCACTTTCCTTCAAGATTTCCCTATTCAGCTAGCACACAAACCAGGTAAACTAATGACAATCCCAGACTCCCTCTCCCGCTGCCCCAACTACTCCTCTGACCCATCCCCAATGACTATGGTGCTACCGGACTCATTGTGGCTTGAAGGGGGGGTGAAACTGCTGTTTAAACCCTCGAATCTGGCAGGGGGCACTCAAAAACCAACCTCTACTGGTGCGCATAAGCTGAAGGAAAAGGAAAGAAAAGGAGAAGCCCCACTTACACCTCGAAAACCTCAAGAGAAGAGCCAAACTCTTTCATCATCACTCCCTTCCACCCACACTTCCAACCTTAACAACAAATCATCCAGCAATGAACGATGGTTGGATAGGGGAGTGTACGTGATTTCTCAAGAGCTATTCAGCAAAATACGAGAATCAACACCAAAAGACGAGACTCTTACCAAGAATGACAAAATAAAGGAGGAGAACGATCAAACAAAATGACACAAAGGTCGACTCTACGTTCCCCCTCCCCTCTGATGCGAGTACCTCTGGGATAATCATGATCTAGCCGCAGCTGGACACCCTGGAGTGAAAGCAATGATAGGAAAGATGAAGAACGAAGTCTGGTGGCCTGGAATGTGGAAACAGGTTAGAGAGTATGTGAAGGGATGCCCCAGCTGTCAAGCCAATAAGGTCATCACTCACCCTCTCATGCCTCCCATCATGCCAAATGATGCAGCAAAAAACCCATTCCCATTCAAACAAATCTCCATGGACTTCATAACAGATCTCCTGGAGTCAGAAGGATACAACTCCATTCTCACCATCGTGGATCAAGGACTCACAAAGGCAGTGGTCCTCGTTCCATGCAACAAAACATGCGACTCCGTCAAATTGGCAAATCTCTTCCTATGCTATGTGTACCCCCAATATGGCATTCCAGACGCAGTAATATTGGACAGAGGTCCACAGTTCACCTCCACCTTTACCACCAAACTCTATGAAGCCCTAGGGATCCAACAGAAGCTCTCTACAGCCTACCACCCCCAAACTAATGGCAAAAGCGAACACATAAACCAGGAGATTGAGACCTATTTACAGATGTACTGCGATGCAAGACCAGAGGCCTGGGCTCAGTACCTACCTCAAGCTGAGTTCGCGCACAATT
Source organism: Pisolithus marmoratus (assembly GCA_024613145.1). Taxonomy (NCBI): domain Eukaryota; kingdom Fungi; phylum Basidiomycota; class Agaricomycetes; order Boletales; family Pisolithaceae; genus Pisolithus; species Pisolithus marmoratus. Next base: position 164,181 of record JANFAE010000178.1, read on the forward strand.
CCAGGGTCCATTCCGTCCATAATCAAATGCCCTATTCCCTCCTCTATGGATATGACCCAGTGCCCTACCCCTCTGCGTCAAAACCAACTGATGCGCCCACAGTTGATGATCACATGCAACAACTGGCTGCCAATTGGGATTCGGCACTTCTAGCTCACAAAGCTGTGCAAGAAGTGATGAAAGCCAGAAGCAAGGGACCTTACACCACCCCAAAGGAAGGTGATCTAGTTTGGCTAGATGCATCAACCTTAAAAAGGGACGTCCTGAGCACGAAGCTGGCTCCCCAACATGTTGGCCCCTTTGAAATTATGAAAGTAATTTCACCAGTGGCTGTTCAGCTGAAGATCCCTGATACATGGCGAATACATCCAGTATTTCACATGTCATGGATCTACCTGTTTGAAGAAAACGATGAATATGGGAGAGCCGAAATGCCACCCCTACCAGACCTGATCGATGACTTACCCAAATGGGAAGTTGAGAACATCCTCAAACACCGAGTCCTAGGCTCGAGAAGGAAACAAAAAGGATGCATCTCTGCGCCCAGAGGAACAGCCAAACAACAAACCTACCAATACCTGGTCAAATGGACCGGATATGGCCATTCCTCTAACACCTGGGAACCTGAGGAAAACCTATATAATGCCCTCAAAATCCTCCACTCCTACCAGAGACACAACTGACTTCCTCTCACACATGGCTCATGAACACAACTCTGAACACTATTCCTCCCTCGATGAGTTTACCCTATCAGACTACAAGAACTCCCATATCGCCTTCTCCGATGACTTCAACTTTTCTGCCTCTCCACCACCTCCCCCACTACAGCACCTGCCAACAGATCGAAACATCACAGCAATTCAGGAACACTGGGAACAGGTCACCACTGGTGCACCAGGACCCATTCTGAACCCCCACTCTGCATTCACGGTTCGTTCGCTCTCCCTCACAAAGGGAAAGCGAAGGGCCAGAATCGCTAAGACCGCCCCCTACCCATCTGCCTTACCCAAAAGACCCTACCTTCCCCTCGGCTCCTATCGCTCATGCAACACCCCTACCTCTGATCACTCCCCCTCCTCTCCAGTCTCCCAAACTGCTGATACTGAAACAACCTCTCCCAACTCGACCCCTGATGCACCCCCTATGTCCATCGCCCCAAAACTCACCCAGTGACAGACTGTGTCCGAGGTCAACCCCCCCTCCGAGACCAAGGCACGCTTGGTACCCTCGGTGGAACAACTCCTCCATATTCTGTGGGTGCTCAAAAACTTCGAGCACTGGGACTCACTTGGCTGGAGAGCAGGTGAACACCATGACCGCTTATGGATGCTGTCTCAAATCTACTGAGGTTCAGAATTCATAGCTGCATGTGTTCCCCAACTTTTCACCACTACCAAAAGCATCGTTGGACATGTCACCAAAAAGGTCGACCTCGACCTCTTCACAGGAGACAACATCAACGATGTTGGTGACATTCAATGTGCCATTGTGAACCTAGCCTTCTTGGAATTCGGGGAACAACTTTGGCAGTCCTTTCGAGACTTTCGCCCCTTCTCTGCTCAAGCCTCTGACCCAGCATCAACTCTTGGATGCAACAAGGGCAAGAGCACAGAATCTCCTGGACCTAAACCTACTCTCTCAATGCAACAAGAAGCAGATCTTCAGTTCAGTGGACTATCTCCACCATCGTGGACAGAAGATCAGCCAGAGAGTGGTGAATCAGGAGGACTGGACGAGGGATGAACTCCAGTGGCTTGTGGAGCTAGCCTCGAAAGGCAACCAATGAGCTCTAGCTCATCTTCAATTTCAAGCGACAGCACTTCCACATACGGACTCAACGATGATGTCACATCAAATAGGCACTCTGTATGGCTTGAAGGAGTCAAGACCCTCCTCAACCACACCACCAGCCTCCTGGCTGAGAGATCTCTCAGTGGAGATGTTGGGTACGTCGACTGGAGGAACTTCTTACACTCTGCCTACTTCAATTCAGCCGTACGAGTGCTATGCCTTCCCTATGCCCTAAATGCACGGTCCCTGTTCCCTCTTCCCCATCTCACCAGCTCCTTCCTCATCATCCCTTATGATGACGACCTCCCGAAGACCTTGTCGGGCAGAACCCAAATCGACTGGAGCAGCCCCTTTTGGGGAATGCACTGCTTCGACTGCACTCGACTCGGTCACATCAGGTGTGCCAATGGCAGAGGATCTCGCTGGACGCAACCGGGAACCATGCTACCTAGGACCAGGCCCCCACGACATCGCCGTCGGTCCCCTACCAATCCCTCCATCACAAGATGAGGCAATCATTAAAACTTTCCCCCAACTCACAGTCGAGCTCCTGACTTAAAATCGAGCCTCTCCCTCAAACCTTACCTGCCTCTCCAGTGCTTTGGCCTTGAGAGGGGGGTAATGATACAAACTATCATTTCTTTTTCCTTTTTCTCTTTCATTTGTACACACGACGCGTCTACCGATGCTTATGCAGCTTTATGCCTTCCCTTTACAGATGCTTACTATATGCCATCCCTTATATGGCCTCCCCTTCCCTCAATCAGACTTCTCTGATCGACATGACTCGTCTTATCTCTTCTGTTTCTCCCACGATGAGTCATTTCCCCTTTTTGGACTATATTCCATTTTACGTGTCCTCGATGCATCTCCCCTTTACCATGGACCTATAGTTGGTATGCAGGCTGTCCTCTCTATCTCTAACTTGACGCATCTTTGTTCTCATGAGCGCGTCCTCTACGCGACTCACCCAAAGCACGCCAAACAGTCTGAGGTAGTATATATACATGTAGGGACTTGCCTGTAATTCCCAACTTTTAGCTACCTTGCAACCAGGATAGCAACTTCTCAGAACTCCTCTGACAGAACAGCTTGCCTGGCCATAGAAGGGGTAAAACTATTAAGCCCTTGAGGTCAACCCTGGAATATTGCAAGCACACTGATTGCTCCCCTTGAGCCTCAGTGCCAACACTTGTCGCTTTCGGCAGGTGAGATATCCAGCCCGTAACAGAGTTCTCATGGACAAACTTTGTGTTGAGTGTATTCTCAACAGTGGATGCCAGGTAGTTGCCCTTAGGCATGAGTTATGGGAGGCCTTGGGTGCCCCTCTCTGCTCAGACATGTGTATGACCTTGGAGGCCACTAACCAATCTAAAGAGAGCACTCTAGGGGTCATCAAAAATGCCTCTCTTCATATTGGGCCTGTTGAGGCCCATCTCCAGATCCAAGTCATTGACAGAGCCCCCTTTGACCTCCTTTTAGGCTGCCCATTTTTCTGTCTACTCAGCAGTGTTCTCTGAGACTTCCCAGATGGCAAGCAATCACTAGAAATCTGCAACCCCAACTTGGGCCACCAACTGTTAATCCCCACTCATCCTCATCATCACCTCTATCAGTACCCTCAATTCATAAACCCAGAAGATGAGGCAGAGTATTTTGCATGCCAAGAATGCCACCACCACTTGGATATGGGAGAACAGGGTTTTTAATGTTGGTCAATGACTTGCCAGAGTTTTGAGGAGACCTAGAGAATATAGTATCCATGTGTTCCCTTTATGTTGCAGACTCCCCTTCTTCATCTTCAGATTTTATTTTACCTCCCTCCACAGACTCTAAAGAAAATGCCACTGCAACCTATTTGTACAACTATAACACTGACAGTACACCTGTTCTTGATCCTTTCAATTTGAGTTTTGTTTCTCCAAAAGATCCCTTCCTATTTTCTATGAGTACTATGGTTTCTCCACTGACACTTTTGGTCCTAAGATCCTCTCTTCATTTTGACCCAGTTTATCACATTTTGAAGTACAAACCTGTAGTGAAGAAGGTGAAACCTATCCTGACTGCAATGCCTGTCGAGTTCAGAGTAGAGCATCAGGAGATTGGTGATCCTCTCACAGACCTACCTGTATTACCATACCACCCCCCTCCTTTTGTTCCCAGTTCTAGATTTATGGCACAATGAGCAGAAGAGCTCAACCTTGATCCTGCCAGGTTCCTTTGGCTAGTGGAGTTAAACCTCATTTGATGGCTCGTTCATACCCATGAGGTGGCATTTGCTTGGGAGACCTCCAAAAGAGGAACCTTTTGTGAAGATATGTTCCCCCCTCTGAAAATTCTGATGCTGTCCCACAGGCCCTGGGTTGAATGAAACATCCCTATCCCACCTGCCATTTTTTGAGATGTCATTAACATCATTAAAGAAAAAGTTGCCACTGGAGTCTATGAACCATCCACCTTGTCCTACCAATCCAAGTGGTTTTGCATCATCAAGAAAGATGGGAAATCCCTTCGTCTTGTTCATGATTTGCAGCCACTAAATGCCATGTCTATTCAGGATTCTGCAGTTCCCCCTTTTGTTGACTTGATTGCAGAGGCCTTTGCCTGCCACTTGGTGTATGGTATCCTCAACTTAATGGTAGGGTATGACCACAGAACTATCCACAATGCCTATCATGACCTTACCACTTTCCAAACTCCTATCAGCACTCTTTGACTCATGAAACTTCCTATGGGTTACACAAATGCCATCCAAATCTTCCATGGAGATGTCTGCTGGATCCTGAAAGAGGAAATCCCTGAGGTTACCATCCCCTTCATTGACAACTGCCCCATTAAAGGGCCAAAATCATGCTACCAAAATGCCAATGGAACCTATGAGATGATACCTGAGAACCATGGGATTCACTGCTTCATTTGGGAGCATCTCCAGAACACCAATCATGTCCTTCATCATCTTTGCCATGCCAGCACCATGGTCTCTGCCAAGAAATGCATAATCACTGCTCTGTCTATCATGGTTGTTGGGCATAAGGTATCATATGAGGGGAGGATCCCAGATGAAGCCAAAGTTCAAAAGATTGAAGACTGGCCATACTGTGCTAACATCACTGAAGTCAGGGGATTCCTAGGTCTTTGTTCATACTGCCACATCTTCATCAAAGACTTTGCCAGACATGCACATCCCCTCATTGAACTGACCAACACTGCAAGTATTTCACAATTTTTCTTGAGAAAACATGCTGAAAAAATTGAAGAAAGAGATACTCTTTTTTGACACATGTTTTCAAAGAGAAAAGGCAATAATAATGCTTTGTTTTCTTTGCATGATTTACTAAAAAACATTGATTGATGCTAATACCCATTAGTGAAGAACCTAATGGGCATTACCATTAATTCATGTTTTTTGGCAGAAAAGACAAAGAAAACATTACATTATATTCACCTTTTTTCTTTGAAAACAGCTGAAATAAAAGAGTATCTCTTTTTTCAATTTTCTCAGCATATTTTGGGATGAAAAATTGTGAAATGCTTGCAGTGCAAGAAAGATGTCCCCTTCAATTTCAGAGATGAACACCATGAGGCCATGGACTATCTCCACTCAGCCATCATTTCTTCCCCAGCACTCAGACCTATTGACTATAACTCTGCCTTACCCATTATCCTTGCAGTTGACACCTCTAACATTGCTGTTGGATATATCCTCATGCAGGAAGGTGAAGATGGCAGGAGATACCCTGCTCATTTTGGTTCCATTACTCTCAATGATCATGAGTGGTGTTATAGCCAGGCAAAACTTCCACTCTTCAGTCTTTTTTGAGCCCTGCATGACATGTGGCTTTATATATTTGGCATGCAGAACTTGGTTGTGGAGGTGGATGTGAGGTATATCAAGGGTATGATTAATAACCCTGACTTGCAGCCCAATGCCACTATCAATCATTGGATTGCCAGTATTCTCCTTTTCAACTTCACATTCATCCATGTACCTGCACCTAAGCACACTGTGCCTGATGGACTGTCTAGGAGGCCCAAAGCTGATGAAGACCCTGAGGTAGACAAAGAATATGAGGATTGGGTAGATGAGTGTGGAGCTTTCACAATGGAACTGGTAAATTGCCAAGAGCCAAAGACACTGCCACTATGTCTTCCTGTTAAATCACTGCCATCTGTCTACTGCTTATCCAATCCCCCACCCCAGGACATCAGCATCTTTACCACCATAGAAATGCTGGCAGATAATGCCACAATAGAGATTCCATGATCTGAGAAAGTGAAGCAGAGAGATGAAAGGTTAGAAGTGGTGAAAGAGTTTTTGGAGACAAAGAAACCACCAGACAGGACAGGAGAGAAGGAGCTGGGAGACTGCTATTGATGGCATCAGCTTTTTAGGCCAAAAAAATGAGACTTACATGGTGCTGACAGTATCCTTCAGATGAAGTACAACCTTTTTGATGCCAGGTGACTGAATATTGACCAAAAACATGTGGGTCTCCCACTTAGAAAGACTACCAGTGACTTTGATGTAGATAATGTCATCAACCATGTTAAGGACATGCATACCTGGAGTTGATGACATACTGTAGTACCTAAGAGAAAAAAAGTCCATGTATTAAGGTCAATTAAAGTTCTGTTGGAATATGCCAAGTGGTATGGAAACAGGCAATGAATCTAATGGAATAACTTACCTCTTCACCCTTACCCATCCCCACTGTCCTCAACAATGTCTGTAGGGATGATGACATTGTTACCAACATCCAGCAACTTGACTGGACCATTTCTGAGTTCATTGTCACCCACAAACATGACATTCCAGCTGTCTTTCCTGCTGTTGCTGCACATCCCTGACATGAATTTCCCACAGGGAAATGAGATGGCAATGACCTCATTCCCCACCATTATGAACATAAGTCCTTTCATTAGTGAGCAGAGCTTATCACCACATCTGTTTTAGGGTGCATATAGCCATGAATCCAAGCAACTTGGCCTTCTACAAGAGTGCATAAAGTTCCTTGAAGGACAGGTAATGAAGCTTACTATTGAAAACAACACCCTCAGGTATGTGTTTCTAATTCTATAGCTCATATTTATAAGTCTGTCTATAGGACAGCATTCCAGTGCCTGGCAGGTGCTGTTGGCTTACACAATATGGACCCTTGCAAGGTCAATGGCACTTCACTTTCTCAGGTCATGTCTTTGAAATCAAAGGAGGAAGTAGCCCCCCCAATGCCAGGCAACTATCCATCCATCTGCTTCTGGGACTGCAAAGACTGGGACAAGTATCTTGAGTCACCTGAAGGTCAGACAAGCAAGCAAGGAACCATGGGTTACCTTGAAGATAAAGATGGCAACCCACCTTTGTGCAAGACTGCCAAAGCCATTTGGAAGGTTCTTCATGGAAGCTGGGTGGAGCTCATCAACTGGGAGCTTGCACCTCCATCATGGGGAAGACTGTCTGCAAGCACTCAGCAGTTCATCCATAGCCTTATGGAAAGTGCTTACCCAGACTTCAAATTTGCTAATAATGGGTGGAAACTTGATTATCTTGCTAGCATGATATATCCTGCCTGGCAGAAGGGGTCCCTGGATGACAATGGTAAGTGGAAGCAGAAAAAAGGGAAGGGGCCAAAAATCAAGGATGACAAGGACAAGGATGACAGCACAGATGAAGTTGGAATGAAATGGAAGGGTTTGGTCAAGTCCAAGGAAGCAGGACCAGTGAAGCAGTTCAGAGGTATGTGACATGCATGTTCATACTGACCAAGCTGATGCTAGTCTGCAAGGGAACTCTAAAGAGGAAGTCAACTTAACACCACCCACCTCAACTGCCTCACTCTTGCCTCTCCTTTCTGATGCATCTGTTTCACTGTCAGAAATATCTATGGAGAGTGTTCCCCTAGGTACCTCTGGTGTCAATGAGGCACACTCCTTTGACACTCTGCATGCCCATGTGGAGAAGGATAGCATCCAGTACAGTTCCAATGGTGTCACTAATGCAATATCCATAGACCCACTGTAAGTAACCTTCAAATGCTAGGGCCAAAACTGAATGTAGTACAATCTAGTGTGGCACTCACACTTGCTGCCTGCAAGGTGCAAGATCCTCTGCCTCTATCCCTTGTCAACATCTCTCAAGAACCCCTGCCCAGCTCCAGAGAAAATGAGATGCAATCAAGTGCAAGACCAATTCTGGAATTAGAGGATGCCATCATACCAGCTGCAACAGCAAAACTATCTCCAATACCTGGTATGCTTGATACCATCATGACACCCACACCAGTCAGCAAGTCTACCAAGGGCAATAAGTTTCATCCAGGTCCAACTAAAATGGACAGTATGTTTCTAACAAGTAGCATGAACATTTGGCTTATATGATCTCAGTAATCTATGTGCTCATTGCTGGCACAAGCAAGTCAAATCAGGTGGATTGACAGAAGAGTTTCAACAATACTACAATGGCTTAACTACAGAACAATGAAAGGTAAGTATTTGAATCCAACCATTCCTTTCAGTGTTCTTAGATTATGCAGGCATATGATGACAAGGCCACAGCACTGGTGAGTATATTATGTTATAGGTGGCAAAAGTCTAATTCTCTGGTCAGGCTGCAAGCAACAACTGGGACACAAAGATAATTTGCAATGGAATGCTCTATTAGATTCAATATTCCAACTCCCCTTGCATAAATGCATCATTCATCCAGATGTCATACAATCTTGGTCACTTCAGACTCTCCACCACCCACTTAATACCCAGCACTTCATCTGGATGCTTTCAACACTTGACCACATGTTCTCTGGTTCATATTTTATCTGCTCACAGTGGGCTAGTGCTGGCTAGCACTGGTAGTCATGATTGTGTATAGTACTGTGCCATGCATAATGGAATGAGATTTGGTGATATTAGAGCATATTTTGCAAAAGGCAAAAAAACCTGAAATGATCATATCAGATGATACCTGGCAATATTGTAGGATAAAGGACTCCTGTACCCAGGATATGAGGAAATATGTCATTTTATGTTTTATGCAAAATTATAATTTGGCATCATACAGGACTCTGCCCCAAAATATCACAAATATGATATTTTGAAAGGTTTCATAGGGAAATATGATGGTTTATATCTTGCATTCACAACCACTCTCAAACTGATATTTTGTCATCCTGGGTCACACCCAGTAATGTCCAATTTTCACTGGGGGTGATGAACATATTATTTTGTAATGTACTGTGAACAGAATAAAACTAAGAAAGTGATATTGGCTTTACTCTGATGAAGAGGACAGGTGCAGGTTGTTGCAGCTTGGATTGTTTTGCCTCAACTTTTTGAAGCCATTTGTTTCCTTGAGGAAATTGGAAAGGGCTTCTATTCCCTTCTCTGTTCCTAAGATATCCATTATGATGAGGTCTTCTGATGCAGAACATGGTATGTTGCAGTTGGACTCACAGGCAGGACACATTGCCAGTATATGGTTGCAAGTTTGGATATGTTCACCACATGGGCAGGAGGCATTCTCTGAGGGGACAAAGGTGGAATAGTACTTGCCTGTGAAGGCATGTCCCATTTGACTTTGAATGAGCCTTCCATATATTTCCCATTTAGCTTTGCAGAAATGGCTGTGGGGTTTAAGCAACAGGGGCAAGCAATCTGCAGGTGTGAAGAAACTGTTTACTTTTAGCATGTTGCACCAGTGTGATGTCCATTCCTCCAAGAGGAGAGTTCATGACTGGTGCCTTTCAAATGCATATGAAGTGGTGTTGTTAGCATTATTGGGGAGAGGTGCCACTGTTGCTTCTTTTGCTAAGGCACCTGCTTTCTCATTCCCACTTATCTTGGCATGCCCTGGGATCCAGGAGATACACAGATGGTTCAGGGTGCTGTTGCCAAGAAAAGTGTTTATGGTGTCTCATATTTGTATGACAACATGTCATGAGGTGAGAGGAGGGGAACCTGATATTGCCTGTATCACAGCCTGGTTGTCTAGGAAAGAATGGATGTTGTGGATGTTGTGTGTGATTGCATATACAACTGCTTTGTCTAGTGCTCTTGCCAGTCCCATGAGTTCCACATCAAATACCTCATTTTTGCTTCTGAGGTTAACTTTGCCACTTATAACTTTGTGGGTGAGGTGGAAACCAACCCAGCCAGTCCCAACTTTGCAAACACTGTCCTTGATCTTCAGGGAGCCATCCATATACATGAGTAAACATTGTCTATCTGTGCTGAGATTAAGTACAAGTTCATTGTGTTCCTTAGTGGCATGTTTTCTATCTTTGTCATTGTCTGTTGATGTTGGGTTGATTGATAGCCTGGTGTTATATTTATCACAGAGATCATCCCAGGGCAGGATGGAATTTTACAAGAGCCTTATATAAGCTTATTTGCACTTCCTCTAGCTTATCTTGCTTGCTCAACTTACACCACATCACAAATATTAACATGAGGATTATTACTATACCCTGCTCTGCAAAAAAATGCACAATGATGCATCCTAAATTGTTCACCTTACTAGCTGAGCTGTAGGAGGTGAATTATGGATGGGTTTTAGGTGGCCAAGACAAATAAGCTCAAATAAGATGCTTATAAAATTACTGATGGCCCCTCATCAAATGTTATACCTTCCAACTCTGCAGCCTTCTCAATACATTCACATTCATCCTTCTCCAAGTTATCTATCTCCTGGTGTTCCATGTGCTTGCTGTCCCATATTTGCATATTCCGAACAGCTGACAAACATACATATCAACTCAGCACACTGCCTTTCCCATCATTTTACTTACTGAAGGTGAAGGCCATTGTTGCTAAGAGGGAAAAGAGGCATATGAGCAGTGAAGGATGGTACTGTGGGCTCCAACCCCCTCTCCAAACATACGAGCCAACACTAAGGGATTGAAGAAAGTTGACATGGGAAAAAAAAGGCAAGTCATGCATCTCTATCCACTTACAGATATCCGACATTCGCAAAAGCCATTCGTGAGAGTAATGGTGGCACTGCGCTTACCGGGTGGACGGGGGATTGCATTGACGACCCATGGCGTCAATAGCATATTACCTGAGATGAAAAGGAGTCAATTTCATATCACATCAGTTCAATGTCCACACATACCGCTGAAGCTTAGGGTCATCGAGCATTGCGAGAAGTATCTTGCCGTGGTTTCCATTGTCGATAGTGATATGATAAACCCGATGATGCTGGTCCACCAACATATGATGAGGTGGAAGAAACGTTCACTGGTGCGATCTGTTCACGTCAAGCAAAGTGTTCCATAATACTTTGCGCTTACTGACCGGAATGCCAAGCATTGACAACGCCAACTATCACAGAAAGAATCCATGGTGCACTGTCATCGAAACATTCAGGACATTTCCCATTATGGTAACAAAAGAACAGCACGAACGCAGCCATCACAAAAGTAACCGTTGTGGAGTAACCAAGGGTAGCAATCAGCCTGAAATAGATCAGGGATTAGAAGAAGATGTTGCCATTGAACTGACGTGGGGAAGAAAGCTACAAAACTCGTTGATATGGATAGGGCGAAATGCATGACCATGAATAGATAGACTTTCGCATCTTTAACGACCATGAGAAGACCCTCGAAAATGCTTGCAGAGATATGAACAATGAAAACATATTCGTCGACGACAAGTTATTCTTACCTAGCTTCTTCTGAGTCCATATCTGCCTCGCCGACATCTTTGACGAGCCGAAGTTGTGCAGGACATCCCTCTTCAGCATTCAACCATCGAGTATTGCGCGGCTAGTGATCATGAGTGTTTGACTCGAGATGGACTAACCTTGAAATGGAACGTACGTAGTCGGGAAGCAGCCACCTATGCGTGATAATTCTCAGAAGAATGCAAAGTGGCAAATGATAAAGAGCCATACATGGACAAAAGTCCGACGGTGACAGTGACGATACCTTCTATGAAGAACAGCCTGAATAGGGAAAGTACTTATCAAGTGATCGTTGAACGTTTCGAATGGCGACTCACCATCTCCAGGCCGCTACATTGAGCTTGCCATTCATGGTCTCTAGAACCGCAGCAGCCCATAAGTCACAGCATCTCAGTACAAATGAATGCTGCTGTTGCAATGGTGACTTACACTACCGAATGCAATCGCCATCAACACACCAGTACTTAACAACGCCGCCCGTAACCCAAGCTCCTGAAAAACATGAGAAGGAGATACTGATGGTCGCATGGAACTCGTAAGTCACTTTACGTGTGTACCAACTCGATAGGAGGTACGAAATGCCCGGATAAATTGTAGCCTGTTTCCAAGCTGTCTGGGTTAACTTGTTCCATTAATGGCCAACGTCGCTCACCTCAGGTAAACCAAGAAATACACGACACGTAAGGATACTTGTGTAGTCTCGGGTTAGCTGGGGGGTAGGTCAGTTCTGGCTGACTCTCTGCAGAATTTATGTTACCCCGGTCATTCCACATACGACTCCCCACAGCACGACACAACATCCAATATATATCGACGGCCTAAGCAAGCAGTTCAACAGAGGGGGACTGCAGAATGGAATCATCGATACTGACCTCGTGATATGGTGTAGAAACTGACAACATTGTGAGCCTTGCGACAAGAGAGACCCCCGGAGAAATGATCTACCATGTTTGAGGGAACTAGTGCCGGGAAATACAAGGCATAAGAAACCGCCAGCACTGTGTTGTATTGAACATCTGACTCCATGTGAGTACCTATTGTCTGTGTCACTGGCATCAGAGAAAGAAGAATTACCCGATAATGCAGATCCGACTGCAAGCCTTTCAGTCTTCCGAACGAGACCGCTATTCCCTTTTGGAATGGGGAAAGAGAATGTAAAATGGTCTGAATGCAGAACATCTACTTACATCTATGGAGTTCATCAAGGCGAGGACAACTACCACTGGCATGAGACGCACGTCAAGCTTGCGCCTCAGTCGTCTTTCTGCATCGCTTTCTGGTTCATGAGTGTTGCTGAGCTCTCCGGAAATGACTCCTTTGACCTCTCTGTCGGACTCAGATTGAAGCGCACTCGGCATGGTAAGCGGGAAATTTGGAAGTGGTAGATGTTTCTCTACAATGGCGTTATATCGTATATTTTTCGGGGAGGTGATGAAAGGGTCAGGTGCATAAACGAGGTATCGAAGCCATTGAATGACAAATCAGAGCCATTCAGCTGCGTGGAATCGCATGTACGCATGGAGCGTTGAAATCGCGCGAATTGATTATTCCCAGCTTCTAGTGTCCAAATCGTTTGGTGGAATGTGAGGCTGTAAGTATTCCAAATTACGTCTCACGATGGTAGCTGGGAGACCACCAGAGCGAGGAGTCTCGTCCATAGAAGAGACATTCAGCAGACGATGCTATACGCATGAGCCTTCAAGTCGGTAAAACTTGTTGCTGCTACTACCTAACGTGTCAGAGAACTGAGTGCGGCTACCAAGATAAGGAATCAAACCATCGAATCCCTTGCGTGAAGAGTGTTCGATAACTCGGTTTTCACCAGGGAGGGACATGGTTCTAGACCCTGATAGACTCTTAAGTTGTCGGGCAGTGCCAGAGATAATGGAATGAACTGCATCCAGTCCACTAGAACCGCTACCAACTTAGGGGTCTAGAGACAAACTAAGAGTCAGGCATCCTCGTATTTGGACCGTACTATACCAGGTAGAGCATGATCAGCCAAGGTGGAAACCTTGCCCCCTAAACTTGAAATCACAATATGATCTGCCTGGTTTTACGAACCATGGTACGTATTTCGTGCGAGAATGGAAGGCGCGTGCCGGAGAAGAATCCGTGATATCTCGTAGGTTGGAAAGCAGATGCGGACGACCATGAACCTAAGAACACAGATAGGATGCCCGCATCAGCCATAAAACTTGTCCAGAGCAGCATCCCCAGATGGACGGATGATCACGAGAAAGTTAGCAGAGGAACATTGACCGTCGATTCAATGTGTCCACGTTGAACCTCGAGACGACTAGGTGCAAAGGGAGCGTGAACACGCAGGACCCAGAATTGCAGTCGAGACTAAAGTTCCAGAGTTGCGTAGTGACCTAGCCCATAGTAGCTCACAAAAGGCAACTAACCTCATGGCATGTGCGCCGATGACTGTCAATTTAGTCACCAGGTTAGGTAGTTCAGGTAGAATGACCCATGCCCAGTCAATACGAGGACACATTGGCGGTGGTAATACCGGGAACGCTTCTGCGAGCTTCGCATTGCGTTTTCTCCGCGGACCATGTGCATTCGCAGAGGCAGTAAAAAACAACCTAGAGGGGATATATACCTCTGCGTTCACGTCATTTCAACGAGGCCATCACCGACAAGGATTCCATATCACTGCGGCCGCCATATTGTATTCGACATCGTGATGTCGAAGCGAAGTACTACCTATCTGGGGAAAGGCACAGCCTCACAAGCAGACCGATCACGACGCACTTATTCCAGGCAGAAGACGAGAGGCACGCTCAATTGAGATACATATGCCACACGATAGATCCCTAGTCCCACCGACGTACCTTTCTACAATCTCCTTTCTACAATCTCCTTTCTCGAAGACGATGACTGGCTATTTGCTGAAATAGTTCTGTATAAGTGAACGTACGAGTAAACGAGAGTCATCGGCGACGGAACGACAAGAGTATCCACCATGCACAGTCCCTATCCCTCCCCCGGCTACATATAAGCACAGCTGCAATCTTTGAGGATGGACCCAATGGGTGGGCACTTACCAATCACCTTCACCCAGATCATATGGACGACAAACGGATGTCATGTCGTCGGGGATGCTCCTCTCAGCCTGATACGACCATCCTTGAGCCGTTCAGTGATGATGGGACTCGCTGCGGGTCTATACTTGAACTCTTTCGAGTATCTGTTTCACACGTGGGTTCAATGGCTCGCCGCAAGTCACTAAGTGTGGGATGGTAGACATACCGAGATGCGTAGATGACTTCTTGCTGAGGTTTCTTGTTTGGTCTGAGGGAGTAGGAGAGCCAGAATAGGAAGATGATGAATACGATGAGTGCAGCACGCTTCCACGCTGGTGGTGGTGGTGGGTTGAAGCGGGGATCTGTAAGACGACGCGTGTGTGCCTTCGACAGTGTTCGAGTGTCCTCGTCGTCGTCGTCGTCGTTGGGCACACGCTGGTACGTGGACATGGTGGACGCTGTCGGAGTTTGAAATAGGTGAGAGGAGGAGTGCCAAGATCATGTCTGACGAGGAGGACTTGTCAGATGGCAGGAACGGCGTTGCCAGCGGTGCGTTTTGACTTTCAACCAGGACCACCGCCGTGACCACCCATGGCACCGTCAGAGTACGACTCGGACGTCGACATGGCAGTCGAACCGGACGAGCAAGACGTCGAAATAGATGAAGACGTGCGTCTGTCCAACGACACATCTTACCAGCGCTCGCCGTTCTCACTATTACACTACAGGAGGCTTTGGACGTGGAATCGGAAGAACTCTCCCTTCCACCTTCACCTGCATCGAAACCGCGACTGAAGATCAAGTTAAAGCTACCGCAGGTGCCTAGTTCGAACGAACCCTCGAGCAGGTCTACATCTGCTCCTAGCGGAGAAGGCCCCAGCCAACTGCCATCTCGCCGAGGGATATCTAAGGGTACGGTCTCTATCGTTGTGATATTCCAGTGATATTTGTTGCTAAGGACGGATAGATTACGTGGAATCAGAAGACGGTGACGAAGATGGTGATGAGGACGGGGCTATTGGAAGCTCTTCCCGCCCCATGACTTCTCGCCAAGCTGTTCTGGCAAGCGTCGTGGACTCATCTCACGTATCTTTGTGTGCGTCAAGCACGCCCCATTCAGACGACGAACTGACATGGTAAATGTAATGCAGCAGAATCGTCGAGAAAGAAGAAACAGCTAACAGAGGAGGAAATCGCTCTCCGTCGAGAGGAGACAGCTCGCAAGCGGAGGAACCTTTCTGAAAAGAAACTAGAAGACGAAAAGGTCCGTCCCTTTTTCCTAAACTTCCCACTGGTCCTAACAGTATCCGATCACTGTAACCGCCCTCTCTACGCACGTTCTTTGATATACCCAGATGGAAACTATCAACCGCTTGCTGAAGAAGCAGTCCAAGTCAAAGAACAAACGTAATGTTCTGTCAACGGCGGACGATCGCACGCCGGTGTCTGTCACCCCTGCCATGGTCTCGTCCACACGCGACGGATCTCCACCACCACTCGAACCGGAAATGCCAGAGGCAGTCGAGGTGATTCCTACCTCATACCGATGGATTTCGACCATTAAACGACCCCCCGCAACGAGTGCGAATCAAGACGTGGCGATGAATGACGATGGAACGGAAAAAATGAGGCTGATGTTCTCCGTTCCTGTGTGTGCCCTCCCTAGTACGGATCACGTTCAGGCCCAGGTGGGTCAGGTGAGGGTGCCTCCGGCAACGCTTCCGATCTGTGACGTGAGTGGGTGTGGACACGCTCGGAAGTATCGGCTGGTCAGGGATTGGATGAAAGGCGCATGTGGAATGGATCATCTGAAGGATCTCGAACGGCAGCTGACCAGCAGCCCCGCATGAGGTGACGTATCCGTGGTTTTTTTGGTGTGGCGATTAGGAGAGGAACCGCAAGGTTTCGGTTGATCCGAACGTTTTGGACAGCAATTTGCTGTGAACTTGACATAGGAGTCCGTACCCCTGATTGTATACATAGTAACCTCCTCCTTTCCCCTCGCCTAGAGGCACTTGCGCGATTTGTTGACATTCAATTTTCTCATGGCACCATGTTGCCCATTGCGCCATTGTCGAGTTCCGAAGCTGTATCAATGTGAGTCAGACTTACCACACAAGGCTACACTGGAAACTGGGTTGGGGTAAGTTTCGGAGTGCAACCTTATTGTGTAGTCCATATATGGATTGCCGCACGCCCCCGCTCCAATGGGGTAAATGACGATGAGCCTCCTATTATATTCCAATTTTTTTTAAAAAAATACGGAGTCGGAGGCTCTTGTCGAGAAGGCCTGCTGCGTGCAGGGAGAGAATGGCGTGCGATAGATAAAAGTGACTTTGTCCAGACCTGCGTTACTATTTGACGTGTCAAAATGTGAGAGGATGCAAGCTGATCGGGAATCACGCACGGCCATCCGAACAATTCTGCCAACCCACGCGATTTGGCTGAGACACCACCACCCCATCGTTAACTTATTAGCCTTGCCACTGGCTGGTATATGAACCTTGTCATGACCAACTCACTCGAAGACACCCTTCCCGCACCCGCTGCTGCCACCCCAAAAAACGGTAGCTCATCGATGACGTTCAGCAAGGCAAGCCCGACCGGAAGTCCCAGTCCAAGGAGGGAGGGTAGACGATCGTTCTCGCAACAGGTGTCTGCTCTCGCTGCAAGACTGGGACGCGTCGTCACTGGAGAAGGCAACGATGGCGACAACAGATTCGACGCTACGACGCTAAGGTGTTCGACATTGGTAAACGATGGCTGTAAGTATCGCTCGAGCCATGTCACTCCCTTTTATACCTTTCGTTTATCTCCCGCCGGTGACAAGGGGAGATAAGCACTGAACCTGAGCTCGCTGATAAGCTATAATGATCGCTATCTGCGATAAGCCAAACGCAAATCGGTTGGCAGGCGCTTTCGTTCACATGTGTCTCTCACTCTATACGTTCCCATGTCGCGCCAACGACGCTGTATGGGTTTTGGATGTGCCCACCTTCATAATACACAGAGGTTCCTTTTTCTGCGGCCTCAGGGCAGACACCACTGCTTGCCAACTTGTTTTTGACAGCGGTGACGGATCTAGATGCTCGTTCTGGAATCGTATATAAGGAACACCAAGAATCCACGTCTATCCCATCACCTTTGTCCTCTACATCGTCATTCTTGACTCGTTGACATTCTATAACTGCGTCGCTGATCACTACTTCTACTAGTCATGACCGATTCTCCTGCCGGTGATAATCGATCTCTCTCCCGTGGAAGGGAGACCCTCGTGAGTACCCTCCTCACTTGGAAAGTTGGAGAAAATGTATATCTGATGTGACCACTAATAACAGGTCTCCTCGGGGAGAGGCGGAGCAGGCAACATTAGAGCTCAATCTCGTGATTCCCGTCGATACGATGGTCCCGATGATTTTTCTCCCGCCCGGGGACGTGAACCTGCCGTGCATCCCGATCGGGTATGTTATTGTTGACCCGAACCGATGACGTTCGATCGTGCTCAGAGCTATCCATCTAGGTATACTCCGTCGGGAGAGGTGGTGCTGGAAATATGCGTTCGCCATCTCGTGAGCCAGGCTCTGTGAGACCTGTCCGAGACGCCATCGCAGAATCCGAGTACGAGCAGCGTATCTTGAGGGAGCACGCAGCTGCTGAGGCCGTTGTATGTCCTGCGCATCCATACCTCGTTTTCAGAGTTGCTAATTCGGATATGCATACAGTACTCTTCAGGCCGCGGCGGTGCTGGCAATATCGCTAATTCCCGTTCGAGGTCCCGTGGTCCCGGGCTTCCGCTCCACTCCACCGGACGAGGTGGAGCTGGAAACATGGTATTCGGCGATGGACGGAGCAGTGATGCTCTCGACCAAGAGGAAAGGCATAAACGTCATCACCTAGAGGGAATGTAAGTGTCATACTTAGTCACTGTTCTCCCCCTGAATCACATCGGCTGACGTGGTTCTCGGACAGGCACTCCACCGGCCGAGGCGGCGTGGCAAACATGACAGATGCACGTGAACCGGACGTCGAATCCACACATCACCATGCCCATCCCGGGGAGCACTTCTCTACGGGACGCGGCGGTGTTGGAAACATCCGGTCTCCGTCACAGTCGCGTGCTTCTGCTGACGGAGGACAGAGGAGTGCTATCTCGGGCATGTTGCATAAATAAGATGGTGCATCCGTCCGATCATAGTCCAGGTGCTGAACAAGAGAGGACTTGAATGTGTCAATGGAATACAACTACCACTGGATGCGTTCGACATATTCATGAGCCTCGTGGAATTGCGAAGTTGACGATCTTGAAATATTCTAATTTTCACAACCTATCTCAGCTGTACGGTTATCGCTTTGTACCTTACGACCCCTGTCGATTGATGTTACATAACTATCTATTATTAGTTCCTGACAGAATCAAACATCACGTTCGAGCTCACAGGCCCCGTTACTTACGAGATCCAGGGATAGCCAGGATAGGCCCCCTCTACTAAGCTGGCGCTCCACTGTTCCATGCCGTGCTGCGAAGACAATTTGAAGCTGGCTACGACCAGATAATTGAGGGCAACAGTTATTATGGCCGCAAGGGGATTGATGATCCAAATGCCAGCGTTGGCACGTCCGCTGCCCTCGACTACTTCCGACTTGCGAGCTTGTTCCAACCTATCCTACGCTCTCTCTGCAGATGGAGTTCTTCCTCCGTTCGTTTTTTTTTTTTTGTTTGACGAGTTGTTCAATCTCTTCCTTTTATTTGTTCACTTCGGCTTGTTTGCGTTCCAATGCCTCCAAATCACTAGCCTTTTTACTGTTGGTGCTTTTTGCGTAGTCGATATCGTATATTCCAGCGCGTCGTTTGCCTGGATGAACACCTCTGTTACCCACTTCCGCACCCGGAGCAGCGTTTCCCCCCACCAGTGCCTCCTCCACCTTGGGATATCTGTCGCTTCTGCTCACCTTTATCACGGTAGGAGCCTCCAAACCTGCGTGGAGTTCTCGAAGCTCGGTGTCTTATTCCTCCGCTCGTTCTTTTAGAGCTCGCATCAGCTCTTTACCCACAGCCGTTCCCGAAACCCCTCTGCTCGTCGACGGTTTCCCGCCGGCTCACGAGAGTTACTTCGTCGTTATTAGTTGCTTAACTGGCTAATGGTCAGGTGAGGATGCCTCCAGAAACCTTCCGATCTGTGACGTGAGTGAGTGTGGACAGGTTTGGAAACCAGGGATTAAATGAAAGGTGCATGTTGGATCAAACGACAGCGATAGATGCACTTCCAGCCCCGCATGAGATGACGTGTCTGTGGTTTTTGGTGTGGCGATTAGGTGAGGAACTGCAAGGTTTTAATGGTTCATCCGATCGTTCGACAGCATTGCTGTGAACTTCATAGGAGAGCGTACCCCCGATTGTATGGTAATCTATCTCTTCCTTTCCTTGAGGTACCTATGCGATTTGTCGACATTCGGGGTCCCATGGTGACGGCCACCGCTAATTATCGAATTTCGAATGGAACGCTGTGGCACTTACTGCGCAAGGCTACACTGGGAACTGTGCAACCTTATTGTGCAGTCCACATATGGATTGTGGGGCAGCTAGGGGGCAAACAGCCAGACGCCCGTGCGCTTGATCAGCTAGCTCCCTACGATTTAATAAGTGTACTGCAGCCGAATCGGAGGCTCTTGTCTGCAAAGTCAGAGAAGGCAGGCCTGCCTCGTGCAGGGAGAAGATAGATAATATTAAATGGTAATGACCGTCTTCGCCGGAGTTCCGCAGGCTATTGACATGTCACGATGCCAGAGTACGCACTTTTATGTTTGGGATATCGCATCAGATCACGCACGCTCGCGACCACTCACCTTCTAGTGGGGTTTGACTGGGAAACACCACTTTGTCATTTATCTATTAGCCCTACCACCACCAGTGATATATGAACCTCACTTTCATGTCCAAGCACACCAAGAATCCCTTCACGTTGCCACCGCAAAGAAAACGGTAGCTCACCGATGGGGTTCAACAAGGCAAGCCTAACTGGAAGTTCCAGTCCAAGGGGAGAGTATAGACGATCCTTCTCTCAGCAGGTATCTGCTCTGGCAGCAAGACTAGGACGCTTCGTCATTAGAGAAGGCAATGATGGCGGCGATGGATTCGACGCAAATTCGATGCTAAGCAACTTGACATTGGTAAGAGATCGTTGTAAGTACCGCTCGAGCTACTTTGCGCACGCCACCATTTCATTTATGCGTTTCGCTTATCTCCTCTCGATGCCAAGGGGAGATAAACGCTGAACCTCAGCTTGCTGACAAGCTAATATGATCGCTATCTGCGATAAGCCAAACGCTAATCGTCTGACTAGCGCTTTCGTTCACATGTGTCTCACTCGACGTTCCCATGTCGTGCAGGGGCACACCAATGCTGTGTGGGTTCTCAATGGGCCCACCTTCATAATACACAGACGTTCCCTTTTTTGTGGCCTCAGGGCGGACATCACTGCTTGCCAACCCTTTTTGACAGCAGTGACGGACTTCCTCGTTCTGGAATCGTATTTAAGGAGTACCAAGAATCCGCGTCTATCCCATCGCCTTTGTCTTCTACACCATCACTCTTAACTTGTTGGCATTCCACAACTGCATCGCTGATCACTACCTCTACTAGTCATGACCGACTCTCCTGCCGGTGATAATCGTTCTCTCTCCCGTGGAAGGGAGGTCTTCGTGAGCGCCCTCGTCACTTTGAAAGTCCTGAGAAAACGTTTGTCTGATATGATCGTTGACTTGTCATAACAGTCCTCCGGAAGAGGCGGAGTAGGCAACATCAGACGTTCCTCTCAATCTCGCGAACCCCGTCCATACGATGGCCCCGATGATTTTTCCTCTACCCGTGGGCGTGAGCCTGCTGTGCATCCCGATCGGGTACGCTATTATTAATCCGAACCCATGAGGTGTGACCGTACTCAGATCATCAAATCTAGATTTTCTCTACGGGGAGAGGCGGTGCTGGAAATATGCGTTCGCCATCTCGCGAGCCAGGCTCTGTGAGACCCGTCCACGGAGACGTCATCGCAGAATCCGAGTACGAGCAGCGTATCTTGAGGGAGCACTTAACTGTTGACGCCCCAGTACGTCCGGCGCATCCATACTCGTTTCAAAGTCACTGATTCGGATATTCGTAGCACTCTTCCGGCCGTGGGGGTGTCGGTAACATCGCTAGTTCCCGTTCGAGGTCCCGTGGCCCCGGGCTTCCGCTCCACTCCACCGGACGAGGCGGTGCTGGAAACATGGTACTCGGTGATGGACGGAGCAGTGACGTCCTTGACCAAGAAGAGAGGCATGAGCATCATCACCCAGAAGGAATGTAAGTGTCATAATTAGTCACCCTGAATCACATCGGCTGACGTGGTTCTCGGAAACCGATTGACAGGCACTCCACTGGCCGAGGCGGCGTGGCAAATATGACAAGTGCACATGCACCGGAGGTCGAATCCGCACATCACCATGCCCATCCCGGGGAGTACTTGTCCACGGGACGCGGCGGTGCTGGAAACATCCGGTCCCCATCACAGTCGCGTGCTTCTGCTGACGGAGGACATAGGGGTGCTATCTCGGGCATGTTGCATAAGGTGGTGCATCCGTCCCATCATAGTCCAGGTGCTGAACAAGAAGGTGCTTGAGAGTGCGATATGGAATACAGATACTGGACGCGTTCAGCGCATAACGAACCTGGAGGAACTGCGAAGCCAACGACCACCTACCATCTTGAAATGCTCTATTTTTCACTCTGTTTGTCTTCAAACCCATCTCAGCTGTACTGCTATTGTTTTGTACCTTAAGATTCCATGTTATCGATGATGATGTTAACTGCCACATGCTTATCATTCCCTTAGCATCATCGCTGTGACTTTGACTACGTATCAATAACTACTTGATAGTTCCTGATAGAGTCAACATTGCGATCGAGCACACAGTCCCTGGTCATTGCGAGATCTATTACCCAAACGGGAGAGAGAAAATAGCACCCTCTGAACTAAACTTGCATCCGGCGTCGCCTGCTTCACCCTCCACTGTTCCATGCCGTGCTGCAAAGACAACTCAAGTTAGCTACGACCAGATAATGAGGACAAAGGGGATTGATTATTGAAGATCTAAATGCAGTGTGTACACGTACACTGCGGCTATCGAGCGCTTCTGACTTCCGAGCTTGTTGACTTCCACTAACCTATCTTGCGTTCTCTCTCCCGACGCAACTCTTCCTCTTCCTCTCCCGCTCTATCTTTTCTCTCTTGATGATGCGTAAATCTTAAAACAAGCTCTGCTTTCATGAGCCGGTACCCCATTTTGCTTACAACAAACACGATCGATGATCGGTGCTTGCAGGGGGGTACAGCCTGAGAGTGATGTCGAAAGGTCAAGTTCAACAACACAACGTCAAACCGATCAATTGTGCTCGACACCGACTGTGTTGAAAAAGGGCTGCTGCTATGTAGCATATGCGAGGGCTGGTGTTTTACCTATGGACGCTCAGATGACCTCAACCCTTCGCCAACCTACAGCTGAAGTCACGAGTTGCCCCTTTGTTTTCGAGGCGGGCTACCACCTTCAGCTTACAATGGCATTCTAAACCCGTGCAGACGACCGTAACGGGTGGTCAGAAGGGCTGTCGGACCATTGTCACTGATTATGTGCGTAGATCCGGACAGGATCAACATCGTGATCGATTCGTATGCAGGTCCTTCCGAGATCGTAGGGGAGCGCAACACCCGAAGGAATACACCAGGTTTAACTAAACTTGCATCCACCTTCTTAGGCGGAAGAGAACTCAACTCGTGCGCAAGCCTGTTACTAGTCGTGCTACAAAGACCACTCAAGCTAACTACGACCAGATAATAAGGACAATGGTCATTATTGCCGTGAGGGTATTGAAGATCCAGATGCCAGTGTGCACACGTACGCTTTCCTCGACCGCTTCTGACTTGCGAGCTTGTTCCAAGCCTATCCTGCGCACTCTCTCCCGCCGGAGTTCTTCCTCCTCCGTTCGTTCTTTTCGCCTGACCAGTCCTTCAATTTCTTCCTTCTGTCTGTTTACTTCTGCTTGTTTGCGCTCCAATGCCTCCGTCAACTTGCGAAGCCTTTTTGCTGTTCGTGCTTTTTGCATGGCTAACATCTTGCATGCCAGCGCTTCGTTTGCCTGGATGAACACCTCTGCTGCCCACTTCCGGACCTGGAGGAGCGTTTGCCCCAACCAGAGTGCCTCCTCCACTTGTCTACGCGT
This sequence comes from Pisolithus marmoratus, assembly GCA_024613145.1. Taxonomy (NCBI): domain Eukaryota; kingdom Fungi; phylum Basidiomycota; class Agaricomycetes; order Boletales; family Pisolithaceae; genus Pisolithus; species Pisolithus marmoratus. The sequence goes on from JANFAE010000178.1 coordinate 187,933, forward strand.
TCGCTCACGCCGGAGCTCTTCCCCAAACATGAATCCCTTCTCCTGTGCAGCAGTGGTTGGTCCCTCCTGTTGCATAATGAGTCGTGCCTCTGCCATCCAGGTACTTTCCTGCATAGCACTGATAAGTTCTCGTTGGAAAAGAAGCCTTTCTTGTTTCTCTTGTTTGACCCGTTCCTCCCGTTGCTTCTCCAGATCCCGTATGCGTTCCAAATGCGTTAATTTCTCTGCCTCCATATCTGCAATGATAGCCAGCAGTCGAGCTTTCTCCTCTTTAAAAGTTTGTTCCATATTTTCGATACGACTTTTGATGCTTTCGATTTCCTCGCGTTTCTTCTGCAGATCATCTTGGGCTACCTGTCGCTTCTGCTCGTCTTTGTCACGGGTCGAAGCCTGCAAATCTGCATGGAGTTTTTGGAGCTCGGTGTCATATTGCTCCGCTTGTTCCTTTAGGGCTCGCGTCAACTCTTTGCCCACAGCCGTTCCCGAGAACTCCTTGTGCTCGTCGACGATTTCCCGCTGGCTAACGAGAGTTACTTCGCCGTTATTGATCAGTTGGCTAATGATGTCTTTCGCAGAGGCCGGCGTTCCATCATGACGAACCATTCGAGCTCCCCCATCGAGCATGGGTTTGTAGTACTTGTCATCGGTTGCCAGCTCCCTCTCTCTCTCATTGAAGACTACCAGGTCGTCGTCTCTCCACATGTTGGTGACAATGAGGATGTTCTTGAATGCATCTTTCCCGCAGAGTTCGCGGAAGAGGCTGAAGTTGCGCCTCGAGGTACCGGTCATGCGGGCGTCGGAAATACGATGCATATAGATAATGCCAGTGAGTTTAACACCCTGTTCGTACCTGCAAAAGGAAGTGCGTCAGGTGGACTGTCTTTCCCCTCTCTCCACGTGTGTGATGTGGCTCACGTGTTGGCAAGGTACGCAGATATGTGTGTCAGGACGTCCCTCTCCTTGCGATTGGTGTCGTCAAAGCCAGGCGTATCGATCAACGTTACCATACGCTTATTAAGGCAAAATGGCTTTGACGTTTGCGCGTCGAGCGTGCAACTTTCGAGACCTTTCCCCACTGGAAGATCTGACTCGCTTGCGCAGTTGATGAACTAGTAGTAGTACGTTCGACCCGCCCTGAGATGAGCGTTTTGAGGGTGGAGAAGATGTTGGAGGATGCTCACGGTGGATTTTCCACTTCCTGTGACGCCCATGACACTGTATAGACGAGGTGTGTCTGGTCGGTTGTAAAACGTGAAGACGGTAGTGTGTACGCACGCAATACGAACTTCGTTTCCTGGACAAGACATTCGTTTCGTCTTTCGCAATTATAAGAAGTATAAATCTATTGGCGGTGGAAAGGGAAATCAGTGTGTCCAACTCGCAAGGCGCCTTGAAGTGTTAGGGCGAGGATTTCTTGCCGTGTACGGGGCAGCATGCTTTATATCTTAGCTTACCACATTACCGCAGGCTCGTTGTCACGAGGCTAGTGAAACGCGCAGCTACAGCCTGCAGGTGCTGCATTGGACGTGACAGAAGCCGAAGTCCCCGTTATAAATGTAGACCAATAGGCTGCATACGCTCTGACGTTAAGTTGTCAGTGCCATTCCATGCCTCGAAACACCAAGGTACCATTATGCATACTGCATGTAGGTTGAAATACCACACTCAAATACGCAATAAGGAAGAGTAACTCGCCAGTCCCCAAGCTCACCCTGTCGGGTGCATGACCGTAATAAGCTGTGTGGTCAGCCTAGGTCACGTTTGTGAGAGCGCCTGTAGCAACGGCGTCATTAATGTCGAACTAAGTCTTCATCGTGGACGTCGCAAGTATCAGCGACCGGAGAGCTGTTAACTCTAGGCGTGGGTGGGAACTACCCACAGCCTGTAGCAAGGTTGTTTCGATTGTCACTTTCCGTTGAACCTACACAATATAACTTGACGATCTGACATTCGGGGTATCTAGTATACGGGTACTAATTAACGAATAATGAAACAAACGACAGGCACTAAAAACTTTTTAAAAAGCATCATGGCAATCGTGTATGGACTTAACTGCAGCCCAATATATACGTACATCTCTTTATCAACCTTGGAAGTATTGGATTACCAGCTCCAATTCCAATTGTCGTCGTCGTCGTCGTCGAAGGAGGAGACAGCCCTCTGCGTTTGGGTCCCTGACCCCACTACAGCGCCAGCGGCGTCCTTGACAGAGTCGGGAACCATCACGCATCCGATACGAATGGTGTCATCTTCGTCATCCTCATCAAGGAGACTGCTGGTCCCTCGAGCCCCTGTGCTCTTATTCGCACTGGCGTTAGAGTAGGGAGTGAGAGGGGATGGTACATCAGATGAAGGGGAGGATATCGGATTTGGACTCGGCGAGAGGGTGGCGCACACCGCCGTTGGGGACGCAGAGAATGCAGACATAATGGAGTGCGAAACATCTGCAAGCAAGACGGATGCGCGTTTTTGTCCCTTGGTGAGGCTGTTTTGTGGCAAGGAGAAATTTCAAGTTAGTATACATCATTTGGAGTACAGATTCAACGCAGACAACGAGGAAACGAGAAGACTTACGTATCAGTGCCTTGAATTCCTCCCAGTTTCTTGCCCATGCTTTCCACCCACAATGAGACTGGACTTCCAACACTTGCGCCCATCGCAAGCGAACCCAAACCAGGAACTGAAGATGGTGGTGGGAGCGCAGATCCCAGCGTAGTGCGTCGCGACAGTTTATTAGCCGCCGTATTCGTCGGGTTCGAAGGTGGCGTGGCAGTCGGCTGAACCTGGGATGGTGCAGTTTGCGATACGACTGCGCTCAGGGATTCGTGCCCCAAATCGATACCTGTAGATAGTTTGACAAGTCTTGGAGGGTCCTTCGAACGGGATCGGGCATGTCGTCTGTGCAAGCTGCTGCCTCGTTGGATTGAAGAGATCGCGTCAGTACTACTTGAACGCACGGCATCGACAGAACCCGCGAGGTGAGTGCTCCCAGTTGCAGCTTCAGCCTCGCAGTTTGAGGACACTGAGCTCGCTGGGAAGTGGCCACTGCTGAATCCAGGCAAAGCACCTGCAGAGACGAGCAGAGAAGAACTGCTTTCTTTCTGAGGATGTGTGGTAGCGTGTTGCGATGATTCCATGCTGGCTCCTCCTCCTAGATCACTAAGCCCAAGGGTGATCCTGCGGACGCCTTCTTTGATGCCATCTAGAGCTGTACTCCCACGAACAGCGTTCGTACTGGACGTAGAGACCAGGTTCTCATGTCCTCCAGCTGGCAAAGTACGGTTGATGATTCGTTCCCACTTGCGTTTCACTATGAAGAAGCAGTGTCAGTAGATCGTCCGCGTACGTAAGTTCTGCCAGGGCACTCACGCTCTGCAAGCTCGTTCTCGTGAACAGCCAGCTGCTCACGTAGTTCGAGACACTTTCGTTCTTTTTGCGCGATGAAGTGTAACAGATCGGCATGTCTGGTTCAAATAAGGTGTAAGCCGTAGCCGCGCGTATTAAATCATGACCAGAGTCAATGATGATCCAAGCAACGAGGGCAAAGACTGTTAGTACTCCTTGTTGTCACTAGAAGCGAATCGGTAGGCAGGACTCACTTCTCGACGAGCGTTAGCGGTTCCCTCTCCTTCGCATCGACCCCTTCCGACGAGCTTCTACTCTCCCCGTTGGAATGCGAGCAAGCGTTCATCGCGAGGCTCACCCTCTTCCCCTCCCTATTTTCATCCTCAAGCGATTCACCGCGTCTGGATGGACTAGGCGTGGAGTTCAGAGAAGCGTGGCTTAAACTTGGTTGATGTCTTTGCCCGTCCCTTTCCCAAGGCGAGGGTGAAGCGGTCGTAAAGTACGCTATAGAAGACTGTCTTCTCTTAGCTTTTATACTAGCAGGGGTGGCGATCCCATGGTTGTGCCCTGTTGTAGGTGGGGCAGGAGATGTATACCGCGACTTGTCCCGACACTCGCTCTGCACTGAGACAGAACCAATCGAAAAGTTCCGCGTAGTCCTTGGTGCTCTAATTGCCTTTAGCCGTATACGCGTCGCGTTGCTTCCACCAGTAGCGACCGGCGAGGTTGGTGGAGACGGTAGGACAGAACGTGGGTCAGATGTCTCTGTAGATGAATGAGTGACACTAGTATTAGTCGGAGGTGCAGTCATGGACGTCGTTGAAGGACTGGCAGTTCTGGAGTGGCAGACGGACGGACGATGGCAGCGGGACTCCGCGATTGTTCAACAAGTCGGGTGATCTGTAAACCGCCTACGCGAACCATTATGCACTACTGTATGGACCGTAATTGGCTACAACCTTTTCGGCAACTAGTTGCAGCGTATATGTACCAAAATATTCATATCTACACTTTGTTAACTGACGTTTATCAGAGTGCTCGGGATATTCAGATATGTAAGACAAGTATCCTGATGCCATGGTAGATACACTGACATGAACTAACAGGTAAGATGTTCTACTCGGATTCACCTTCCGAACTTCCCTCACTTCCCGATTCTAATCCAGCGGAGCCCACATTAATTATATTAGCAAGTGTAGTTATCAGAGCGTCTTCGGAACCATCGTCTTCGGAATCATCGTCTTCGGAATCACCGTCTTCGGAATCATCGTCTTCGGAATCATCCCCTGCGGAACCATCGTCTTCGGAATCATCGTCTTCGGAATCATCGTCTTCAGAGTCATCTCCTGCGGAACCATCGTCTTCGGAATCATCTCCTGCGGAATCGTCGTTGTCGGAATCATCTCCTTCGTCTGTACTGTATGCTTCCTCTATCTGGTCAAGACGTTCGTCCTCCAAAGCAAACTGTGTTAAATCTTGGCCGTAAGCCGCAACATGTGAGGCTTCTTCATCCTTCAATTCGTCAACCGAGCGATGCTCCAAAACCGTCTTGAAAAGCCGGAGTTCATCATCTGATTGAATGAGCTTCCGGACATCCGCTGCTTCCACTGCCAGGACGAAGTCTTTCCGGCGGTTAATAGCTTGCAGTTCCCAAGCAGTGGTGAGAGCACGCAGTCGTGCCGCTTCTCGCTCGGCTTCCTTCATTTCCAAAGCACACTGGAAGGCGTTTTCGGGCAACCCCTCTAGCCCGCGGATGAAAGCTGATCTTCCCTGGATAATATTTGTGAGAAGAAAGGTAACATGATATGATAGATGCGACGTCTTACCACTTTTGCATCTTGCAAGGTAACGTCGTTGTTTGGACGCCTTCCAAGAGACTTCTCCATAAAGCGGATTTCGAGAGAACTTGGCCTATGTGATAGATTATATGGTGCAAACCTTGTGCGAGCATGTTTTACGGACGCCGCTAGTCTATGAACAGTAGGGGCAGGGAGGAGAGATAATCCTCTGGTAGGACACTCTTTCGGGGACTCTGGACAATACGAGTTTGTGAGATACTATCGGGATGCCTCGAGGTTCCTATATCAGTATTGTCATCAAACACGATTTTGGAATTGTGAAGGGCAGACGGAAACCCAGGGGGTGGTTGAACGCTATGACTCACTCATGTTATGACGTTGAAGACGAGAAGGTTACAAACGACCGTCTGTACAATGCGGAAGCCATCCTAAGTTGTTGGAAGCGGAGACTGAAAGAGTTCGCTTGTCGCAGCCCCATGTTCGATACTAGAGTGTTGGCTTCATCTACTTGACTTCAAACTTACGTGCATGATGCGCAGTAGCGACTGAGCGAATAATTGGCTGTACTGTCATGGGCTGTTTGTCGTTAACACGTTGGCCCCTCGCGGACTATGCAGCCATGTGCCACTGGTACACAGCGTTCATCGCGGGCCGTTTCTCGTCAATGTTCAGGACAATCGCTCCCATGTCAATCCCTACCTCACTCAGTTGAGGCGATGCATAGCCTAAGCATGTGATTAATCCTAAACTGTCGACAAGTCTGTGATCGGATCGGAAGTACGGCTGAACGTGCTCATGCAACCAAGCTTGGTATTATTGTTTAATCGTTAATTCTTTCAAAACTTATAGTGCACCGGTTCTCCGCGAGCCCAACCAGCACAGCAGAGTTTCCTTTGCGTTGGACGCGCAGAGCTATCCATGTGATGAAACACCGCATAAATCAATGACATCAAGGGCAACACGTCGTGGCGGCGGTGCTGTGGTCCGCTCGATGTGCAGATCGTGCCTACACTTGCTCACTGGACATCAATGAACCTGTGCCTCTTGTGATGTCGGTAATCCCTATAAATGTGGACGCCTGCCATGATGAACCAAATCCAACTTTCTGTTCCTTCTCTTTCCAGCGTTGATCGCTATTATGTCCACCGTCGACGAGTTCCCTCCGCAGCCAATCTCCGTCCTCACTGCAGAGCTTGTGGAGAGCCTTAAAGAGCGCGCGCAGGAAGTGCTCTCTTACCTCGTCGAGACCAACTCTATTACAAAGTACTTTAACGATGCGGCCTCTCTTTCAGGCTTTCGGAATGTGCTTGGCCTGACGACCCAAGGGCAGCTAGACAGTGACCTACTGTCTAAGCCCGACGAGCTATTCGGAGCCTACCACGACACAGTTTCGCTGACGGAGTACAGCGACTATCGGCCCTTTGTCGCTCGTTTCTTCGAGGAGCCATGCAAGAAATCTGCTGTCGAGAATCTCATGGCTCCCGGGATGCCCTTTTTTATTGTTCACTCCACCGGCACGTCCGGCGGAAGCCTGAAGTGCTATCCCAAGTACCGTCACCCAGAGCGCATGTCTACATCTACATCACATGTCATGAAGGCATCTAACCCTGTTAGCAAGAACGGCGGGAAGAACTGTATAGTGTACTCCCTCCTTGGCCGCCAGGTGGTCACTGCACTAGACACTGATGGGCAAGTTGACCAACGTATGCTTGTCTGCCTTATGTCTACGGGAACTGTCCGTATGTTCAATGACATGGTAAATGTGCTCACTCGTGGGTCCCGAGCTCTGTATATTAACCGTTCGTTAGGTCGCCGACAGAGACCCCTTTTATCAAACGTTAAAGCGTGGGTACACCCGTCTTCCGCCTCAGGGTGTTGATTGACCTGTCTACAGTCCCAAACAATTCTTCGCCGCTAGCGGTCTCGTACATTCCTAATTACAGATCAATGCTACTTGTGCATGCATTGTTTGCCGTGCAGGAGCGCCAGCTTGGATTGATCAACACCATGTTCACAACTGTACTTCGCGACTTTTGCCATACTATTGGGAATAACTGGGACACAATCCTTGATTGCATCGAGTCAGGCAAGATCCCAGACTTGGAAGGGATTGACCATGTAAGGGAAAGCCTTGAGGTGAGTGAAATTTTCTATTTTCTATTGCTATCCCGCGAGAAGCCGTTGTTTAATACACAACCGTTACAGCGTTACTTCAAAGCTGATCCGAAGCGGACCGCCGAGCTACGGACTCTGGACACCAAGGCACCAGGATGGTTCACCAAGGTCTGGCCTAATTTGCACACCGTTTTCGCTATCTCGAGCGGGCCGTTCGTTATGCCCGTCCCAGAGGTCAGCCTGTTGCTATATGAGTTGGTTTGCTTGGTATTGATGATTCTTCATACAGATTCGGAAATACATCGGGTCAGAAATTCCGTTGAACACTCTTGGAATCAATTGTAGTGAAGCCTTTCTGGCCCTCCCGTACGACCAACGGGACCCGAGTCTGTACAAGGTAGTTGGATCCGACGAAATCATTGAATTTTTACCCGAGGACGCTCCCGAAGAGTCGCAGTATGTAACCCAAACGGTATGCGTCAGGTCCTTTTTGCGTGAGGAGATAGAAACTGATCATCGCCGTCGCTATAGTGGAATGTCGAAGTTGGAAAGAGATACGAAGTCATTCTGACCACTAGAGATGGTCTGTGGCGCTTCCGTCTCAACGATATTGTAGAGGTTGTTGGTTTTGACCCTTGCGACGGACAACCCATCATTCACTATGTCCAGGTACGTGTAGAAATTACCTTCGCGAGGGTCGGTTCGCTCACCCCAATTTCTAGCGTCGAGAGTAGGCTTATAGGACTTTATACTAACAATACCTGCACTGACAAATTTTCTTTTTTCCCCAGCGGTGGCTTCCGAGTTGCAAATGAGACAACTACGGAGGATCAACTTTGTCAGGTGGTCCTCTCTGCATCTGAGTCGCTTGGGAATGTCTCCGAGTTCTGTGCCGCTGCAGATTATCGGAAGACAGTTCCACGGTATGCTTTCTTTATCGAATTGCAGGACGGTAGTGGTGAGTACTTTGTGCTACATTTCTGATTCCAGATGGTCCTGACAGGCTGCCCGAACCAAGCCACTTCTGCATCTGCAGTCGCCCAAGTCCAGGCGGCCCTTTTCGAGCAGAATGACAACTATCGCAGGGAAGCTCTCGCTGGTAAAATTGGAACTCCTGTGATTCGTGTGGTGCGGCAAGGCACATTTGGCGAATACAGAGAATGGAAGGTTCGGAAGGATAATATTGCTGCAGGACAGATCAAAGTGCCAACTGTGGTGTTTAATCACGAAGTATTGGAGTTCTTGGAGGAGAGGGTGATAGAGGAATTCTCGTAACCTACTACTGCTGCGATGCTCTGAGCTTCAGTGGAGTGCGCCTACGGGTAACTTATTCGCTATACATAACAGTCTCATTAATGTGCAAGGTCTCAGTGGAACATAGCCATTTGTGCAGATTGAGATGAGCCTTTAGGTGGTTTGGAAACCAGGTTGATTTGTCCTCCACATAAGGCACTTCCTTGGTAGGGAACGTTCCGTTGATGTATTTCGTCCACGGCGAGGGAAGTTATGTGTCTGGGGCCGCCGGCGCGAAGTTAACTAGGGAACAGCAAGTCCTTCTATGGCGGTATCACATCTCCAGTCTATGAGCGGCACGACACAATGCTCAATGATGTGATGATCCCCGCCCTCCTTCTCTGCTTCAGCGACAAAGTGCTTGATGCTGTTTCATCCTACCACCGTCAGACGATTCACAATCTGGTCACCGACGAGAGGTGTATAACGCGAAAAGACTTACAATTCTTCTTCCTCTCTAAACCAATTTATTAACCGCACCGAAAGCTGCCCGTAAGCGATGTGTGAAACGAGGTCAGCTTATATGACGCACTTGGATGCAGCTTTGATGGGAACAGCGTGGTTTACTCTTTCAGTCATGGACTTTCCAGCTGTGCTGGCATCCTTCTTGCCGCCCAAAGAAGAGTAGACGAGAAGACCGGTTTAAGGAGGTACCAATGCTGAGGTACTCGGTTTTGACGGCACGGCCGAATGACGCTATATGACGGTTGGATCGTCGTCGGCGAGCATGGAAAGTAATAACAGGACTTACTAGGACATGACGGTGGAGAACGGACGTGTATTACAACAGACTGGTTCGGTTTTGTAAAGGAAAAGTGTGCCTCCGAGCCGGGAAGTTCCGCGCATTAGCGACCTCCCTCTTCGTTTGTCGACCCCCCCATGTCGACTCAATACGTGTATGAAATCTACTCCGTACAACTTTACATGAAGGCACTGGTGTCCACCTCATAATCATAAGATCAAGGTCCCATACTTGGCCGTCCTCCGAAGCGTACACCTTCCTAACACCAAGCAATGTCGGTCGTGTCAAAATACTTGAGGAATACCATGGTGTGTCCTCGCGGAGGATAGGGCTAGGGATCACACAGGCAGACTGCTGCTGTTAACGACTCACCTTACTTGGTTCCGACATTACATCAAGGCACAGACGCAGGTCATTCCACTTCTCGCTCCACAATCACTTCGGCACCTGAGAATAGGGTATAACATAGCGCGAACCCTGGGCACAGAGAGAATAACGCATGCATTGAGCCACAGCTCGTCTTCCGGAATGGACGTGTTGGAACGCACACCGTTGTCTCTGTTGGAGAGGGCCCGCAGCTGGACCTTGCCGTCGGGAGCTTGAGGTGCGCTGCAGCCCTTATCTTCAGAACACTGTGTGTCTCTTACTTCGGGAGACGGAAGGCAC